>JASSKH010000013.1:7604565-7926776 GCA_031763025.1 Macrocystis pyrifera
ACCACCAAGTCCTGTTGCGAGTCATTGGCTTCCAACGCCGACTTCGTACTGACCATGCCACCCTCTCGTACGCGAAGGCCCTCAATATGACACGTTGCGAGAGCATCGAAACGACCATCCGCAAACGGCGTCTCTTCTTCGCGGGGGGGGTGGCACGGCAAAGCAAGGATCGATTACCCAGCCGGGTGATGTTCGGGACGATTGCTGGTGGGGAGAACCCGAGACCTGGCGGACAGGTTAAGACTTGGCATAGATGCGTAGTCGAAGACCTTAGGGAGTTCCGCGCCACCGAAGGGTCAACGGAACTTGCTCCCTTGGTGTTTGGAGTTGAGACCGCACTGTGGCCCACTGCTGCAAAAAAGGCGGGGAAGTGGTACCGGGGGATCCTGGAAGCAGCCGAACGGTTCATGGTGAGGTGGCACGAGGCTGAGGCTGAGCTGAGCAGGCAGCGCCGCGCATCCGCCGTGGGTGGTGTCCAAGGGAATGGGGGGAGGAGGGGCAACAAGAGGAGTAGCAGAAAACCCGACCAAGGGAATGCGGAGAGGGGGGGGAAGAGGAGTAGCAGGGAAACTGCAGTGGACGAAAGTAGGAAGGAGATGGCAGATAGGGTAGCCAGGTACCGGGCAGACTAAGAAGTAGAACATGCCTATACTACTCGTACCACCAACTGGTGCAGCTGGTTCGAACGTGGTCTTCCTTTGTCTTCCTGTTTTTTTTTTTATTTTTATTTCATTTTATTGTCTTCTTTGCGGTGACCCTATGTGATTTTCATTTCTCTTCCTTTCTCCGATTGATAAGCCTTATTGAAGGAGTCGTGTGGCATGGGTGGATGACGAGCCTGCTCTGCTTGTTTCGTACTGTCTGACGCCGAGGGGCCGGGCATAGTTGACGAACGCTGGACGATGGTGGCAGACAGGGTAGCAAGGTACCAGGCGGGCCAGCAGGGAGACCCTGGCTGTGCTACTCGTACCATAAACTGCTGCCGCTACGTGGAGCATGCCTTGTGCTTTGTTTGGTTTGACTGTTATTTTTACCTTGGTTCTTAGTCTTACTCTGTTGACGACTAGTGGTGTTTTCTTCTTTTTTTTTTTTTTTTCCAGCTCGTTCTTTTCAAGTGTCTGCCACGTCCCCTACGTGGGGGTACGATGGTTTGTTGCTATACTGAAGTATATACATATACCAGGTATATTTTTGTTTCTTTTTTTGTTTCTTTTCTCTTTCGAATTGTCTTTGTTTTTGTTTTTGTTTTTTCTCTTTGTTTCGTTTTTGTTTCTCTAGGTCATGGAATATGTATGTCGTGCCTGTCGTACGCAGTATGATGACATGGCATTGCATTACATACGTGGCAACGTAGTATCTCTGTGGCGTAGCTTTGTGACCACAGAACTTGTATCTCTCTAGGTTTGAAGAATCGGCATGGACACTGGTTGTGCTGGATGTCGACGCGTAGAAAGAACGGTTTAATGTGAAGAAAACAACAACAACAACAACAACCAGGTGCGGCTCTATGGTGTACCTCGGGCACTATTTATACTAATACCCTGGTAGAAAGAAGGAAGCATCATACACCAGCACACCAACTACACGCACAATGAGAGGTCAAACATCGAACGGCATCCAACATCAGGAAAACATATACCCAACAGGCATCCAGCACACTGGAGACGGAAATAAGTCGCCAACTACTCTTGCTCGTACCAGGTACCTGGTGTACTCACACGAGCCGCTCTAATTAAATTGCACCCAGGGAGGTACGTAGCACAGCAGCCTACAGCAGTACGTACACCGATCAGTGCTGCGTAATATATTGTACCTGGTACAGCCGTATTAATAGTGTCATTATGTATGTCCCTGAGGATGTAATATTAATAATTAATAGTGTCAGTACGTGCCTGCGGATGATGGTGCGGACCAGCGTTCAAAGGAGGACCCATCCATGCCTCGGCCATCGGCGGGCCCATTTCCACACCCCCCGGCGTCCCCATGGGCATCCCTCTCGGCATCGCTTGCGCGTGAGCGTGTGCGTGCGCAGCAGCAGCGGCAGCGGCTCCAGGGGAGGCGTGCATCATAGATGCTCCTTGAGCACCAACCTGCTGTTGTGGGTTGAAGGCCCGACGAGTGCGGCCCTTTTGCTGACCGCCTGCTGACCCTTCCATGAGAGAGTCAACCAGCCGGGAAATAGGGTTGCGGGCGGCCGTCGTTCCATCAGTCGCACATGCCTGTCCTCCCACGAGGTTCCCTAGGATGTCCATGTGGAAGGTCTACTGCAACGTGCGTTCTATCGCGGCGATCAACAGAGTATGTGTTGAGTTTGGGCGATTCGCTTATTCGCGGAGTTGACGAAATATAGAGGCAGTACCTCCACAAAAAACAGTTACTATTTCTCCCCCCTGAAGAGCAGCAGCAGACAGCAGTGTTCCGTCTCCTCATCGCTCAAATATTTGCCGGCGGCACCTCATCCCCTGACTCACATAAAGCACAGAACAACGGAACACAACGCTGAGCTGCACCTGACAGGAATTTAATCGGACTGCCCCGCGCGACAGAAGGTGTGTGGAAAGCCTAGCACTGACTACTGCTCCTGCTGCTGCTGCGTTGTTGTCGGCGTATTGCGTCGTCGTGTGACTGCCCTGAAGGGATCCGGACTACCAGGTACTATTATACTCCTGCTGTTGCTGCATAGCGAAAAGGGTGATCTCCTCTTCGTCTGGCGTACCGCGAGATTCTGTTCTATTGCGTCGCCTGGGATGTGTGGTGTGGGAGAACTGCTATGAGGTCGGCCAGGCCACGAGAGCGTCGCTGCGCGTCGTATCAAAGTATCAAGAGAGACAAAGGGGCAACAAACCGATACGAAAGGCAAACGTTCAATCTGTATTTTCTTGGAATGTTGATGTTCATCATTTTTTGCTTTGTTGTTCTGTGGTGTTGTTTGATCGTACTTGTTTTTAGTGTCCCCTGCTTGTGTTCTTTCTCCCGCTCTCTCTCGTCATGGTTGCGTCTCCGCACGCCTATTCCATTGCAACTGATGCTGCTGCCGCTGCTCCTGATGCTGTGTCTTTTTACGCATTGCAGTCGCCGTTTTGAGCGTAGCTACCAGGTATCATTGTCATCACCAGCAACAAGAGGAAATTCGATCGACCCCCGTCCCTCGCCCCCTACCTGTTATGTTGATACACCCACAAACAACCCCACATTCGTGAGAACTGAAGTTCTTATTCTGTACGGGTACGACCTTGAAGCGAGTACAAGTAAAACGAGATCATTGCGCGGACCTTTCCCCAAGCCTGTCCTCGCACAACCCAGTCCTCGCCCGCTGCCCAGGCTGTTGATACGTTGCGATTATATGCGGGCTATGTATACACCAGGTACCATAATACGACTGCTGCATGAACAAGGACGTCCAACGCCCCGAGTCACCGTTTATAAAAATGTTTCTTTTCGAGCTGGCTCGAACAGGTCGCGTCTCGATTTTTTATGTAAGATAGATGGCTTGTCCGTATGAGAGGAGTCTTGTGTGGCGTGGGTGGATGACGAGCCTGCTTGTTTCGTACCAGGTACCTGGTATTGTCTGACGCATCCTCTCCAGGGGTGGGGCATAGTTGACGAACGCAGGATGGAGACGGCAGGCAGGATAGCAAGGTACCAGACCGACTATTAAGAGTAGGGAGAACCTGGCTATGCTACCGTAGTCATACCACAACTGCTGCGGCTACCTGGAGGGTGCTTTGTGGTTCGGTTTGCCTGTTATTTTCCCCTATTGAAATAGTCTTGCTCTATTATTAATATTAGCTGTTTATATGTACAACGTACGTGGTCCTGTTCCTTTAGTTCGTTCTTTTCAAGTAGTCTGCCACATCTCCTGACGGGAGGCACGACAGCAGTTTTCTATTCGTTTTCCCATTTGCTCTTTCGATTTGTTTTTTTGTTTTCTGTTGTTTTCTGTTTTGCTTTTCTTTCTTTCTTTTTTTTGGGCCGGTCCTGAACGGGGGCAAAAAAAACGAAATAAATAAAACGAAGATCTGAACTAAAGAGCACGTGAGTTTTATTGGTCAAAATAAAAAAAAAAAAGACCTATGCCAATGGAAACGCGAAGTCCAAAAGTTTTCTTTCAAAAATATTGCTTTAAAAAAACAGCCGAAAATATCCTCGTCCCGCCGCTGTGGGAAAAAAGGGAAAAAATATTTGTTTGTTTGTTTGTTTGTTTGTTTGTTTTTTTAATAACTTTTGAAATACGTCAGCTGTGAGTTCGACTGATTAAATAGTTGATACTCAACTTTGCAAGCTGCGTAATACGCCTCGTCTATATTCCATTTTTACCTAATTTTACAATTATTGTGATAAACCGAACGCGCGTATTCTATATGTGATTCCTTGTCAAAGATAGGCCAGCGGCTCCCCTGGATGCTGCCCGGGTCAACAGGACAATTTTAACTACTAATCATTCTGCGCACTGATACTTTCTAACGGCTGCAGGCGGCGCAATTTGATTTCTCTCGTTACAAATTGTCAACACGCTGATAAAAACCAGCTCGTGCGACGATAGATGCTCGATCTCGATATGGGCTCAGCCCAAGGCCAACCCGCTTGGTGCCGGGCAAAGCCAACGAGTAGAGATGGGCGAGAGCTTGCCAGCGGCGTCCTGCGGTATCCTCCCAAACCTGACAAAAAGCCTATTTTTTGCCATTCGAGACGGACCGAGAAATTTTGTCTTCTGTTTTGTACACACCATCGGCTATTTGTTTTTTTTTTTTTCGTACGCCTGGCCAGCGCCCGCCGCACGTCACTGGCCATGGTGTGAAGACGGTGACCCAAGGGTGGGTCGGAGCCCCTAACGAGCGCACTCCGTTCAGAATTCGTGACGAAATCGTTGGTATCGATGTCTGTCGAGGACTCGGAATCTCGCCGCGTCGAACCAAAGATCGGCCTGAGTTTTACTTCTTCTTTTTCTAAACGTGCCCGTAGGAAGCGTGTTCTAAAATGTTTGGCGGGTATCTTCGAAATTCAAACTTTTTATTGTATGAGTTGCTACTTGTACGTGTAATTCGCACGAGTGCGTAAAATAGAGGGATGTCTTCTGAGCTGTCCGTGAAGCCGGAGGGTCCACATGACGACCGAACTAAACTTTCTTTTTTTCTCGGGGGGGCGGGGGGGGGGTGTGCTCGATAGGAGAGATGTATTCGATCTCATGCATGGCCGTAGTCGTATGACCATAGACCCTCGCATCCCTGCAATGCCCGGACGGAGCATGTCGGGTTTTCACCGACCAGGCAGACATTGCTTGCACCGAGCGCGAAGCGCCGTGAGGTGTCCGGCTGGTCGCGGAAGGGTGAGCTGCATCCTACTAAGAACCGCTTGTGAGGCGGACTTGCACATGGATGACAGCTTCAATGAGTTGATATATTTTGCGGTGTAGCCACTTCCAGAGACAGTAATGGGAGTACTATGTGACTGCATCTTGGGTGCCTTACCGTAAGCACTACGTGATACGATCATTCCCACTGCACTTGTGCGGAGTAAAGGTTTTTCACCTCGCACAAATAATCTAACTGGACCAGTTGTGACCGACCGCCGAAAACAAGAAGAAAATGAAAAACGGTACGCTGGTCGTCTATTACGGGGGACCACAGTAGTAAATAGGACCAAAATTTGTTATTAAAAATAGGTAAATATATAGGTTTTTATCTATACCATAGGTCCTATTACCTATGGACCCCCGTAATAGCTCAAATAATGATGTTATACAGCAGTGTCGTTGCCAACCGACGCCAACCCAACCTATATATAATAGCGTGGGGAGGATACTCGGTGGGGGGGGGAATCGTTTTTATTTATTCTACGCCTTCCACCGGCAAACACAATTGACGACGGCAGTTACCAATGCAAAGTATCCGCCAGCGCGAACCCTATACTCGCATCTGGATGAAAACACGCTTCGTACTGTGCGGGAAACCTGTACCAAAATCCTGCTATTACGGGGGACCATAGTAAATAGGACCTACGGTACACACCAAAACCTATATATTTTGTTGTTTTTACTAACAATATTTGGGCCTATTTACTATGGTCCTCCGTAATGTTAATGTTATTATAAATACGTCTATATACGCGAGACGGAGATCGCGTGTAAAAGCCAGTTGACGTGCGACACCAGGGTAGTTCCGGATATTGGGGTTGCCCATTGCAACGTAGTGGTTCTATTATTAATAATAGGTATTTTCGTTCGACCGAACAAAACAAACAGCGGGAGCAGCAGTAGTAGTACCGTGATGGAGTACTGCCATGTGACCGTAGCCGTTCACGCACAACAACAGCAGGCACCAGCATTACGGCCGCGGTATGGCACCCCGTGACACTGCCGTCCGTGATAGACGAGCACAAACAAACCCACAAACGCTCGACAACTTCTTCAGCAAGCGAGGGAGGACGGGGGAAGTATAGACGACGAAAAAAAAAACAGGCCACTCGTATAATACACAAGAAGTATATGTACGTTCGTATATATATGGTTCGCACAGGCGCCCGATTTATACTACCGCTGCACTGCAATCGTACAACATTGACAGATACTGGTGCCAGGTACTCGTGACGGTATGATAGAGCGTGAGTCAGGTGTACTGCTGCTGTTGGCCTCGAACCGCCGAGTTTCGGTTGCACATACGTACACATACAGCAGAGCTCTCAAGCAAGGCACAGCAATAGTATTGATGCAAGTGTAGTATTAATCGTATTCTGGTACTATGTTGTACCTGGTATAATTTATATATAATACCAGGTACACCTGTATATGATACACCTGGTGCCGGTCTTGGCCATGCTAGTGGTATACAATCTGCACTCTGTCCGGCATCAATCGGTCTCAAGTTTCAAGAGTACTCTGCTCTGACATACCAGTGCCTCTTGATTTTTTTCAGGAGTTTTTATCCCAGGGGGTGTGTGATCTTGCGTGTTGTATACGTACGGTGCCAGGTATCAAACATGAACTGCTGTATGTATCACCAGGAGCCTCGCTGGCACATATGGACTGTCCCAGGGAGACACAGTGCTTGTTACCTTTACGCATCCCCAAACCGTTACACGCGACCATGTCGTACCCTCAACACGTCTGTTTTCCTCTTGTCCTTACCCGTTCTCCCGTCCCTCCTCCCTCTTGCAATTAACTCCACCAGGAGTAGCAGCAGCACCATCAGCAAAGACGGCAGCAGCAGCAGCAGTGTACCATAGCAAAGCGGCAGCAAGCAGGTGGTGGCTATCACACATACACACACTACGAATAACACCGCGGCAACGCACAGAGGGGCGATCAAAGGAAGGACGGGCTGGAGGGAAGGAAGGAAGGAAGGAAGGAAGGAAGGAAGCAAAACCAAAAAAAAGTGGAGGACGAAAGGAGGGGGAGGGAAAAAATGCTCTGGCTGGTGAACATCGTTGCCTACATCATCAACGCCGTCGTCGTCGGTAGCAGCACGTTCGGGTGGTTGGGCGCAACGAACGACCAAGTTTCTGATGACAACTTGACCTTCGTCACGCCCGAAGGGTGAGAGCCGGAAACGTTTTCAAGTGCAGCCGTGATGCCCTCCTACTTTTTTTTTTTTTTTTTTTCTTCTTCTTTTTGTTACCTGGTACCTGGCATTAGTTGGTGTTTGGCTGCCGATTTTTGAAAATATATATGTAGTTCGATACGATTCCGATGTTTTGATACGGTACCTGGTACGTCGAAGCTTTCGTTCGGTGCGTTGCCTCAAAAGCTATGGGGATGCCAGGGGATGGAGAGCACAACGCCTTCGATGTGTCGAAAAGTTTTTTTCGATATGTCGAAACTTCCTATATTCGAAATCACGTTCGATCTATCGGAAGTCGGATATTTCGATACATCGACACCTGCGATTCGACATCACGTTCGGTGCATCGAAATTCCGATATTTCGATATGTCGAAGCTTAGCTTGCAATTCGATATCTAACACTGATATATTATACTCGTGTGCGCCACGATGTCCGTAAATGTAAAAGACCCGCTTGAGAGTTATCCCAGAGAATCTTTTTACGGGGGACGTTTGGTCACTGCAATTATGCTATTAATAGTGCCTAGACGACCCTTACATTTCTGGACAGAGTGGCACGGAGTACCAGGTATTTGTTTAATCGACAACTTGGTGATTCGAAATTCCAATATTTTGAGAATCCGATACTTCCTTCTTTTTTATTTTTAGGTATTTCGGTAGAGTCGGATTGCAGTATAGGATGAAAAAAATACGATGGGTTCGATAGTACCATCGTCTGATTGTTTCGACGCATGCAACCGAACGACCCCACGCAGGTGGGCGTTCTCGATCTGGGGCGTGATCTTCCTGTTCGAGCTTATCTTCGTCGTTTGGGGGGCGCTTCCGTCCAACCGGGGCTTGCGCATCATCGACGACGGGGTCGGCTGCTGGTTCGCGATCGCCAACGTTATTCAGGTAACCAACCCCTTTTCCTCTCTCTCCATCCCTCCCTCTCTCTCTCTCTCTCTCCCTCCCTCCCTCCCTCCCTTCCCCCCCCCCCCCTCTCTCCCCCGAACCTTTTCACTCCGAGGCTCTTCCGCGGTAATTGCACGCAAATGTATGGTACGACACGCAAGGGTACGGTCGGATAAGGCAGGGTGGAGTCGTGACGCGTGATCCGCCATCTCGCCATCTCTATAATTGAGCCCCCCCCTGGGCGCGCCCCCCATCCCCGTGCACACAGGCTATTAGTATACCGGGTATACTACTGTACCTGGTATCGGTGGGTTTGCCGCTGACGGGGAGAACATCCCGGCCCGTTTTTAAATACACACCTGGTAGACACTAAAAGGTAGGTATGTATCACATTTTTTTGTATTTGTATTTTTAAACATTCGAACACTTCCTCCGGCCGGCCTCGAATTGGCATGTATTAAGTGCCGTCATTTCCTGCCTTGCCATGTAACAGTTATACTGTGCCTGGTGTGCCGCTCATGGGAAGAAAGCCGTGGCCTCTACGTACAAATCACGAGCACGTCCTTGTTTGTTTATCAACATTTTTTTTTTTTTTCCCTGCCTCGGATACTTGTAGACAAATGTTAAATGCATTATCTCTTATCTTGCCGCTGCCCCCCCCCCATCCGCCCCCCCTCCCCCTCCCCCCCCCCTCCCCCCCCACCCCCACCGACCTCCCCAACAACAATAAACTCTGGTCGACCACCCGGCAGGCTGCGTGGAGCGTCACGTTCGCTCAGGAGCTGCTGGTCGTGAGCGCCGTGCTCCTCTGTGCGATCGCTTTCTCGCTGGGGATGGCGGTGGTGTGCCTGAGCAAGTTCAAGCGCGCGCAGACGGTGCAGTGCTTGTCCGTCGCGTTCTGGACGGTGCACTTCCCGATCGGCCTGCACGCGGGCTGGGTTCTTGCAGGTGCGTGGGCATGTTTTTCACAGGGTCTGGAGGTTTGCCGAGGGTATATATACACAGGGGGTACGTTTGGGCCCCCAAGCGTTGGGAGTGCTTTGAGGTACTTTTGGGCCCCCAAATGTTGGGGTACTTTTAGGCCCCCACGTGTTGGGGGCACTGTTGGGCTCCCGAACGTTGGGGGTACTTTTGGGCCCCCAGACGTCGGAGGTGCGTTGGGAATACTTTCGGAGCCACTCGTTGGGGGTACTTTTGCGCTCCCAAATGTTGGGGGTACTTGAGGCCTCCAAAAGGGTACTTTTGGGTTCCCAAACGTTGGGGGTACTTTTGGGTCCCCAAACGTTGGGGGTACTTTTCGACCCACAAGTTGGGGGTACGTTTGGACTCCCAAACGTTGGGGGTACTTTTGGGCCCCCCGAACGTTTGAGGTACGCTAGGGACACTTCTGGACCCACACCTTGGGGGGTACTTTTGGGCTCCCATATGTTGGGGGGTACTTTAGGCCTCCAAAGGGTGGGGGTACTTCCGGATCCCCAAACGTTGGGATTACTTTTAGGCCTCTTAACGTTGAAAGTACATTGGAGACACTTTTGGGCCCACACGTTGGGGGGTACGTTTGGGCTCCCAAATGTTGGGGGTACTTTAGGCCTACTAAAGTTGGGGTACTTGTGGATCCCCAAACTTTGGAGATACTTTTGGGCCCACATGTTGGGGGTACTTTTGGGCTCCCAAAACGTTGGAGGAGGTGCGTTGGGCGGATGCTTTTGGGCCCCACACGTTGGGGGTATTTTTGGGCCCCCGAACGTTGGCGGTATTGTTGGGCCTCTAAACTTTTGGAGGTCCTTTTGGGCGACCCAAATGTTGGGGGTACTTTTGTGCTCCCACTAATGAGGGTACTTTTGGCTTCAATTTTTGGGGATACCCGGGGAGGAAACATTTCCGAATGCCGGGGCTCCTGGACTGAGTATACTGTATCACCTGGTACCCGACGTCTTTGAAATCCCTTCCGTGTTCAGCGATTTTTTGGTTACGTACATACGTAGCATTCCTATCCTATCGCATTGTTGATCGGGTTGCGCATGCAATGTTCACCCCCCCCCAACCCTCACCCCACCCCACCGCATGCATCACCCTTTGCATCCTCCCTCCACTCGATTCATTCATCCTCCCCCCCCCGCCCCCTGCCAACGGCCTCCCTGGTGAACATCAACACCGCGCCGGAGTTGGACGTGACCTTTCAGACGGCAGCGCTTTTCCTTGCCATTGGGGCCCCGCGCCCCCTTGCCCTGTCCTCATCCTGCATTACTTTATGTATCTACCCACCCCCCACCCTCAAAAACCCAAGCGTATTTAGCGGAGGTTTCTCTACTAGGAGTGGGAACGGCGCTCCAAATCTTGAGGGATGCGTGGTCAATAGTCAAATGACTTCAGCCAAACACCAAATTGGGTCCCGCCCCCCCCCCCCCCCCCCCCCCCCCCCCCGTTCCCGCCCCCCCCCCCCCCCCCCCCCCCCCCCCCCCCCCCCCCCGCCCCCCACCGTGCCGTGCCCCCACCTTTCAAAACAGCCTCCCTGGTGAACATCAACGTCGCGCTGGAACTTGACGACGTGTCCTCCCAGACGGCGGCGCTCATCCTCACCATCGTCGGGGCCAGCTTCGGGGCGTCGTTCGCGGCCCTGATATTTTACGACCAGGTCTACCTGCTGGCGGTGGCGTGGGCGATCGCCGGCATCGCTGCGAAAGACGAGTACCGCCGCGAGAGACTGGGAGAAGCCGTCTCGGACGGTGTGAACGAGGCGCTGAGGGGGCTGTGGATCGCCCTGCTGTGCCTCATGGTGCTCGGTTTCCTCGCCGGGGTGAGGCAAAGGAACAGGGACGCTCTTGAGCTGGAGGACAAAAGCGAGTCGTCGGGGAGGCGGGAAACGGCGCCCGCGAACTCTGACCTGACCAGCGCGATCTACGCGAGCTAATCAGCCTTTTTTTTTCAGTGGTAGACTACATCCACGTTTTTTTCGGGGGGGGAATCAACTACTTGAATTTAGTGCTGGCAGTTTGGGCGGTACGTGGTGAAAAATGACCTTTTTTTTGCTTGTGTGCTGCAAACGTTGTTATATGCTATATTTTTCGCGTAATTTTTTTGCCCCTCAAAGCGAGTGGGGTTCTGAAAAGGGTTTTTATGTGGGCTATGGCTTTTTGGTGTTGGACTGAATGAGTGAGCCCTTCCTTTGCCATATAAACTACTTGGAATTAGTACAGGATACTGCTTGCGTTGTTGAAACGTATCAGTGAAAGGGTTTGAAAAAATCTCCTGGTATTGTGTTATTCTTAGAAACTGAGTGCACCTCTTTTTTGTTTCCAAGTAGCTTATCTCCCCCGACACGCGGGTCTGGTAGCCGGAAAGGGATTCTCGTTGCACCCCCTCTATATCCTACGTACGTACTGCAAACACAACGTGTCCTAGTGTTACTCCGAGCAGTTTGTCTCCCATCATACTGTTTTCCTACGTATCATACGTAGGGAAAAAGTCTCACGCTTAGAGTTGCAACTACAGTAGTTTGCCCCCCCCCCCCCCACAACGGAGGTGTGCAATTGTAATAAAAGTACAGTACCCCTTTTTTGTCGAAGAAGCCTATTGACGGTCTGGTTTTTGCCCGGCAAGGCCTTTTTATTTATAGACCTAATATACTATTTTTTTGTGTGGAGAGTTCCTCGACGGCTGGTCTGGTAGTGTTGTGGCCCGTTTTAAGGCCTCCCTGGACTTACTTTCTCACTTTGGCCGGTAATATTATCGCCGTTTCTACTCTGGTGTGAGCATGAAACGGGTATTATACCTCTGGCCAGGGTGGTAGTAGGTGGCTGCCCGTCAAGGGTTCCTTGTTGTCTTGCCGTCAGGGCATCCTTGACGTCTGCCCGTCAAGGTTTTCTTGACGTCTGTTCGTCAAGGTTTTCCTTGACGTCTCTCCGTCAAGGCTTCCTTGACGGCTATGACGGCTGTCCGTTTTTAAGGGTTCCTCGACGGCTGTCCGTCAAGGGTTACTTGCCCGGGTGGGACTGCTGTCGGTCAAGGTTTCCTTGACGGCTGTGACGGCTGTCCGTTTGAAGGGGCAAGAGAGAGCGCCGTCGACCTACCTACGTCTTCCGCTTTTGTTGCTTAGCCACAAAAAAGCATCCTGCTCTGAGATTTGAAATAGTGTATTTCCCTCTATTAACGTGGGTGTTGTTTATATACAGGTTAAAAGACCCTTTCCTACTTGAATAACTGTGCTCTTCTCGTAACTCCGTTCGTCCGCGTAAGAGAAAGAGGAAGGGAGGGAGGGAGAGACAAACATCGGTGCTGGCGGTGGGGTATCGTGGTGGTGGTAGCCGCTGTCTAGTCCGGAGGGGACAAAAGGGGATGGAAGTTATTCTCACGAGTACTTTGCTCGCAGGATTTTTTCGTAGATGGGGGGGGGGGGGGGGGGGGGGGGGGAGGGGGCTGGTCGGGGTATACCACTCGACGGGTTTTATTACGTCCCGTCCTCTTCATAGGTTTTGTTTTTTTTGCTGTTGTAAAGTGTGGTATATATACTCGTAGCTCAAGTTCTTGAAAAAACAGAGGCCGGCGGGAGGGGGGGGGGGGGGGTCCAGGCTGATTCGTGGAGGAAGACAAGGTTAGGGAGGGTGAATGGGGGGGGGGGGGGGGGGGGGGGGAGGTCGCTTTTTCGTGCTGTCCTCCTTTCCGTTTTTGTGTCTATTCCCCCCTTTTCAATGTGTTTTATGTTTTGTTCCCCGGCCGGGAAGCTTTATTGAACAGGGGCGCGCGCTCGCTTAGTTTTAGATGCCATGTCCGGTTGTATACCATAGGTCTGCGGGTGGTACCTCCTTCTGCTGTTGATATTGTTGGTGCCGCTGTTTTTGTTTTCGGAGCGTTTATCAGTGTGTGTTTCAAAGTTTTTTTTTTTTTTTTTTTTTTTTTTTTTCATTTTTTCGGCGCCGATTTGTCTTGCGTCCCGCGTTCTGGGGCGGCGGCTCCACATGGTGAGAGGGTGAGCGCGACATCGCCCTCTTTCTCCAATAAATGTGACTGCAGCCTCAGTTTCGGCGTCCGAAGCAGAAGGCACTCTTCGTGAATGCCACTTCGGGAGCGCTGGAATCAAAGTCGCCCCCCCCCCCCCCCCCCCGCCCGGCATTGTAGGGATGCGAGGGTCTGATCATAACGACTACGGCCATGCATGATACCGCATCGAGTACACGAAAGGGATGCGTGGTCAACGGTCAAATGACTCAGGCAAGCAACAAATCAGTACCCCCCCCCCCCCCCCCCCCCCCCCCCCCCCCCCCCCCCCCTACTCTGCCGACCAAGCCCACCGACTGTTGCGCGCTGCCGACCAAGCCCACCGACTGTTTGCGCGCTTCGGTTTTTATTTAACTTTGGGTTCGTTCTGGTTGATATATTAGTTTTTTATTTAGCGGTAGGTCCGTTGCTTTGTGTTCGCGGTGAAGCTAGCCGAACGAAACTGCCTAGTAGTAGTGGCGGGCGTTAACCGAAGCTGCGTAACAATAGCAGCGGCACTAGCCGAACTTGCCTTCTTGGCAGCGGTGGAGCTGACTGAAGCTGCCTGCCTGCCTACTGGTAGTGGTGGAGCTAAAGCCGAAGCCGCCTGTTGGTACTGATGGAGCTAAACCGGAGGTGCCTACTAGCAGAGTGGTGGAGCTAACTTCGAAGCTGCCTATTGATAGGGTTGTGGAGCTAACGGAAGCTGCCTGTGGGCAGTGTTGGAGCCAACCGAAGCTGCCTATCGATAGTGTTGGAGCCAACCGAAGCTGCCTATTGATGGCGTCGGAGCTAACCGGAGCTACCTATTGACAGTGGTGGAGCCAACCGAGGCTGCCCAACCAACACTGGTGGAGCCAACCGAAGCTGCCTAATTTAACAGAGTTGGAGCTTAACCGAAGCTGTCTATTGATAGTGCTGGAGCTAACCGGAGCTACCTGTTGACAGTGCTGGAGCCAACCGAACCCGCCAAATTAGTAGCGGTGGAGCTACAAGTATCCGAAGCTGGGGGGTTGTTAAATCGACTGCCGATTTTATGTTGTGCCCGTGCAGTGCCGTGTTCAGTCCATGGCGGCATCCCGGCTCGATCGTATATACTACTGTTTTTCTCGGATTTGAGATGCGTTTCGTTCCTCGCTCTTGCGCCACTCCCCTTGGCACGTCCCGAATGGAACCTTGTATAATGTTATTATAATATTAATGATATACATGTATTCTACCCCCCCCCCCCCCCCCCCCCCCCCCCCCCCCCCCCCCCTACCACCACCCACCCCCACCCATCTCACCCCCAACAATTTTTAAGTGCGCGATTATTGATCGCACAAGGGGGGCACCAAGAGAGACTGGTAGCTATCAGATGCAGCGGTGAGGGGGCGGTGCTGTGTGCGATTTACATGTTTTATTGGCGGTTGTGGAAGAGGGAGGGGAGTGGAAGGATTGGTGTTGTGTGAAAGGGTGGGGAGTGGGGAGTGGAGGAGGGGGGGGGGGGGGGGGGGGGGGGGGGGGGGGGGGGGGGGTGTATTCGATAGGAGAGATGTACTCGATCTCATGCATGGCCGTAGTCGTGTGACCATAGACCCTCGCATCCCTACAATGCCGGGACGGAGCATGTCGGGTTTTCACCGACCAGGCAGACATTGCTTGCACCAAGCGCGAAGCGCCGTGAGGTGTCCGGCGAGTCGCATGAAGGGTGAGCTGCATCCTACTAAGAACCGCTTGTGAGGCGGACTCGCATATGGATGACATCCTCAATGAGTTAGTTTAATTTCCGGTGTAGCCACTTCCAGAGACAGCAATGGGAGTACTATGTAACTGGGGGGGGGGGGGGGGGGGGGGGGGAGGAGTGCTCATGTCGGGCATGGCCGTAGTCATAGGACCATGGACCCTCTATCCCTACAATGCCAAAACGGAACACGTCGGGTAAAGTCAAGAAGACATGGCCCTCCATCCACAAAGCGCGCGAGGGGGGTGGTGGTCGTGACCGAAGAGGGAGGGGGGGGGGGGGGGGGTTGGTCGTGGCGACGGAGGGGGGTTGAGGATGGGAATGCATTGTGGTTTGGGGTCAAGGGCGTTCGTTGGGGGCCCACGCTTCAAGCCACAATAGAGCGCTATAGCCCCAATTCAAAGGGCAGACGTTCTTCGCGTTTTTTTACTGGTTGTTATTGTTGTTTTATGCGCCTCTCAGTTATTGGAAGTTGAAACAGGTGGGGGGGGTGTTGGCTTGCTTGCTTGCTTGCCTGCTTGCTCGCTCGCTCGCTTGCTTGCCTGCTTGCTTTTTCACTTGCTGTTTGGTATTGCCGTCTGGTGGCCGTCGACAAATGATATGGAGGTACTCGTAGGGGGGGGGGGGGGGGGTATAGTTTGCCGCTCGGTTACCTTTACGCGGTCTAGGATGACTAAAAAGCCGTCGCGGTCAAAAAGGTAGCCGAAGGCTTGCTTGCCTGTTTTGCCTGCTTGCCTCTCTCTCCTGCCTGCAGCAAACAAGTAGATTTGCATCTGCTTCTTGGTATCCGGACCCTTTCACTTCGAGGACGGCCTGGTTTTCCACGATAGAACTAGCGGGGGGGGCGCGTGGGTTACGTAGTGCCTTGATCAGGCGTCTTTCGAGCCGCGACAAACTTTCACCAATCGTGATTTTTTTTCATTTTTTCGACTAAGAAGCTGGAAAACATGGCGTCATGATTGTGATATTTTTGTCGTGAATCGTGACATGCAAAATCACGATTGATGACAAAAAAAAAAAACTCACGAATCGTTTTTTTTTTTTTTTTTTTGTTCGTTAGGAATGACCCTATTTTGAGGCTCGGTTCCCTCGTAGCTCCTCTGCAGCGACGCCTCCCGCCCCGACCGGTGGTCCCACCCATATGCTTGGTTGCGTTCTTAGATTCTCATTGGCCAAAGCGAACAATGATTTTGGTAGCGTTCTTCCTTCTTCCTGTTCTTTTTGTAATTTATTTTTCTATAGTTTTTTTTCTGAACACAGACACGGTGCAGTCGTCGTGTTTTTCTTCTCCTGCTTATTATGGATGCGTGCGTTTACCCACACTGCTATCAATGACTAATCTAGCACACGCCATGGGAACCTTGGTATTTCGAGTATCGCGAGAATTCTTTTGAGATCGCCCACATCACATATCACAGCAACAACACCTCGTATTTACGGGTGGGCATATGTAGTAAAACACGGTAACGAGACCCCACGGTGAACCCCCAAAACCGCAACAACCACATTTGGTCCTGATTACTTGAAAAAAAAAGCATACGAGGCGTTCTTCGAGAGAGGTTCACCCTGAACTTTCTGAGGCTCCTCACATACATGAGGAGCTCCACAACTCGCCCGAAAACGGACTCCAACAAGAATCAAACTGCATCTCGATGAATAATCCCATGGCCCAAGTATACGCAATTACGTCATTTTTCGAATCAAGACTGGCATTCCGACGATTTTCCGACGGTGAAAGGACCCCGTCATTCAGAAAAAAACAGCGGAAATATGCTACCTTCATTCGTGGAAGGCGTCATACTTCTTGCATAGATATACTCCATTTTTAATATCTGCGCCTTCCTTTTCCCTCTCCCTCCTGGTCTTGAGAAGTCAGATCAACAATCGGGTCACAAAATAGGCTCTTTCCCCCCCCCCCCCTCCTCCCCCCGCCACGGTTCGCGTCCTTTAATTTTATCGCGACAGGACTTCAGCCTACTTCTTCCCTCTCGCCGACCCGCGTCGAATTTCACCTGACCACGCTACGTACGTACGCGCTCTCAGAGTATCACATCAACAACGCTTTTACCACTCCGACCGGGAATATGAGCTCCATTTTTTATGGTAATTTTATACCTGGTAGCCGAAACGGTGCTTGTAATCGCGGTCAGAGCGTATTTTCCGGGGGGGGGGGGGGGGGGGATAGTAATCAGAACTCACGCTGGAACCAGGAAAACAGGGATCATCTCCCCGTACGTTCACACAAAACGTTTGGTCCAGAATGCTATATTTCCCCCGAAATAGTGACAGCTCCTTCGCGTGCAGTAAAGAAAAGACATTTCGCGCTCGCGCTCTCTTCGTGTGGACCATTTGTCGTGCGGAATAGAGAGAGAAGAGACATTTCGTGCGCGCAGTTGTCTGACTGGTCATCCGTTTAGTGAAACAATGCTGCGTAGATAATGTCGAGATGATGACGTGAACAAAATCCCCACGTGCGAGAACGTGGATGTGAAAGGCTACATTAGAGAACGCTGTTTGTGAAATGCTTCAAGTGCAGTCGGCGATCGACCTACACGTATGTATGTAGAGGTAGTATAGCTTGGGAAGAGAAAGCACGAAGAAAAAGGCGGACCGGGCTGTGGGAGCCCGGTATACAACCTGTCCGCCCACCACCGCCGGAAACTAAATTAAATGTCCTCTAAGCATTTTTTTCAGGATTCGATATGATACATATGGACCACACGATCGCAGGAGTGTGCAAGGTGGCTGGGAGAGTGCTATTCATAATACGGCCGCCGTATAATCTGCATGATCCACAGCAGTACAGTTACTGTAGTAGCACAGGTTTCCTGTGTTGGATCTATACTGTGCCAGATAGATACTGCATTCGCCACATACCCTACGTATCGGCAGGTTAGGATCTACACGTGATCCACAAGTAGATCGTGATGTGGCTGACGTTTGCGTGCAACCTTAACCTTCCATTGACACGGGAGAGAGCGTGCAACAGCAGTAGTATATATACACGCATATACTACGCTGCCGTACGAAGTATCAGGTATATATCATTCACGCCGCTCGCGTGAATAGACCACGCAACACATGCCCTTGCGTTGTGCTTCAGGCACATTCCCCTAGTCTACCCCACCAGCCCCCAACGGGCTGCTTTGCCCCACCGGGCTGCTTTGTGTCCCCAATTATGAAATCGGAAAAATCGTCGTTTATCGCAAAGAGCGTTGCGTTCGCACACTGGGTGCGATCGATTTTCAGAGCTTGCAGACAAGAGAGTCGCTCGTACTACTACTTCTTTCCGTATGCCATGTACCTGTCATTGGAAACAGGATTTATATAAACACACAACACGTCTAACCATACGGGGGCCAGCGGTCAACTCGATCCCTTTCTCCTAAAAGAGTCTATTTCATGGGTTTTCTGTCGCCACTACTAACTGTCGATTCACACCGCCAGAGAATTCTGAAGCAGAGCATATTACGACGCTAATGCTACTCAACACTAATTCCGAACCATTTGACTGCAAAAAAATGAATCAACGCGGATTCCGACTATTGTGCCCTCGAAATGTTGGCGTGTCGTCGCAGCGCTCCCGTGTCATTACCACTCCTATATACAACAACAGAGGGGATCGAGGAAGGGGATCGCTGGTCAACCACAGCGAGTCACACGAATAAGCGGCCAACAAAAACTACAAGACCACTACTCCAGCAGTAGTTAGCCGGGAATATAAGAGCTACAGTACGTATTGTTGGGTATTTACACGAACGCCCAAACGTTCCATACATTTTCGGACAGAACTGTACCTTATATCTTACAGTAGCAGGTGCCCTGCGAACAATCGCTCTGGGTGTAGATATCAGATATCAGGACCGCTTGGTCTTCACCTTGAAAGTTTAAGCGGCCCTTACATTTCCGTCCAGAGTGTGTTATTACCATACAACGTTTACAACTCGTACCACACCGGTATTGACTTGAGGAAATGCCATAGTTATATAGGCGCTACAGAGGTGCCCCCGGGAGGGAGGGAGGGAGGGAGGGAGGGAGGGCGTTCCCGCCTCTCGTGACAGAGAAACGCCTCCTCCAAAACATGAAAAATGGAGCAAAGAAATAGGGGTTTTCTGCAACAACCCTCTTGCATAATATCCAGGCCGAGAGGATGTTAATGTTGGTCCGTTTGAGACCCAGCTACAGCAAGTAACTGCGGTACTATCAACATACTACTACTACTACTACTGCTACTACTACTACTACTACTACTACTACTACTACTACTACTACTACTACTACTACTACTACTACTACTACTACTACTACTACTACTACTACTACTACTACCACTACTACTACCACTACTACTACTACTCTACTACTACTGCTACTACTGCTGCTGCTGCTGCTGCTACTACTACTGCAATAGCCATTTCCTGCTTGGCGTATGTCTTCGGTAGCGTCCCGGCAATAGGGGGGAGGGGGGGTGCAACGAGCGTGCCGACACGCCAGCAAAATCACGCGACATCGGTGTCTTAGTCATAATCTTGTCAACCCTTTCCGGCTTGGTGTCGCGCGCTCTTCGGAAGCATCCCAGCGAGTGGGGGCGGGGGGTGCAACGAGCGGATCAAGTGACAACGGTGCCTTATTTTACATATGTCAACCATTGCCCTCTTGGTGTGATCTCTTCGGCAGCATCCCGGCGAAAGAGGGGGCGGGGACGGGGTGGGATTGGGGCGGGGCGTACTCAGTTATTGCTTGCCGCAGTCGTTTGACCATTGACCACGCATCCCTTTCGAGACGGAGCACCGTTCCTACTCCCAATCGAGGCACCTCCAACTGTTAGGCGCTCACTACGTTGTCTCGATCCATTGCATAGCATTGCTCCGCTAATCGTAGCCCTCCATCCTGTTTCGCCGCCTGTGGCCACCACCTATCTCCTAGGCAGGGGGGGGGGGGGGGGAGAGTGTATTCAATATCATGCATGGCCGTAGCCGGATGACCACAAACTCTCGCATCCCTGCAAATGCCGGGACGGACCACGTCGGGTTCTCACCGACCAGGCAGACATTGCTTGCACCAGGGAGGGGGGGGGGGGGGGGGGGGGGGGCGTTGCTTGCTTTACGCAGGTGGAGGGAGCACACCATGCTACATTCAAGCGGGCTTCTCGCGCAAGCATGCACGTCATGCAGGGCACTCGCGTGGTCGGTGAGGGGCAAGGAGGCAGAGCAGTTTGTCTATTCCCTTGCCCCTGCTCCTGCTTCCACGGTTGATTACGTGTACCCATCATCGAGATCTCTACCGGCACTCAAGTGCGCCCGAAAACGGTGACAAGCAAAGTCAGGGGGGAAACAAGGCATCGCAACGCGAACAAACAATCCTGCCCTCTTGCAAGAACGACAACAATCGACCCGCCCCCACCCCACGCCAAAATAAGAACAGAAAAAAAACAACACCATAATTGTCCGGAGCTACTCTCCTTTCTCATGAGCCACTGCCGCCGCCGCCGCCTCACCCCCACCACCACCTCCTCCACCCACCGCCCCCCCATCCCCTCCACCACCACCCACCGCCCCCTCAGTCGAAACCCTGGCCTTGAAAAAAGACGACCCCGCAATCGACAGGGCAGCTCCAAGCACCACCAAAGCTACGCTCAGGACCGAGAAAGCGCGCCCCACCCCGTCCGCCACCGCCGCGGGGAGCGTCTCGCGCCTAAACTCGCCCTTGTCGGCGATGGCTGCCATAGCCCAGGCGATCGCGCAGAGGTACGCTTCGCCGCGGAAGGCGAAGGCTGCGAAGGTTGCGGATAGGGAGGCGAAGACTATGGAGACGACTAGGGCCGCTACCCTTGTGGACAGGGGTTGGGCCTCTAGGGTCATGTTGAGGGCCACCAAAGAGGCTGTGCAGATGTACATGCAGGGGTAGATGTAGATGTAGACGTAGGTGTAGAGGTAGACGTACATGTAGTGTAGTGTAGGTGTAGATGTAGATGCAGCGTAGATACAAGTGTAGATGTGGATGTATATATAGAGAGAGAGAATGGGCGTGGGGAGAAAGAGAGATCGGTGCGTGCGTGTTTCACCGTCGCGGCAAATTAGGAATAGCAACATTGGCAACAATCAACGACGAGACGTCTTTTGCTCTTCCTTCCTCTGAGCCTAAAATCTTCGCTTATGTTCCCTTACCCTATGTACAGATTATGGTACCAGGATACAATGAGGGGGCATGGATCTTGCCACCCAATTCCCCCCCAACCGGACCACGCCACCCCCCCTCCAGTCGAAACCCAAGGGAGAGACAGGAAGGCAGGTCGATCGCTCGCCCGCGGAGGTTCAGCACAACCATGAGTACACCGCCCCCACCCACCCCCTCCAGCCCCCGGACTACGCCAACCTGCGCGCCGCCGAAACCCGAAGAGGCGGCAGGCGGCAGGCCGGCATGCAGAAACAACAGACCGGTCGCTCGCCCGTGGTGGTCTAGCACAACCCCGCCCACCCACCCACCACCCCCTCAATCCGACCACGTCAACCTCCACGTCAACCTCCCCCCGTCGAAAACCAATAAGACAGACAGGCAGGCAACTCACTGACCCGTGGCGCTCTAGCACAACCCCATTCCTTCCCCGCCACCCCAATCCGACCACGTCAACCCCACCCCCCTGCCCAATAGACAGACAGACAGACAGACCGACCGTTCACCCACGGTGCTCCAACACAACCCCACCCCCCCTACCTCCCATTCCGACAACGCCACCCCGCCCTTGGTCAAAGCCCAAGGAAGCGACAGACATGCAGGCAGACGGACAGGCAGGCAGGCAGGTAGGCCCATTGCTCACCCACGGTGGTCCAGCCGGCGTGCAGGCCGATGGGGAAGTGCAGCAGCCAATACTCCGGGGACAGCACCGCCAGCGCCCCGCCCCCCCTGTAAGGGGCGAGCCTGACAAAGGCGGTCGTCAGGCTCGCCGCGACCAGGGGCAGCAGGATCGCGCTCAGCAAGATGAGCTCCCGCGAGAACGCCAAGTTCCAGACCGCCTGGGGGAGGTGAGGGGGAAGTGGGAGTAGGCATGGGGAGGGGGTGTACTCATGTCATGCATGGCTGTAGCCGTATGGCCATAGGGGGGGGGGAGGTGTTGGTGGGAGTGGGGGTGGGGGTAACACACCGCGTTAGCACACCGCGATATAACAAACGCGGTGAAACAGCGCGGTATCACCCGGGGCTGCAGCACGCCCATCGCGGTAACATACCGAAGTAAACGCACAGCGGCAACACCCGGCGGGGCACGCGCAACCCGCGGTGACACTCCGTAGTGACGAAAAAAACAACGCAGCACCACAATGCGGTATTACCAAAACCCTAATACTCCCCCCTACCATGGTAAGAAATCGCAGAAACACAACGCGGGGGGGGGGGGGGGGGGGGAACGCAGCACACACCACAACTCGGTGACAACACTTGACAGGACGGCCGTGCGCCGCGGCAGCATGTGGGCTGTCGCTGCCGGCAGCACCCGTTGTCTTCTTCAACTGATGCGCAAGTGACACACTTCCACATATGTGATGCGGAAGTGTGGAGAGCTTGACCCCTTTTCGGGAACCCCCGGGAATGACGACCAAAACAATCAATGGTTGATCATTTTGGTGTTAAGCATGAGACGTCCACGAGCAGCGTGAGCGCCCCAGCTGCGTACGGGTGGGATGGAGTCGCGCCCGTGTGCGATCCCTTGCGTTGTAACTCGGACATTGATTCGTATCATCCCTTGAATCACGCAGATTGGCCGTTGCCGCATCCCGTCACTTCTTGTCGTCAATTTTCGCACCTGAGGTTGACCCCCTTCCAGAACTGCGCCCGCTTTTTTTTTGGGAAATTAGTAAGAATTGGTGCAGGGTCATTTTCGCAGCAGAAACATTAGGTTAAGCTCGATTTTCACCCATCCGCCGACGAAAATAAAAATAAAAAATCACAGAAAAAACACGGCGCCACCAAAGTCGATGACACCCCGTGGTAACTATACCACGGTAACACGCGAGTGTAGCACAACACACTAACCTGGCTGAGGCAGGCAGCGGCGAACCACGGGCCGATTCCTTTGGTGACCGCGTCCGATCGCCCTCTGACCGAGCATGCCTGCCACACGGTGAAGGCCGACTCCGACAAGAAAATGACGAACCATATTTTCATCGACCATCTGCTCGAAAGCGCATTTTTTATTTAAAACGGATTTTTTTTTTTCGTCCGGCGATGGTGGCGGCGGTGAAGGCGGTGGAGGCGGTAGGGGGGGGCGGGGGGGGGGGGGGGGGGGGGGGGGGGGAGGGGGGGGGGGGGGGGGGGGGGGGGGGGGGGGGGGGGGGGAGGGAGGTGAGATAAAGTTTAAGGTACAAACAATATTGAATAAAAGAAAGGACAAAACACAGCGTTGATGGAAAAAATGACAAGAGTACTGAAGAAAAGCAAATGCCAGTAGCTGACATCCAAGACCAAACGCTACGTATCGATTTTTGTCTTTGTGTTGTCTGTTCTCCAACTCCAGTCACCCCCGGTCCCTTGCGGGGGCGTCAAGGCAAAGCCAAAGGCTATGGTTCAGCGCGACTGTTACATGCTACTGCTGTGTTCCATGTATCCCATCCTTGAGGTGAAGTTTGGTAATCATTTCAAGTTTAAGGATCACGAAGGATCTTATCCGCCCCCCCCCCCGGCCCCCCCGGGTTTTCTTCCGGGTGATTCTAATCCCCCCCCCCCTCCCCCCCCCTGTCAATCGGTGCAATCCATCGCGCCGCTAGTTTGACACGCTGCGTTCGAACCTCAGGTTGATTCGTGCTTTAGCAGAGAGCTGGTGTACCAGCTGAATGTTTCATCTACAGCAGCTTTTGATTCTCACCAGGTTGGCCATCTGCCCTTTTTATCAGCAGAGAGGCCTACACCTCGACTTCGGGGTTGAAATTGGTCGAATTTCGGGAAGACACCAAAGGAGACAAAACAAACAACCCCAACGCTACACACTTCACTAGCGGACAGCTACAGCTCCTCACAAGCAACCACAGTCCACGAAAATTCCAGGCACGCTCTTGACGGGGGTGTGTGAGGACGGTCGGGTGCGCCAGACAGTGGTCGTGGGCAACCAGAAAGGATTCGAACGGGGTGATTCCGCGAAACTCGAAGCTGAGAACCAGCGACGCAAAAAAAATCTCGAAAAAAAATCGCTACACATTGAATTGCACGCGTCACCGATGAAAAAAAAACGTCTTTTCACCAAAGGTTTGTTGGTCTTCTGTGGCGGACCTTGTGAAGTATTCGCAGGTAAGCCGACGTACCCAAAAGTGTGGAATGTAAACTACCGTAAGTTCCCGTGAGAGGTGGTAAGCTGATGGGCCCAAAACGGGAAATATAAAGGGCTAGAAAAGCTCTGGATTCTTGTCTCGGGGGTAGCAACTTTTAGGAAAGCGGATGATGTTTGCAAGTCCCTTTACTCGATTTCCAAGTCGTTCGTAATTGTTGGCGAAGGGCCATCATACGTGAGACCCATCGACAACATGGTCCTGTGAGGTCCGTCGTGGCCTTAAGGTCGCGGGTCCGGGTCGCTAACGCTAAAAAAGCAAGTTTTGTAAAAAAATCATGGAGTTGCAAATTGAGGAAGTTCCTCCAGTTCCAGCTCGATAATGGATTCCGGGGCTCCGAGGCTGCCAAACAAAAAAAATGATTTCGGAGACTGTCCCGCCCACACGCGGTAAAGCATCCACGAATGGGAGCTGCAGGTTTCTCGACAGGTGCTCGGGCAGTTCAGGGTTTTGGATAATTTTCTCTGGCAAGATCACATCCGAACCTCGAACAAACGCCAGAACAACATACCGTAGCTTAAATGGGCCACAATAAAGTGGGATCACCACCAACAATAGCAACAACAGCAACAACGACAACACCACCTTCAACAACAACAACAACAACGATAGCAACCAACCGACATGGGTGCAGGCGTCATAGCCCGGGCATACATATCATACATTCACTCACCCTGCGGGTGTGACGAGCGTGGGATGCGCATTGGAGACCACGCGGTTGTTTTTACCGAGGAAGCTTTTGGGTGAACACATGTAGCGATGCGACCCGAACACAGCAGCAGAGCGGCAGCATCAGCAACAACAACAACAGCAGCAACAGGATGGGAGCGTGGGCGTTGGGGGGCGAAAAGCAGCAGCAGCAGCAGCAGCAGCAGCGGCGGCGGCGGCGGCGGCGGCGGCAACAGACGGTCCGCGTGGGCGTGGGGGTTGTGGCGGGGAAGGACGGCATCCGAAACGTCAGATAAAGGACGTCACAAGGTTGCTTGAAAGTTCCACACCTCGGACAGATCGGACAGATCATGATCTATCTATCTACGCATCTATCTACTACTTGTAGTTCCTAACCTGCCGTTGTGATCGGTTGTGCAAGATCTGCATACCCATGTATACTCGTACTAATAGTACAGATCCAACCAAGGAAACAGATCGTGCGCATTATACCGGTAACATGAGGTATTATTAATACAAATCATACTATTAATAGTACTGCTGTACTGCTGTAGATTGGGAATAGTTCTGTCTGTGAAATATCTACCGATTGTATAAAATTATGAAATACGTCAGCTGTGAGTTCGACTGATCAAGTATTGTAGTTGATACTCAACTTTGCAAGCTTGTGAAGTTGGAACCGATGATCTGTCCGCAGTGTGGAAAAGTTCCGCTTCCCGGGTGTCCCGCAACGACGCGTGACCCGAACAGGTTACGCTAGGCACAACAGCAACTCATCCATCCTTTACGTATACGGGCACAGGTGCACAATTAAAGGCTCGAGTCACCTCAAACGCCCTGCAGCGACGATGCCGAAGTTGAACAAGAAAGCTACAACATTCACGCGCGCCCAGTCCGACTTTTTGGTCGTCTTCGCGCCATCGGAAACAGCGGCTGACATTCCAATCGAAGGAGAATTTGGTGAAGATTGATGTCTAGCGAGCACCGGGCCGAGGCTCTGCGTATGGCGAGGTGGATCAAGGAGCACCTGCGCAAATCAAAACAGAAAGCTGAAAGGGCACCGCCTTTTTTGAGCTTGGCGCACTATATATCTTCCCGATTAGATAAGGCTTTCGTACTCTCGTGAACTCCTTGGTGATTTAAATTATTGTGAACGAAAAACACAGCAGCAGTAGGATGATGCCTCTCTCTCGCCCAAGGGCAGCCGCTGTACGGGCGCGGCGGTGGACCTCCACACCATGGAGATACTTTTTGTCTTCTCCGCGAGAGTATATTGGCCTAAGTTGCCTAGTAATATCCCAGGTGGTGATCGTTTATCTCCTGTTGGACTATGTTGGTAGATCGAATCCTGTCGACAACGACTACCAGTACAACCACCCCTGCGCTCAGCAGCAACAGCGGCAGCAACAACAGGGGGAGCGGATATGGAATGACCGACCTAAAAGACGAAATCTCTATGTCAAGGCGAGCGAAAACCAGGCAAGGTGCGTGCCACAGACGATTTCTCCGGGGCGGTGCTCAGACGACGCCGGAGGGCTGCAGCGCCCCCAGGAGATCAGGCGCGAGACTTGCGCCTTCGACCTCGAGGAGAACGATGTCGTGTTCGGTGTCTGGCACAGCTTGGCAACGGAGGCGAGGCTGCAGCCCCTGCTGGACACGTGGGGTACGCGGGCTCAGATCGTGCTGCTGGCCTCGTCCGTCGGGGTGCGGGAGAGCAAGCTGTTTGAGGAAGGAGTGCCGGGCTCGCGGCCGCACCTGCTCGGTGAGCCATGATAGTTGCCGCATTGGAACAGGGCGGTGGCTTTTGCGCGTGAGGTGCTGCTCTGCTGTTTTGTCCGCGTCGGGATTGTCGACAACGCTCAACACGCGACGGCCACGACTCGGCGCGGCGTGAGACCCGGTGTTCCACTGGTTGTGACGTTGTGACACGCAGCCTATCTAGCCATGGGGCAAGGCGGAGCTGGAACGTTACTGCTGTACCAGGGTATCTTATATAATGCCAGGTATATACGTACATCCAGCAGAATTGTCCCAAGACTAATGAACATACAACAGCGTGTATCTAAGACCCCACAGGTGCTGCTTGCGGTACCCGACGCCCGATACTCGTGCAGCAGTCGTGGCCCCACTTTAGTGCGGTCGGTCCCCAGGCGACCATAAAGTGGGTCCCCACCCTAAACCGGTTCAGTGCGGTACCCCACTGAAGGAGATATGGCGAAACATATCATTGAGGCTATAATACACCTGTTCCTTTGTGTACCTTTGATACTATTGAACACATTTCCAGTCTGCGCTCGGCGGCAAAACACGCACGCATTCATTATCACGCACGGCTATTAATAACAGCCCGAATCTAGTACAACTCAACTACACAGTTATGAACAGTACCTGGTATATCGTACGAGTACTGCTGTAGTAGGGTTATGCACAACCAGTGCTCTGCGACGCAATCCACCACACTGCACTACGAGTTGGTGGCTCAAACTAATCATGCGCTCCCGAATTCCATCGCTCTCGGGATTTTCTTCTATTGGGAGGCTTGGAGCCTTTCCAGGGTCCCGCTTCACGGCCGCGCGTGTCCTCCGCTTTGCGCTTCCCCGCCCTCGCGTTTGACGCGTCGTGGGCGGTTGGCTTGGCGGCAAGGCATGTGCAAATGCGGTGGAGTAGATTATCACTGTCGGGATCCTCAACTTCACCGCAAAAGCCGTGAAGACGGCCACCACACCCTCCGCGACATTTGGGGGCCTTGGGGGGCGTTGGCGTGCCGTCTCGAAGCAGGCACTGCTGTGGTGACGGTTTAATGTGAAGAACACGCGCACTTCCAACAGTGGAGAACAGAACGGACTAACCTCATGCGTAGCACTCTCACAACATGTACAAGCATAGAAGCCAAGATTCAAATACCTAAGAATATCTTCATAACCCGAAACGATACGTAACCGTCAAATGTTGAATAGTCACATTCGAACAACACCCCTGCCGCACATGGCATCTTGTGCGTTGGTGCTACACGTACGGTCGATATACTGCCAGCTGGGCACTGCAGCCCTGTCGATGCGTGCGCTGTACCGTAACTGAGCTTCTTCTGTGCGTACTGTAGTGGTGTGGAGGCATGACGGTCCCGCTATAGCTCAAGAGGGACCGGTCACACCTTAGAGCGGGGACCGCACTCAAGTGGGACGATGACGTGACAAGCGATTTTCGCCGCCCTAAAATGGGACCCCGCACTATGGTGGACCACACTAAAATGGGACCACGACTATACCTGCTTTGTACCTGGTACCTGGTACCAGGTGTATGATAGTTTTGCACAACGGACCTCGAACGTGATGTCGGACCCATGCTCAAGTTTCCTGGCATTGCTCCATGCCCACGTTTCATCACTGGTATACGAAGTAGAAGCCAAGGGAGAATGCACGCCAAGTCCTCCGCCTCCGTGCTGCGGTTCCACGTTCTACAAATGCGACAGCAGCGGACGGGCGTAAAACGATATCGTATACCCTGGTACATATGATGGGGTCGAGTGACCGGTGTGTTTTCCCAGTGTCAATGCCTCGTCCCCCTTATGTTATGGTATCGCGGTCGACATGTATCATCCGCCACACGCGGCGAGCCGTGCCCTAACCCTAGCCCTACCCCCGACTGCCTGGGAAGTTATCGGAATAAAGTTGTAAGAAGTTTTTGTGTCCTGTCCCCATTTTCGTCGAAGCTGGGCCCAGTCGTACCCCGTGTAGCTGGTACTCTACTGCGTCTGGACGCGGCAGCGGGGGTGGTCCGGATGCTGTACGGAATGTTAAATGTTCCAGAATTTCGCCCCCCTTTCAAAGGCGTGCACATGTTGCCTGCTCTTACGACGCGTCTTGCGAGGCCTGGGGTTGATGTCAACCGGTTTGGTGCCCTCCGTCGGGCAATACGTACGTACCAGTCACTACGTATGAGTAGGGTTCGTGAGTCTTTGCGTTAACGGCTACGTACCCCTTCGCCTTTTGCTCATCGACATGAATTAGCCTGTTCGCTAACAGCAGTACCTCACGCAAAGATATTTTCCCGCAAGGCGAGTTTCGTCTTACAGATCTCTTCACGCGGTCTCGGAGCAAAAACTAGAACGCAGCAAGTAACTCGGACCCGGATATGCCTATTTTGTATATACTACATGGTACCGCAGTTTGTTCCGACAACGCTTTCGCTTTTCTTGCCTTCTTTACGTAGTCACCAGGGGCGGAGAGGGGGCGGGGGGCGGAAGGCGCCGGTGACGCCCGTACGAACTCGGCTTCTTTGAGTTAGGGTCGGACAGCGGGACAAAGCGGGTGGACCCTCGGTGCTCCATGTCAAACGATACTCGCAGCCAAATGTGGTGCGCGACAGCAGCCACCGCCGGCTGCACATATCTAAAGACACTCGCAGATCCTGCGCCTGAAGATCTTGGAAGTATCCGATTTGTGCACAGCAGTATCAGCGTTAGCAGTATATATGTGTTCCGCCCCCGCCCCCGCCCGCTCCGCGAGACTAACACTCACCACCGCCGCTGCTACGCACCGTCAACCCGTGCAGACACGGGCGTGGAACAGGACGACTACTTCAGCACGCTCGGCAAGGCCTTCGTCGGCCTGCGCCTCATGCTCGACGCGTACCCGACGAAAAAGTGGTTCGTTGTTCTCGGCGACGACAACTATGTTCTCCTTGACAACTACGTCAACGTTCTCTCAGCTTTCGACCCCGACCAGCCGTGGGCTCTGTCGCGCATGGTGTACAGGCAGAAGTTTGGTTGCAAGGTGAACTTGTAGCGGTGTTACCATTGGTCACAGCTGCAGTCAGCGTCGACAGCAGCAGCGACAGCAGGTCGCACACGCCTATGCGCTACGAGTACTACTGCCGACAGAAAATCAGCCTCCCGGTGCTTCGCTCCTGCTATCTTGTGTGCGTGATCAGGCATCTTGCTTGCGTTTACGAGCTGTCCGTCGTCGATTGCCCTTTGTGTCGAACGATGATTGGTCCTGATCCTGCTGCGCGCCAGGTCGCGGGAGGAGCGAGCGTTATCACGAGCCGAGCGATGACGCGACAGCTCTCGCCGCACTTGGACCCGTGGTACCAAGGCATCGTGTTGCGGTCTGGGGGCGATGTCAACAAGGCTCGCGAGGAGGACAAGTTCCACGACATTTCATTCCAGAAGTGAGCTAAAATAATTGTTGGAGTCCTACGTATTGCCAAAAACAATTGCCAGCACGTCCGATTACAGTACGAACAGTGATTGCGGTAGCGCCGCGCACCATTCGAGATACGCGTCAGGCTTCTCGCCTGCTACTGCTGTTGCTATTACTGCCGCTGCCGCTGCTGCTGCTGGGTGCTGTTGCCGCCGTCGCCGCTACATTGTCGATGCCACACCGGATGGACGCTTTCTCCCAAACAAGCGATTCCTATGTTCGCGTTCGTGGCGCATGTGCGAATCCTCGTACACTTGTAGGGGCAACGCCACCACTGCTTTCAGTGCGCTTTGTTCCGCGGATCAAGTAGTCTCCTCTTTTTTTCCCGCTGTCGGCGCGTCCCTGTGTTGCATCTTTCACCCGCCACACACTGAAGCCACCCCCTCTCACCCGAACTGCCTCTTGACCTGTTTTTTCTTTTTTACCCCCCCCTGTTCCGTCTGTGGTTATACGACTACGGCCATGCATGATAATGAGTACACCCCCCCCCTCTTCCGACGGCGCAGTAAAACACGCCTCTCACTGCGTGAGCTAGACAGCCAGGGTACCGATTTTTCCTGTTTTTTTTTTACGGCGGTTGCCACGGCTGGCGGTCGAGTTAGATCATTTTTGTGCGGAGAGAACCTTAACTCCGCACAAGGGGGATGGTCGTATCACGTAGTGTCTATACGGTAAGGCACCCCAAGAGGCAGTTACGTGGTAAACCCATTGCTGTCTCTGGAAGTGGCCACACCAGAAATTTAGTCAATTCATTTACGCTGTATGCTCGGTGTGCAAAAAAATCTGCCTCCAAAAGCGGTTCTTTGTGGAGGATGCAGCTCACCCTTCATGCGACTCGCCCAACACCTTACGGCGCTTCGCGCTTTGTGCACGCAATGTCTGCCTGGTCGGTGAAAACCCGACGTGCTCCCTCCCGGCCTTGTAGGACTGCGAGGGTCTATGGTCATACGACTGCGGCCATGCACGATAATGAGTACCCCCCCCCTGTCATACGACTACGGCCATGCATGATAATGTGTGCTCCCCCCCCCCCCCCCCCCCCCCCCTGCCGCAAACGCCCTCGGTCCCGTCCGAAAGACTGGTAGAGAGCATCGGCCACAGCTGGGTACACCTCGACGAGCTGCCCCACGAGCCGCCAGGTTACTACTTCGACTCCCGGCTGAGCTTGCCCAAGGGCAACCAGCTTCTGCCGCGCTCCGCCCTCTTCCACTACGTCCCGGGGGGTTACATGCATTACCTGCACTTCTTGTCGTCCGACATCTGCACGTGCTCTCTAACGCCCTCAGAGTCTTCCGCGGCTCTCGCAGAGGTCGCCGTCGGGGTGTACTCGGCCGTCCGGCGACTGTCGAAGCTCGACGAAAAGCGCATCGGCAACACGTGGGGCAAGGACGTCCCTCAGCGACTTCTCCTCAAAGCAAGCGGCAGGGCGTACAACGGGGTGAAGGGCGACGTGGCGCGTCTGCACGAGCTCCGGGAGGCGTTTCCCGACGCGCCCTGGCTGTTGCTCCTGCCGGTGGAGCACTTCGTCGTCGCGGCGAATCTTGCCGCACGGGTGAACGCACTGGAGGCCGACAACGTGCCCGGGAAGAGGGGCCTGGTGATCTACGGCCTGCCGGTCGAGGGAAAGTCATTGCGCAACGGGGAGACCGCCGAGGGCTTGCCCGGAGAGGGGGCGCTGCTGATCGGTGAAGACCTGGTGAACACCATCTTCGATCTCGAGGCAAGCCTGATCGGGGGGGTGTTCCCCTACAGGCGGCTTCCCGGAGACCGGGGCATCGTCGAGTGGTCTCGAACGATCTCTTGGCCGACGGTGGTAGAGGATGCGGGCTTCGTCAGACGATTGCCCGGCCCGGAGTGGACGGAGGGCGCGGGGTGCCCGGCAACGTTTCCCATGGAGCCGGATCTTGCGGACCTCAAGCCGGAGTTCACCATGTCGGAAGGCGATGCGGCTATGGCCGTGGCGGGGTTCTTGCTGCGGACGGCCACAGAGAGGGAGTGCGTGACGCGGTTAGATGCGCCGAATCGCAAGGATTAGCGCTGCTCGTAAGCATGCATATACGATAGGTGGTGTGTTGGCGCAATACTTAACGGGAAAACTGCCCTCTTTTGGTTGCAGGGCAGGGTGGGAAAGTGATGTTTGTTTTCATCGCTGGACGGGTGTGTTCTGGACGTCTTCAATTTGCGTCTGTCACTGTGTTCCCTAAAGGTTGCGTGGTTTTCGCGCGCTTTCGCTCGGTCGCTCTGTTCCTTTTATTTTTCCAATATGTCTTGTGATTCCGTAGCTTTGAAGCCGCTTTCGACGCAGAGAGCAAATGTAAAACATGTTAGTCGACCGAGCAGCTCTATATCCAAGAAGAGGGGCGCACGCGCCATGTACATGAGTAGTAAATCGGCGAATGAAGTGTTACTTTGTTGATGTTTTCGATGTGTTTGTACTGCTGTTTTTGTACAAAATATTGCGTACGTACGTTTTTTTTTTTTCGAGCCGCGTACAGAACACTTGGTATTTAGTACAACTGCAGTAGCAGGGGGGAAGGGGGGCTGCTGTTGCTATGCGTGAAAATTGTTGGAAGTGTTTCACTACGTACGTTTGGTTGCTAGTACCAATAAGGGTTTAAGGCAGGGATGGCGTCGGTGTCTTCCCTCCTTCGTGGCGTGCTGTTTTTTCTTTAATATACCAATGCCGAGTGCTATTGCTAGGTTTGTGGCTGAAGCACAAGCGCTGGCGAGCTCAATTCATCTGTCACCTTGTCCCCAGTTTACTGGCGTTCTCTGTGGCGGAAAGCCCAATTAACAAATAAAAAACGGGTCTGTCCGATCTTAATCCGATCCCAGGAATAAATATTTCACCAATTCTATACTGCAACGCTTTCGCACCTGTGTGAAGGCTTTTCTTAGAGGCGAGGGGAAACATTCTGCGATATACAGATATCGGCAGACGTGCTTTCCCGTATACACTACCGCCGTATGGACCAGGCAAACCACAACCTATTATTGGTGGCTGTTGGGGAGTGGGCCGTCCTGCTCCCGCCGTGCCATCGTACTGCTGTAGTACTGGCATACCACTCTGTCCCGTATTACAGTATTAATAACCGTATTTATTGATTTTCTGTGTGATATTGCTTCTCGATTAGGACTGCCTGCCTTCTTCTTTTCCTCTTTTGGCTAGAACGCATTTGGCAAAAATGTTGCACGGCGCGTCCAACCCTTCGAGTTCTGCGCAGCTACATTTATATTATCGGTTCGGTCGTCAGAGTGTTGTTTTCGGGGTGCATGTACGTAACGATCATCGGCGAAAAGTCTACTTGTATGCCTTTTGCCATCTTGGACTTTACTGCGGCGTTTTGTTTGGTATGGGTGTGTTCGCGACACGTCGAGGTCATTGCAATCTGCGCGATGCGACTGTGATATTATTATGTTTTGGTTTTTTGCTTCGAAATAGCGGCAACAGCAGCATCTTTAAACAAGTAATAATATTCTACGTAGCAAGTATCTACGTCGCGAGAGAAGTTCCATACCTCCGTCCAACCTTTTATTATATGGTAACACCTAGGGAACAGCAGGGCAACCTTTACTTTGCTCTGCTCTACAAAATAGTATTAATAACCGTATTTATCAATGAGGAGCGCGAGCGCGAAGCCCGAGCCTTTTGTTCTTGGTTTTCTACAGAGGAAACAAAGCAGACGTTAAGTCTGAGCCGAACCCCGCCTGCTGGGGTGCCGTCTGTGCCGGTGCCGGCTGGTCTCTCTCGACACTCGCATCAACTCCAACTGCGATTTCACAAAAAAAAAATACAAGCAAACTGAGAACAGCGCTCGAATGCATTTCATCATGCAGTGCTTTCACACCTTAACCGTCGTCCTCCCTCAGACTCGACTACGTACAGCAGTTTTACTCTTTACAGCAGAACCTGTAGTCACATCTCGATTCCCGCTACATCGTAATCGCACATGTCGAGCTACGAGAGTACAAACCGCAGCATTAGGGGCAATGAAGAAAGATTAGAGGGGAAGTCGACAATCAACTGCCTCACGTTTCGGCGACCAACTGACTACTACTGCTGCTGCTGTCGGCCCGCCACGGATCACTGAAAACCATGAATTCTTCTGCTAGCATTCGTAAATCGCATACGCGTTACGATGCATCAACATAAATAATTTTGCGAGCCAACGTTCCTAGACACATCGCAAACGACGCAAGATCGATATCCGTGCCTGTGGGGATCCTCTAAAAAGTGGGAACTAATCAAAGGTGTCATTCCACCACACTCCATTCCCATTGGGTGGGACCCCGAAAAAATGAAAAAATACTTGAAACGGGTTTTCGCAGAGATAATTATGCGTTTTCAGAATTGTTCGGACCAGGCTTCCAGGCCTGGTGCACTCGCTGTCGTCGTGGGGCTCATTAGTTAGTGGGAACGCCGTTCCTGATATAGGCGGCTCAGTGGGCATATCGGTTCATCTTGCTGTGAGATCCCCTTCGCGGGTCCAAGGTGAGCTGCGAGACAAGCTTTCGCGACGAGAGCGGCGAGATAAATGGTCACGTAGCCGTAGAGAGGCCTCAGTTTGAGCAGGTAGGCTCCAAAACGCCAGAGAAGCCATAAGGTGATAGGTCCGAGTGTAGTGTCGGAGCTGTTGTCAAGAGAACGTAGGTCTTGCACACAGACGTGCTCGCCTCGCAGCTGCTTCATCCCACCCAACCTCGCATTCTTTGTGGATGCGCTGGTAGCACCAGACTACGCTTCGACCGAAGTTTCTCTCTGCTTTGTGTCCCACTTGCATCATCACGGGTTGTCATCCTCATCTCGGTTCGAAGTTTATCGTTTTCTTCCTCCTCGCCTTGCTCCTCCTTCACCGGTCGCCTTTCCCGTCACCCAACAAATAGCTCTAGTGAAAACCCCGTAGCATTCCCTACCCTAGCCTACCTCCTCCCCCTCCGTAAGCTATTCTTGCTGACCTCTCTAGACTTCGACGTACTACCGCTGTTGCCGATCGTTGTGCATCCCGACGCCAACAGAAGATGGCGAAATGGTTTCGCTCAGAAGACATGGCGTACGTGTCCATCATCGTCAATGAGGATGCTGCGCACACGTGCATCTCCGACTTGGGGAAGCTGGGCATGATCCAGTTCACGGATCTCAACCCGGACCTCACCGCGTTCCAGCGGCGATACGTAGCGTACATCAAGCGCATCGACGAGCTCGAGCGGAAGCTGAATTTTTTCGGGGAAGAGGTGCGGTGTGCAGTGTGCAAAGCCTTCGTTCATTGTCGTGTATGGAGAACGAGTACATGGTACATACTGAGGTTGTCCGAAAATGCTCTACTGAAAAATAGACTTGTTGCAAATATGGAGGGGTCTCACTGATTCTACTGCTGCTGCCTGCTGGTGGTCTGTGCTTCGTCGCCGGCAGTAGTTCTATATCGCTGACTGTGGTTGGAAGTCACAGAACGCGATGACACTCGACCCCTCCCCTCCCCTCGCCTGCAATGCGTACGCCCTTGGTATGCCCGCGTCGTGTTTGCTCTTGGGGTCGGGCGTCGGGGCTATTGCACGTGTTGGTTGTATCTTGCAAACTGACAGCTGTTACTGCTGTAGTAAAAACTGCTGAAACGTACACTGCTTCTACGGTACATAACAACTCGTACCGCTACTTCTTTAGTACTCCTCTTTACAATACAGATGTGGAACCTTTCGAACGGCGGTGTCGTAGACTATCTCTATGCAGCAGGCAAGACATGGAGCATGTCGCGCTTGCACAGGCGGCCTGAGAGCTGAGCACCATGGCACACCACGCGCATGGCTTCCCTGCGTGCGTGCGCAAGCTAGCCTACGACACCGACTCTACTCGCAGCTCTCGTCGACAGCGAGCCTCTCCTGCTTCCCTACTCGTTGGGGATGTATTTCGTTTAGAATTTTAATGTGAAAATGTACCGCTTTCGCGTCCCCCCACGCTGACGCACCCTATCCATGTTGTCATAATATTCATACAAGAAGTTTTGGCACCTGGTACGTACGAGTATTATACACATCGGACATTCCGCATCGCTATTAATAGTCCAGATTACCCGTATGATACTGGGCCACTATTTATTAGCCACCTTAATTCCAACTCCTATTAAACAATAACTCATGAACTGGCTTTTACCAATAAAACTTGAAGAGCGCGCCATTGAAACACGAAAGACACAACGACGTTGACTACTGCTGTTGCTGCTGCTGCTGCTTGTGTAGAATAGATGGTATCGGCAGCAACAGCTGTTGCTGCTGCTGACTTGCGCTGCCGCACATCCTACCCCAGGCCCTCGCAGCACACAGCAGACAGCAGTGCACCTCGAGCTGTGTATGGCACGTATACCGGTATGTGATTATTAATATTAATTGGTACCCTGCTGGTATCATATACCTGGTATTAATTTCCGAGAAAGAACATGTGACATCCCCAACGTCAACGGCGACCCTTGCAGCCTTACATCCTCCCCCGATTTGTCGGTGAAAACCCAACGTGCTCCGTCCCGGCGTCGTAGGGATGCGAGGGTCTATGTTCATACGACTACGGCCATGCATTATCATGAGTACAAACAACCCCCCCCTCCCCCCCACCCCCATCGTCCCCCCCCCCCCTCCTCCCTTCATCCTTTATCCGCGTTCAATATGTATGGTGTACACCAGGTAGATGGTGTGTGTCGTAACAAAACACAGCAAAACAACCAAACACAACAGACATGGAAAAGGTATTGCTCTCTGTATGTCGGCATCTTCTGACACCTCCATTTTAATATTTTTTCGCAGGTGAAGAAGTTTGACCTCAAGGTCGCTAGCGCCGGGACGATCGAATCTTTCGTGCAGTCGTCGTCCCCCGACGCCGGGCCCAAGGGGGGGCAGACCCAGCTCGCCGGGCAGGCCCTCCTGCAGAAGCTCGAGGGCGACCTGGAAGCCCTGGAGTCACACCTGGTGGAGCTGAACATGTACAACGAGCGCCTCACCAGCGAGTACAACGAGAAGGCAAGAACTACTGCTGTTGTATATATACGAGTACTCGTATGGTCTATTAGTATTACGGGGGACCATAGTATATAGGACCTACGGTACACACAAAAACCTATATATAAACCTATTTTTACCAACAATATTTGGTTCTACTTGCTATGATCCCCCGTGATGGTAACCCCTTGAGGACTGCAGTTGCGTTTTGGGGACAAAGCACTCTAATTATGTGCCGGCGTCCCCGGTGGCTTGGTAGGTGGTCCGCGAGCCTATCAAGATCAATTTCGTGAGTTCGAGTCTCACCGAGTGCATGCTCATCGTAGGGACTTTTTCTTGCTTAAAAATTGATTAGCGGAAAGCGCGAGAGCGTGAGTTAGCTGTACATTCGATGAAAATCGACGAGCAGTGGGAATGCTGAACCCTACGCGCGATAAAAACTAAAGGCACGTACCGGGGGGGAGAAGGGACGACACCTGTGACCACGGCTTGTCCAGAAGATCGTCGAGGGTAAAACCTCCTACGAGTGGGCTGGAAAGTAAAAGTGATGATGAAAAAAAAAAAAAAAAAAAAAAAAAAAAAAAAAAAATCTAACTTATTTCTCCCCAAAAGGGGACTGCAGCCCTGAACGGATAAATTAACCCTCTCGGTTCAGAGGAGGAGAGGGATTTTTGGCTATAAAATGTGACGATGTCAGCAACGTCACCTTACGTGATCTGGGGGGGTGTAACAAACTGGTCCCCCGAGTTTGTTCAATGCAAGGAATAGTGCAGCATGGGCGCACGCACGCACGCACCATGATCCCTACCCGCACTTCGCTCGTAGACGGTTCAATGGTTGATAAAACCAAAAGTTGCCAACCATTGGTTCAGTCGCTTAGGGTTCCCAAAGGGGTTATTAATATTAGTAGTAGATCTAATGCAGTAGTACTCCCGCTTTCTGTAGTGGAGATATGGAGACTGCAGGCGAGGGCGTTTTTTTTTTGTCGATGCTGTTGTTTTGTTGTTCGGTTTCTGGGTCGCTACGGCCCCCGTTGGTTTTGAGTTTTGGGTGGTTTTTCTTTTTGTGTGAAAAAATTGTGACACTTACTTTTCTTGCGTATGGTGCCCGTTTCGTCTTGTGCGAAACTTGCGTGTCATGGCTCCGCCGCCTCACCACCTTACTTTACCTGATTAACCTTACCCCACCTCACCTGTGGTTCTGTGATCTCTGTTTTGTCCCGAGCAGGTCGAGCTTCAGGAGGTGCTGCTGAAGACCAAGGGGCTCTTCGCCGCCGAGGTGAGGCGGGCGGGCGGGCGCCTATTTATAAATTCGCCCACGGGAATGAATGAAATGATCTCGTCGCACACGCTCGTAGAAACAAAAAATCCCGCGCGCTTTTATTGTAGTCCTCCCACCCGAACAGCAGTAAATACAGCAGGGTTTCCCCCTCTTAAGGCGGTATCCCGATACAAGGCGGTCAAAATCGCCTGGCGGGACTGGGGAATTGCACTCACAACCTGGAAGGGATAAGGCGCCCCCCCCCAAAGAAAATGGCGGTAAAATTGCTCTGCTGGCACACCACCGCTTTATTCGGGGACCCCTATTGATACTGTCTACGTATCTACTCGTACTAATAATATTTATTCATTACTCCTGTACGTGGTACGCAAAAAAAAAGTGAAGACATTTTGTGCTGGAGTGTTGATAGAGAGGGCATGCATGAAAGTAGCAGACGGAGCAGCAGAGTCAAGCAGGCAGGCAGTTCGTAGGGAGTGCCGGCGTCGAGGTTGGCGGACGGTTTTGTTGTCGTTCCTATCGGGTGGCATTCGTTAAACGGGGAGGGCGTTTATGTCTATCTCCTTGTCAGAAAACATATTTTCAAGACCATCAATCTATGTATGATACGATATTTTCAAAGCTGGGCGTATCCTACTACTACTACTACTACTACTACTACTACTACTACTACTACTACTACTACTACTTCTACTTGTACTACTTCTACTTGTAAATGGCGATTGGCAGCAGCGGAAGAGAATACATGGGTTCGAAATTCGAATTCATCCCTCCCTTCCTGCCTCCCTACCCCCCCCCCTCCCCCTCTCACGTTTCCAGATGCCGCACATGCGCATGGAGGAACAGCAGATGGGAGCACGGCGCTACCAGGACGTTGAGCGAGGCGGCAATGTCCAAGGAGGGGCAAGTGCCGCGGCGCAGGTGCATGTGGGGTAAACCCTCCCCACCCTCTGGGAGGTACCCGGGTACCTGTATCCGTACCCGAATACTATATTACCAAAATGACCGGGTTTTGGTACCCGGGTCCCCCCAGAGTATATATACATAGGCCCATCTACTGTACATAAACCCTTCTACTCGTACTGCAAGCGCTCACTCCCTCTCCTCGGCTCCGCCTGCACCTCCGGTGTATACATACGTACAGTAGTAGCTCGACTTTGATTGTTGGCCATGAAGTCATCAGTGAACACACTGGACTGAAAGTGAAGGGGGTGGGTGGCTATATATGTACCCTGCTCTACGTACCCGAGTACCTACTACCTGTACCTACCTGAGTAGACCAAAACATTCGAGTTGGTATCGGGGCACCCCAGAGGGTCCCATGTGTGTACTCTACTTTGATACTGTGAACAGTAGAGTATAAACACATCGTTGACAGCAGTGTTGTATCCGCTAAGCGTCCCTACCTGATACAAACAGTAGATGCTAAAACACATCGTTGATAGTGTTGTATTTGCTAAGCGTATGGGTACCTGGGTACCTTGCCTACCCGAGTATGACCAAAACACCCGAGTTGGGTACCCGGTTACCCTACGTAGAGTATTCGCGTGGGTACACCCTACCGCATGCTATTTGTAGATGGTCAACACACCTTGGAAATTGTTGTATTTACACAACTACGAGTATCGGTCGGCGGAGAGTGCCGTATGTATCTCCGTCGACACGTGTTGGAACTGCTGCGTTGATTGGCTAAAAAGATAAGGCGGCCGTTGTTGGCTCGGGAAAGAGATGGTTTGATGGCTGCAGTCGTATCTGGACTGTAAGCTTTCGGTCGTGTTTCTTCGATGTTTGAGCAGCACCAGGCACGTATGCTGTACCGCCGTGCAGAGTAGGAAAAGTAGCACACGTACGTAGTCCTTCCTGTTGTCTATATTTGCTTCTTGGTTCCTTTTTTCCCCCTCCGTCACATCCGTTCCTGTATACGTGAAATGTACTGGTGATTTTCCTCCCTCTTGACCGACGTGCGTGCGAAATATGGCACATCTCGGATGCATTATCGGTTCCCACTTGAGGTTCTACGTAGATCTTTCAGGGCAGCTAGATGGATAAATTGACCCCTGATATGTATGATCTTTACGACCTGTATGATCTGCTGTATGATATGTATGATCTAGCTCACCTGACCGGGCGAGAGCCACATAATCTGCATGTCTATGGATCTAGCTTGCGTTCGCGGGTGGGAGCCTTACAATCTATCTGCGTGACCTAGAACATGCTTCCCACAGGGTTAGATCTGTACTCTGTACGAAACAGATCTTATACAGATCTTGCTGAGCACCTCCAAACGGCAGGTTTAGTGTCTAGATAATCTGCAGATAGACAAATAAGTCGCGATCTGTCGCATGTGTGAAATGTACTACTGCTGTAATACTAATAGTATGAATATTGCTTGTAGTGTTTCCTGTTTCTTAACATTATTTCCTTCGTCCCTGTACACTCACGCGTTCCCACCCTCCCTCTGCGCAGCCCAACCGCGAGACCGACATGAAATTCTCGTACATGGCAGGCGTCGTCGGTGCCGACGACCGCAGCCGTTTCGAGCGCCAGCTGTTCCGCACCACGCGCGGCAACTGCTACGTTCGATTCGCCGAGATCGAGCAGCCCATCTCGGACCCGGCGACGGGCGAGTCCATCATGAAGCTCGTCTTCATCGTCTTTTACAAGGTGGGTACAGCAGCATCATCGCGCACTGCTGTGTATGCGCGTGTATCATTCATTCGGATATACCAGCGCGCACGGTTAGCAGCAGCGGCGAGCAGCAGTGGTAGAAGGAGAAGGGGAAGAAGTCCATCGTAGTAAAGTAAGCAGTATCAATCGCACATTATGCAAACACGTGTATCATTCGTACAGCGCGCACCGTTAGCAGCAGCAGCGGCGGCGGCGGTGGCAGAAAAAGGAGTTGGTGGTGCATACGTACCTGGTTCGTTTGGCGTTTTTCTCATTTTTTATTCTGGTCTTGCGGTTGTATATATACCTGTTTTTTTTTTCTGAACCTGTTTTTTTGTCCTTCCATCTGCTCTGCTTGCTCCGCTGTAATGAGGCGTTTTTGTTACCTGGGTTTTTTTTTTCTGAACCTGGTTTTTTTGTCCTTCCATCTGCTCTGCTTGCTCCGCTGTAACGAGGCGTTTTGTGGTTGTGTTATTATATTAAGGGCCGCTTTTACATTAATACATTAAGATTAAATAGGGACAGAGTGGTGTACGTCTATATATGTGCGTTCCTTTTCTTGTTTTCGTCCTCTGATACTGGTTTTTGTACCTCATGCTGCTGCCTGCGCTTCTGCTGTTGCGGCCGTTTGTTTTGGTTCTGTTTTGTTGTACCTGGTATCATATTAATATGTGCGTGTTTTTTTTGTTTTTTTGTTTTTGTCTTTTGTGTGTCGTCGTGTGCCGCTGGTTAGGCCGCCGCTATCGAGGCGAAGATCAAGAAGATCTGCGACGCATTCAAGGCGAAGCGCTACGATTTGCCCGAGATGGACGACGGAGAGGGCGTGAAGAAGCTCATGTACGACAACTACGGAGAGATGCACGACGCCCGCGTCGTCCTGCTCAAGGTGAAAACAGGAGGAAGAAAAAGACAAGACAGACAAGCGAGTCTGAGAAAAACGTTGTAGTTGTGTGGAAACCGCTTTAGAACTGCTGTAACCCCCCGCCGCCGCCGCCGCCTCTGTACGGGAACGAACGAGCTGCCTTGGCTTTCGTGTGGGATTATTTTTCCAAGGGTAATCCTCTATATTTGGGAGAAGAAAACTGCATTGGGTTTGTGTAAGATCATTGCTGCAGTGGTCAAAGATTGATCGGTAGAATTCCCTGCCTGCCTGCTCCGGTCGGCACAAGGCCCCCGCTCTTGTCCGCTCGTGAGTGAAAAAAAATGGTGCAGTCGACTCTGCGATGGAGGCATAACACAGAACCTAGCGTTCGTTCTGTGGAGCCTGGACGGTGCCTTTCCTTCCACTCCCTCCCATCATGGTCATGTTTACTACTACTATTTTCTGCAGCCCAGGTGTGGAAAAACTCGCTCTAAAAACAGACTAAGGCCTCCCGGTTCTGAGTTCCCGGTTTCAGGATTTATTGGCGTCGTCCCGAATTCCCATCACAGTAACGATTTCATGTCCCGTACTCACACTAGTCCCCCCCCCCCACACACACACTCCCTATCCCGTGCGTTCCCCGCTCCGACCCCGCCCCCCGCCCGCCCGCCCGCCGCCGCCGCCGCCAACAACTGAAAATCACTGCGTGTAGAACCGTGACGCTCGTATGAGCCTCTGTGCCACCGCCGCCGACAGGCTGGAGAGCTGGACGTGGACTGTCCTGCGGGAGAAGTCCGTGTACCACACGCTCAATACCTTCAAGTGAGAATAAGATGATGGTTTTGTTTTTGTGAATAGCAAAAGACGCGGAAACGGAAGCCTCAGCTGCGAGGTCGACAAAAAAAAAATTCCGTCGAAAATAGTATTTGCAAGCTTTTCTAGAGTAGTTTGGTCAGGGTTACGTACGGCCTCCGTTTTTTGTTGTGGGCGGTGATGATGATGCTGCTGCCACAATGCTGCTATCGTACACAGATGTTGGTGGTGGTGGTGGTGGTGTTGTTGCAAGCAGACACAGTCCAATCGATTGGTTGCTTTTTTTTTTGTTGTGGGTTGTTTCTTTTTCACGTGTCTCGTTTTTCATACCGTTGACCGGCTCTCTCTCTTCTCTCTGCACATTCTGAGGCCCGATGTCCCTTTTGGTTTTGATTTTTGGTGGTGATAGGTGTGTTTGTTTCTCGCCAACGGTTTTTTCTGGCCGTTGAACGACTCTCTCTCTCTCTCCTCTCTCTTGTCTCGGCACTCTCAGGCCCGACGTCCGCGGCATCCTTCGAGGGGAGGGGTGGGTGGTCGGCGAGGGTCTCTTTGGCGTGCAGACGGCAGTTAACCGTGCACACGCCGAGATGGACACCGGCATGCCTTCCATGGTGGAGGTGATGCCGAAGCCGTGGCCCACTCCGCCGACCCACTTCAAGCTGAACGCTTTCACCATCGCCTTCCAGGTTAGGAAACACCGCATTGCATGCACCGCACTGTATTGCGCCGCGTTAAATTGCACCGCACTCGCCACTCGCTCGAATGTCCAACACCAAACCTGACATCACTCAATCAACTGTTAGCATCGTAACACTGCCACCCCGCCTTCTCTTGCTTTTTTTTGTACAGTAGTTTCTGTTTCTTCGTTTCTCGAGACTTGTTTTGTTGCTTTTTCCGGGGGACCAAAACAATCATGTGTTTTTAACATCATTCCAATCACCAAAGTACCTGTTTTTTTTTTTATAAAAGCCACATTTCTGGTGGGGTCTTTTGTTGATTATTTTTATGGCTGTTTTTGTGAGTGTCCTACGGTATAAACTTTTTTTTCAAACCTTTTTTCTCTCCATGTTTGCGTTTTTTTTTTGTTTTGTTTTGTTTTTTTCAAATTGCAATCTTTTTTTTCTTTTCAAAAATCAGGAATTCGTGGACACCTACGGTGTACCCCGGTACAAAGAAGCCAACCCGGCGCTATTCACGGCGGCCTCTTTCCCGTTCCTGTACGGCATCATGTACGGGGACATCGGGCACGGGACTGTCATCTTTTTCCTGGGGCTGTACCTTATCTTTTCCTACGCAGGCGTCGCCGGAAGGAGGGACATGGGCGAGCTGGCCGGTGGACTGTGAGTACTACAGCAATATGTGTGCTTACTGACTGTAGTTTCTTCTTCTGTTTTTTTGTTTTCCATCTCATTGCTTATCCTGGTGGACTGCTGGAGTACTTCATTCAACATGTTGTGCTCAGTTTTTTGTTCTCTTTTTTTTTCTTGTTTTTTTTGCCATCCCGTTGATTATCTCGCCCCCCCCCCCCTGCTTGCGTGCTCGGTTTTTTCTGTTTTGTTTGTTTTCTCATGCCATTGATTATTGTCTCGGCCCTTCTTTTCTCCCTCCCTCCTATAATTATTCGTATATCAGATTCGGAGTGACACACAACACTGCGACAGTAGGCTTTCCTCTCTGCTACGGTTCGCGCCTTGCGTTTTTTTTTTTCGCGCGAAAACTCCGTCCCTTCCTTCGTCGACTCGCGTCGAGCTGTACCAGTCTGATCGTAAAGCAGCATAAGCGCATTCAGATGGGCACGAAAGGTCGAAATGTACCTTCAAAGGACTGTGTGTACTCTTTCCTGTCGTACTTGAGTTATTTACCAGTCTGATGTTGAGTATTTTGCAAAAGGTGCGTTTAGATGGCCACGAAAAGGTACAAATAACTGCTGTACCATCAGTTTACGATCAGCCTCGACAACTATTTATACGAAGTATAGGTATAAACATATTCACGAGCAGAGACTGGTATTTGTTCAGGTGTGAATGTTTTTTGCTTGCAAGCGGCTGCGCGGATGGATATATAGGAACATCCACTCCAACCCAGTCGAGGGTGTTGTTTTGTTGATATGGTAATATTATAGAAGGTAGGGGAGGAGGAGGTCCGGGTGGACTGTAATGTAAGTGTGTTGTCTTCTCGACAGCAGCTGGGCAGGAAAACGGGATCCATTCCAGTACCACACAAGTGAAAGGCCGTTGTAAGAGCCGCACCCAGCTGCTGCTGCTGCTGCTGCGGCGGCTGCTTGCTGTGTATCGCGCCAGCTCGTGCCTATTTTCTTGCTCGGCGCTTTGTTTTTTTTCCTTCCATTCACTTGTTTTTGTTAGGACCGAACGAAGGAAAACGAGTGTAAGGTTACCTCGGGTGGGCGCTACGTATTATGAGTTCGTACACAGCTGTTTTTTTTTTGTGTGTCATGTGTAGGCTCGTGTTTATTCCCTGGTCGGCGCTTCGCTGTATCTATTGCGTGTTTCGTTTTCGAAACAAATGGACTCGAATCGACGGTTATATATGTAGAACTACAAGCAGTGACTATAAACTCGTTCGGGCTGGTTGGTGTTTTTCTCCCCCGGCTACTTTTCCGGTGGTTTACTTTTTTTTTCGTTCGCTTTCAAGAGGTTTTTTGCGTTGTTCGTTCTTGCCCCGTGGCTACGCACGAGTAGTTATAGCCGGTACGAAGAACTAGTTGGCGCGTTCTGTGCTCTCCCTGTCCAGCGTGCGGCATCCCCGAAATTTCAAGTCGACCACAACCCCGAAGGGGAAACCTTGCGTGTACATACATACGATCACAATGATGGGGTTCGTTCGTGTCTAATTTCTTTCTGCTCGACGCTTCGTTGTGTCTTTTGTATGATTGTGTGCGCGTGTTTTGTTTGTTCGTGTTTTTGAACGAATCGAACCGAATCGAAGGTACCTCGGACGGTACATGATCGCGATGATGGGCTTCTTCAGCGTGTACGCCGGGCTGATCTACAACGATTTCTTCTCCCTCCCTCTCGACCTGTTCGGATCCTCTTGGGTGTGGGAAGAAGGACGTCACACGGTGAGCTGTACCGGTGTACCGCCGTGTATAATACCCAAGAAAAAAAAAACACACACACACACACACACCCTCGGATAACTTTTTCAAGGTGGAATTAATCTCGACACCGGGAAAAAGACAAGAGGAGAGATCGCGAACGCTAAGCAAAATGAATGCGTTGGAGGCGTCTGCGGAAACATGTCGACGACGGCGTCTGCGCAAAGCCACTATTTCGTGTCGTGTGCGGGCAGTGCGTACGTACTCGGTACGTGCGTGCCTGCCCCCCCCCCCCCCCCCCCCCGGAGAAAGTCGGGTCGGAAAAAGGCATCCCAGGTGTGTGTGTGTGCTGTGTGGCGTGTTGTGCGGTGTTTTTTGTTTTTGTGTACATGGCGCTGCTCGCTGCTGTGTCCGTATAATGTAAGAACCATTTGGTGTTGATATTTAGAAGGCGTTTTTACCTTTTTCTTTTTTCTTTTTTTATCCTCCGGCGGAGGATTGGTGAAAATAAAGCTTAAGCTTGCCACACTTACCCGTAATACCACTCTGTCCCAAAGCGTGAGGACCGATTATAATAGTTTTCATATTGGTACTGGAACGGTCCTTACAAATTTCGGGCAGAAATGGCACGGTACAGCGAGTCTTCGAAGGCGTTTTTCATGTATGTACGAAGTATATATATTTTACCAGGTAATGTTTATGTTTTATTTGATGGTGTGCCCATTGTGGGCTCAGAACCCGGGCCTTGTGTCAAAAGGCTGTGCTTCGTCGTGTACAACACATGCTTTGTGTATCCACTTGCGGCGTTCAAGCTGCCTCGACGAGTGTTTGACTCATACAGGGACTGAACTGAACGGAAGCAAGTTTGATGTGTTCGAATTTTCCGTCGTGTTTCGGCCTCTTTGGGCGCTCGAGCCATCATGCTTTGTTTTTTGGCGCAATACCTACTGTTAATAGGTATGGATGGTCTCGCTCCCTGGTCTGATCGTCCCCTCCCTCGCCCCTCTATTGCGTGCACGCCTATTTCCTACGGCGGCGCCTGTTTTTTGCTTTTCGTTTTTTTTTTTTGTTCACTCTCTTTCCTCGCTCGTTTTGTTGGTTGGTTGCTTCCCACCAAAAATTAAATATTGACGTCGACGACGCCTTAAACTTGACTCTCAGGAAGAAGGAACGGAAGCGAACAACACGGCTGAGTACGGGGACGCAGACAACGTGTACCCCTTCGGCGTCGACCCCGCGTGGCATATTGCTGGGAACGAGGTAAGGGATTGAATTGAATACACCGGCTTGTTGTTGCTTTTCTTGTACGATCTCTATATATTTATTTATATGTACAATCTATATGTATAGATTTATATACATGTGCTTGACGACCGAATGCGAGTGTCTTTGAGCTATACACCGCGCGCGCGCAAAAAAAAAACGAAAAAGAAAACAGAGAGGACCCGCCTTCTGGAGCTCTGACGCGGAGTGTAGCCGAATTTCGGACGACCGCCGGTCGAGAGCGGTCTAGATATATACGGGACGTGCGTTTCTCAAATGCTCAGCCAACACGACACAGCAAGTTGACGACAGTTCAGAAGTATGTTGCTGCGCGCTGCACGAGTGAGTGGAATGAGTGAGTCAGTGAGTTCCTGGCGACAGCTTTTGTATCTGCTTCTTTCGTATCATACGGCGCGTTGCTGGAAGGAAACGAGGTGATTTTACTTTTTCACGACTCGAGAACCTCTACCTCTTTCTTTCGTTGACACGTAGAGAACGAGGTGAACTTTAGGTGTACGTTCGACTGACTGGCTGGCTGGCTCTCTGTCTCCTCTTTTTTTTCTTCTCATCAAGTTTTTGTAAGGTTTGGTTTTTGGTTGAAAACGGGGGGGGCGGTGGGGAGAAGGAGGGGGGTGTTTCGTGGACGCTTGCATTGCCTCGCTGGCGTCGAGGAAAAGATTGTCGTTTGCGGGGGATGTCGGGGGGAGGAGACCGCCCGATCCCAGTACAGAGTGTCGTCGGGTATTCAAAGCCGCCGTCCGGGTCCCCGCGCTCCGACGTGGTTTGGCTGCCGAATTATCTTGGACACTAGTTGGGATTCAATCCCCTCCCGCCCTTCCTCTCTACCGCTCCTCCCGTCCCTCTTTGCGTGCGTGCCTTTCTGCCTGCTTGCCTCCCCCCCCCTCCCTTTCCTGCCTGCCACACCCCTCTTGTTAACACGCGCGCGCGTGGTAATTGCGTTCGTCTTCCTCTCCGTCGTGTGTGTGTGTTTTTGTGTTATTTTTCTTTGTTTTTTATTCGCCTTTTTTTTGTTTTATTCAGCTCCTGTTCTTCAACTCGATGAAGATGAAGACGTCGGTCATCCTGGGCGTGACCCAGATGACGTTTGGTGTGGTCCTGAAGGCGATGAACGCCGTGTACTTCAAGGAGAGCCTTGACTTTTTCTTCGAGTTCATCCCCATGATCGTCTTCGTCATCTCGCTCTTCGGGTGAGAGATTGGAAACATTCGTATCAAATCAAGCACCAGTGGTAGCAGCAGCAGCAGCAGCAGCAGCAGGTTCTTCTGTTGCAACTATTAATAGAGCGACGGGTTAATTGACACACGACACGTATTCTAAACGTCCAAGTGTGGTGAGCTCAACCGTTTCAGTACTGCAGTCCCGGTTTGGGGACAAAGCACTCTAATTTCAAGTAGTTTGTCCCTGAAACGACACTGCGGTCCCGAACGGGTTAAAAGGCTTTTTTTGTTTTCACCGATCTGCCGGAGGATGAAAATAGAGCGCCAAAAGTAATACCATGGTAGTGATGATTATTTTCACACCTATATAATAGGACAGACAGTAGATAGATAGATCGTCCATAGTTCCTCACCTGCCGCTCGTTACGAGGGGTAGTGCAGGATGTGCATACGTACTGCTGCTGTAGTGCAAGAAACGTTGCGCTACTGCTGCTGTGTAGATGAATTTCGTGAGTTCGAGTCTCACCGAGTGCATGCTCATAGGGACTTTTTAAAATTGATTAGCGGAAAGCGCGAAAGCGTGAGTTAGCTGTACATTCGATGAAAATCGACGAGCAGTGGGAATGCTGAACCCTATGCGCGATAAAAACTAAAGGCACGTACCGGGGGTGAGAAGGGACGACACCTGTGACCACGGCTTGTCCAGAAGATCGTCGAGGGTAAAACCTCCTACGAGTGAGCTGGAAAGTAAAAGTGATGATTAAAAAAAAAAAGAAAAAAAAAAGATGATGCAGATGCTACGGGTCCCACCCATCCGGCAACTAGATGAACTATGTAGATGGTAAGAGATCCGGAACAGATTCTATCTATCTTCCTTGCAAGTATCTAGATCAGAAGAGCGTGGACCGATGACCTGTACGACACGATTTATTTGTCCGAGGTGTGGAATCATTTTTTGTTTCATGCTTCATTTTGGTCGGCCCAATTGTCCTTTATTCATTTCCCCACGAATTTCTCGGTCTTGGGGTGGGAGGAAACTTTTTTTTTTGTCTTTTTTCACGTGGTCTGACCAAATAAAATACCCCGGCCTTTTTCTTTCACTTTTCTTGTCGAGGTGCCAGGTTTCCTCCCCTCTCATGTCCGTCCGTCCTCAACGAGGAGTTACTGCTGTAGAATACGTGCGACGGGACGTACGGTATCCGTCACCCAATTAGCTTGCGAAGCTGATTTCTTGACCAATAAAATTTATTCGGTCGAAGTTATTCGTTCGGTCTGACTCGTCATTCGTTCGACCGATCAATTTGGTGGAACTCGCTCATTGGGTCAACCATTCCGGTCGAACTCGTTCATTCGACTGACCGATTCGGTCGAAGAACTCGCTCATTCGGACGGTAATTACGGTCGAACTCAACTCATTATTTCGACCCATCGAATATTGGTTCAGCTCGATCGAAGTCACACACACAGCAAGCAGTCAGTCATTATGTAGCTGGTGTACATTCACATCATATACGTACCCCGGATATATTTTTGCTTGATACTGACCTCAGATATACTGGCATATATTTGTATCTATCTATTACGGGGGTCCATAGTTGATGGGACCAAATTTTGTTAGTAAAAATACGTAAATATATAGGTTTTTATGTACACCACAGGTCCTATTAACTATGGACCTCCGTAATAACAACATCGTTATCCTATACGACCTGGTATATGATATCACAGGTACATGATCGTCCTGATCTTCATGAAGTGGTCCATCAACTGGGAGTACCGCATGCACACAGCCACCTGCTACGACGGCTGGACGCCCCAGAACGAGCGATGCGACTCGACTAGCACCACCGCCGACATGTGCCCTCTCGACTACGGAGGCACCGGCGACGGCTGCCAGCCCCCCAACCTCATCACCACGCTCATCAACATCGCGCTCGCCCCGGGGTCGGCCGACGAGCCTATGTTCAAGGGACAGGCTGGCGTTCAGGCAAGAGATCAGAGAACGTTTGCTAGCTTTGATTGCTGGCTTGCTTTTGATTGTTTTTTTTTTATGTGGTTGGGTTTAGTTGGGTTGGTTTGTCTGTTTTGTGTCGCTTGATTTTGTGATTGGTTCGGCTGTTTTTGTTTTTGTTTTTTCAAGCATCGCTTGTTTGGTTTGATTCATCAACATGACGCTCTCGCCCCGCCGAGGGTTCGGTTTCGTGCGATAAGCCCTTCAGCGACCAGAATATCATGGTTGCCCAGGTGGGGACTGGTTGGTTGATTTTGATTGGTTGAAGTGGTGTCGGTTTGTGGCTTGATTTTATGTGATTGGTGTGGTCAGTGTGTTGTTTGGTTTGATTGATCTGGGCTTTTGATCTTTGTTTTGGATTGGTGTGATGGGTTCGACCAACATGGGTCTCCTGCTGCTGCAAGTACTGCTTTTGAAAGGGCATGATTAGTGGCTTTGGTCGAAAAAGCGGTCAATCGTGATGGGAAGGAGGGGGGAGGCAGCTGTGTCCCAGGTGGTTGTGGTGGTGATTATGGACTTACATGCGGCATGGGCGCAAAAAAAAAAGCAGGACGTATGTCTGTCTGTCCTTGCCTCACGCAGGCAGTATATTATAGTGTCACACGACACTGCTTGCTTCCGTCAAAATTCCCGTACCCCCCCCCTCCCTTGTTACCTAAATACATCCGTGGGTAGACCTGTGAACGAACCATGCAGTACGAGCAGCACAGCACCCGTTGGTCGTACCACTACGGCGATGCATGATATCGAGTACGTACACCGTGGTGGGTGAAAACACGACGTGCTCCGTCCCGGCAGTGTGGGGCTGCGAGGGTCTATGGTCATACGACTACAACCATGCATGACATGAGTACCTCCCCCCCCCCCCCCGCACACCGTTGCTTTCTAACATCCGTGGGTAGACCTGTGAACAAACCATGCTTTAGCACACCAATCCCATTGCTCCCGTTAAATACCCCCCCCCCCCCGTGTCCCCTCCTCTTCCCCGCACCCTGCCCTGCCCCCTTTCTCCGTCGCGGACCCTTTTACCTTCAACAGACCATCCTCCTGCTCCTAGCGTTTGCTTCGGTGCCGGTGCTTCTGCTGGCCAAGCCCCTGATGATCCGCAGCCGCATGAAAAAGGCCGCGAGGCAGGACAGCTACAGCTCCGAGAGCCAGCTGATGGGCGGCGAGCACAAGTCGTCGGACGAGAAGCACGCCGACGGTCACGGTGCCCACGAGGAGCACGACTTTTCGGAGATCGTCATCCACCAGGTGTGGTGTGTGTGTGTGTGTGACATTTGTTTGTTTGGTTGCTGATGAAAAATGAGGAATTGAGAATGGAGAGAGTTGATATGAATAGTTTGTTCTTGTTCGTTCGTTGGTTGTTGTTTTTTCGGCGAGGGCTGTTCTGTCGTCTGTCCCGTCCCGTCCCGTGTGCCCACGAGAGCCTGTTGTTTGCGTGTAATATACGTGGTATGTATGTAATCCAACCGAGAGAGGAAGGGGTTGCTGTATCACATAGTCTGTACTGTTGTAGAGAATGGGCGTGGGTTAAGAATTTCTTATTACGGGGGACCATAGTAAATAGGACCTACGGTACACGCAAAAACTATATATTTTCATATTTTTACTAACAACAGTATTTGGTCCTATTTACTATGGTCCCCCGTAATAGTTAATTACGTGAATTACGTTGGTGTGAACCATTGCGGGGGGGCATGGTAAATAGGACCAAATATTGTTAGTAAAAATAGGTAAATATACAGAGTTTTATGTATACCATAGGTCCTATTAACTATAGACCCCCGTAATAACATCATTGGGTTTTTGTGTGAGGGGAGACGAAACGCAACGCTTGGCCTCCCGCTCAACACAAGCAATCCATCCACCCACCCACCCACCCATCCGCACCCTCGCTTCCTCCCCGCCCTACCTACCCTACCCGCCCCCGTGTTGATCATCGTTCCCTGGGGCCAGGCTATCGAGACGATCGAGTTCGTCTTGGGTATGGTGTCGAACACGGCCTCGTACCTCAGGCTTTGGGCCCTGTCGCTGGCCCACACGGAGCTGGCGGCTGTGTTCTGGGAGAAGGCGATGCTCTCCACCATCATGATGGGGAACGCCTTTGCTATTTTCATTGGTGAGGTTTATTTGGGTTTGGCATCCCGTCCCGTACCATGGCCATCTTTTTTTTTTTTTTCCTTGTCTTGATTTTTTTTTTTCGCATCAACCGACCGGGTAGGTAGGTAGGTAGGTACCATGTCTCTTAAATAGAGGCCTTTTCTGTACCTGTTTTGAATTAAAGCGGTCTTTCTTTCTATTTATAGGGACAGTGGTATCGTTTATACCCATCTTTTTCGTCCGTCAGTCGAAATGTACCTGGTACAAATATAGTCCCACCTGTTTCGTTGGCACGGTTTATTTGGGATACTGCTGTCGCGTATTTTTATATTTTGACGGGGGGGTTTTTTTGTTTTTGTTGTTTGCCAGGTATTATTTATCGTGTATGCCTTTGTTTCCGTCCGTCAATCAGCCTACAAAGTTGAGCCCCCCAAGCTTTTATTCTAGGCCACGGGGGGTGGCATAGTAAATAGGACCAAATATTGTTAGTAAAAATAGGGAATTGTATAGGTTTTTCTGTGTATCGTAGGTCCTATTTAGTATGATCCCCCGTAATTTTATTAGCTTTCGTACGCGTGTCACACATGTCATACGAAGCTCGAAACGAAAGCCTTCCTACAGGCGCTGCGTACACGCACTTGATGACTTGATAACATGTTTTCTTGTTTCTTGTTACACGCACTTAATGACTTGATAACATGTTTTCTTGTTTCTTGTCACGTGCTAGGTTTTGCTATCTTCGCTATGGTTACCTTCGGCGTTATCCTGTGCATGGATGTGCTCGAGTGCTTCCTCCACGCCCTCCGCCTACACTGGGTGGAGTTCCAGAATAAGTTCTACAAGGCGGACGGGTAAGAAATCGCACAGAGTTTTTTTTTTGTGGGTTAGTTTTTTCGGGGTTGTTTTTTCACGTTTTTGTTTCTAGAAATGTCCGATAGTCTAGTTATTTTTTTGCGTACATGTTTGATGCACCAGGAGTTCTTGAGTTTGTTTTTGAGGGGACGTCGGAAATGTGAAAGCGTTTTCTGTACGTACATCTCGGGGGTTATGTTACTTTTTGGAACCTTTTTTTTTTTTCTTTACGTGTCGGTGGTCTGTTGTTGTACTTGTGCCTCACAAGAAAAACAATTTGAACCTGGCTCAAAGTCACTTGTTTTCAACATGAAAAGGGTACATAACAGCTTGCGTTTCAGAGGCAGTTTAGGTTGGCATTGTCTCGGACCGCCGTGTATACGGAAGAGAGCTATTGTTTTTGTTTTGACACCCTCCCAAAGGCTTGACACGCGCCTCGTCTCTCTCTCTCCCCCCCCCCCCCCCCCCCCACTGCCCGTCATCGTGTATCCCTCTTTATCAGGTACAAGTTCGCTCCTTACAGCTTAACCGCCATCGTGTCGGAAGCGCCGGTCATGTAGGCGGAGACGTAGCGCAAAAGCGTTATTGTTTCCCTATCCCGCGTTTTATCGGTGGGAGTTTGGTGGGATTTTTTTTTTTCTGTCCTGAACTCTCGATAAGACGCGGTCTTCAGTAGCATGGAAAACTGAAGCGACGCTGTTTTCTTGTCCCGCGTTTTGCTAGTGGGAGTTTCGGGAGGTCGGTTTTTTTCTGTCTTGGAACTCTCGTTGAGGCCGGGGTCATTTGTAGCATTGGAAAACTGCGTTGGTTTTCTCTTGGTGGGGTCAGTGCACCAAGTTCGCGCGATAAAAAGCGGCAAGTGGTGGGGGCGTCGATGCGATGGTTGGCGGCGGAGGGGGGGGGGGGTTGTCTTGTCTTTCCGATGAACCGGAATTAATCGCACCGCGTTTTTTTGGTTTTTGCCGCAAAGGACGTGGGGTGTGCTAAGAGAGAAAAAGGCGTGTTTTGTCCTGCTAGTAAAAAGGAAGGCGATATAAATGCGCGCTCGGGATTAGTTGCCGTGGAAAGAGGGGAAGAAAGAGTTTTCCACCCTGTTGGGCAGGCGTTGTTGAAGCGAAACTCTTTCGACCTTGCTGTCGGTTGGTCTCTGGCTGGCTGATGGATGGAGGCGGGGGGGGACGAGAAAGGATTTTGCATGTTCTTGTGTTGTTGTTTTTTGGGATGCCCCCGGCGTGTTCGTGCAATCCAAGGGAAGAAGGTTTTTTTTTTTGCATTCTTCAGACCGATCGCGAGAAGCGAAGAGATATTAGGAAACGTTTGGTTTCTTTCTCGACGTGCCCACGTGCTTTTGTTTTCCTTATTCGGGAAAAAAACGCTTGGTTCTCTAGTTTTCTCTCTCGGCCATACTCGTAGCTTTCCTCTCTTCTTGCCGTTACGACGATCGGAGAAGAGGCGTGTGAGTGGGGGGGGGGGGGGGGGTAGTCGGCAGTGGGCGGCAACACGCTATTATAGCCTATCAACCACGAGGGGTTTTGACGTCGACCCGGCGTCTCTGTTAATCCGATACCTTTATTAGCTGTGAGCGCGTGAGCGCTATGATTATTCAAGTGTTATCAGCCTGGGTTGCTGTCTCTTTCCCGAAGCGAGAGCGGCAAAACACCATAAGACCGATCCATCCGCCCGCAGGCAGGCACTATTATCGCGAGTTGGAGAATGAGCTGCAGATAGATGTTGCAACGAACGGACGGACCACAACCGGCCAACCCTGCTGCGTCAAAAAAAAAGTTGCGCGTTTGATGGTGTGTCCGTGTACCGCTCGACGGATGTGATGTGGTTGTCAGGCCAGGGAAGACAGAAAGACGCGTGGTGGTGTGGCGTTTCAAGGAAACAGCCGTACGCCGTGTATTGTGCCAAAAGCGAAAATGAATTGAGCATCTGCAATGACCCTACCGCACCGCCCAGAGAAGAGGGTTTACCGCTACCTCTATATATAGATTGATCACAACCACCACAGGCAGCAAGCACAGCGACCGTGAATATCGTACGTAGTTAGTTTTTTTTTTTGTTTTACGGGTAGCGACTCGCCTATTACGGATGCACCGTACACGTACGTGGTCGTTTTAGCGTTAGCAGGAAGAGAAACGAATATTTACCAAAACGGGGAGGTTTTTTTTTTTTTCTTCTCGAAAACTGGAAATATTTTTGAAAATTCGGCCTGTGAGACTAAAACGTCTCGGGACCGAGGGTGCCACGCGGAGGTTGGGAAGATGCGTATATACCAAGGTACGTCTTGAACATATGTATGCACTCACAGTTGACTTGCTGGGTGTTTAATTGTCGTGTTAATATTACATGGTGGATTCGAGAGGAAGATGAGACGGTAGAATTTACAGTAGTAGCTCGTCGTGCTGTTTGAAACAATATTACGCAGCTTGCAAAGTTGAGTATCAGCTATTTAATCAGTCGAACTCACAGCTGACGTATTTCAAAATTTATAAAATCATCATTTAAATTGCATGATCCATTTTCGAGTGGAAGAAAACAAAGAGTACATACGCTCGAACTGGTACGTAACACAAACAGCTCTGAACGGGAATGTAAGGACCGCTTTGTCTCCCATGTTTATACCCCACAGGTTCCTGCACTAAGTCTTCCGTCCAAAGTGGCGACGGGTAGTTCAAAGCGCCACGTACGAAACGTAGCCTGGTGCGGGTAACTACTGGTACCCGATAAGGGAGTGCGTTGTACGTAGTAAGAAGAGCAGCAGCACCGCTGTCTGTCTGCTGTAGTACGAGTGTACAACAACAGCAGTAGTCCTAATGCTGTAGTAGCCGGCGGGCAATCCAGATGAAACTACAACAATACCTGGCAAGAGGTATCATACATGATACTTGCGTGTACACGTACTATTACGGGGGACCATAATAGTAAATAGGACCAAATAATGTTCGTAAAAATAGGGAAACATATAGGTTTTTGTCTGCACCGTAGGTCCTATTAACTATGGCCCCCCGTAACAGCAGTGGTACACCGAAAGCGGCAACAACAACAAAATACCGAACAGACGAGGTCGGATCGTTTTTTTGTTCGTCGTTTTCCCGCCTAAATAAGCCAACGTGCAGAGAGTCGGGACGTCGGGATTACCCAACGAGATGAAAATCGACGAGCGGTGGGAATGCTGAACCCTATGCGCGACAAAAAATAAAGGCACGTACCGGGGGGGGGGAGAAGGGACGACACCTGTGACCACGGCTTGTCCAGAAGATCGTCGAGGGTAAAACCTTCTACGAGTGGGCTGGGAAGTAAAAGTGATGGATAAAAAAAAAAAAAAAAAAACGAGCATCGTCAGTTAGTTGCTCGAAACGCAACTGAAACGCCCTAAAGTCACATGATACATACACACACTATACATGGTAGATATGTACATGCGTGGGCTACTCGTTAGGCCAGCACTACTACTTTTGATACTCATTGTACATATAGAGAGAGAGAGCAATCATTGAACGACAGCAGACAGCAATCGAATGCGTTCAGTCGGACGACGGCAGATCGCCAACAACGTGATCCGAACTCGTACTACTGCTGTATAATTCCGGGGGATGAGGAATCACTGCCTAACCAGCTTGCCGTGGAAGGCGTAGCGAGAGCGGCAAACGGACACGTACGATATAGAGGTCATGCGGAGCAGCGATGGCGAGCACCTATTTTCGACGGCAGGAAAACGTTTTGCGCGAGATGGAGGCTGCGTGGGAACCGCTTGGCTCCCCCCCGAGGGTCCCCTTGTTGGACTACGACCCTGAGAGCGACCCGTTCTGTCCACTTGTAAGTACAATCACAAGAACACTCTAGACTACTGCTGTACTGGTATTAAATACTAATAGTATGTTTGTATGCTGTGTATGCTGTGTATGAAGATATCATAGATGTGTGTCAGCTGTGTCGAAAGATACCACAGAGACGTTTGCATGCTGTGTACATACAAAGATATCATAGCTATGCATGCTTGTGTGCTGCGAACTGGATGAAGATACGACTATGCTGTGCGCGAAGATATTATCGTAGACAAACATGCCCGTATGCTGCGTACTGCATCAAAATATGACTACGAACTGCTGTGTGCTGTGAAGATATTGCAGCCAGCATGTTCTGTCTACACATCTCTACGAACTGCTGTGTGCTGTGAAGATATTGCAGTCAGCATGTTCTGTCTACACATCTATGTATGTATGACGGCTTCATACACAGCACACTAACGTATCTACGAGCAGTATGAAATCTTCGTACGTAGCATACAAGCATCTATTATGTCTTCATACACAGCACACAAACATAAAAATACTGCAGGGTATTAATACTCAGTCTTCTGACTCGCAACACGTACCTGGTACCGGATACGTAGTCTTGTGCCTCGTATCGATGGCATCATTTTAATAGAGCATATTACGACGAAACCCTGTCGCTTTCGTTGTCCACGACTATTACGGGGGACCATGATAAATAGGACCAAATATTGTTAGTAAAAATAGGTAAGTATATAGGTTTTTGAGTGTACCGTAGGTCCTATTCACTATGTTCCCCCCAGATAACAAACTCCGCACCAGCACCAATCAATCTTTGCAGCGACTCCTCTGCACGTAATCTTCGCTATAATACACATCCTAGTAATGTACAGTAATATGTACAATGCTGTTAGAGAATATACCCACATCCTATTAATAGTAATACGATCTACTGCGCCTGCCTGCATACGTATATACGCTTGCTGCGCCGCGACGCAAACAGGCGGTAGCTCGAAAGTTCAACCAGCTGCAGCGGGATGCTACCGCCAGCGGCACGCAGTCGCTAATTGACCTGCGACCCTCCGCACGAACCTCCAAGAAACGAGCGACGAAAACATCCCAGCAGCGCCCTTCAACAACAAGTAGGCCAAGGTCTTCGGGAGGGCGAATCGAGCCCGCAGCAGCAGCAGCAGCAGCGCCGATGCACGGGGGGGGGGGGGGCGGGGGCGGGCCCCGGCTACCTCCTCCGTCGATTGCCGGTGCGACGCTGAAGCTGCAAGATGGAGGAGGGTTCACAGCAGTATGCCAATCACCTCCTCTTCGAGCGCAAGGATTGCCTTCTTCGGCACAACTACTCCGCGAGGGTGGTGGCGCAAGGGGGGGGGGGCGGCGGCGGTGAGAAGAAGCGGGCATGGAAGAAGGCCACCAGCAGAAGCGGTAATCATAGTAATGACAAGGGCTTGGGTGCCGAGCAGGGCCGAAATGTTGAGCTCGCCGCGGATGCTCTGAAGGACTTCGCGGCAAAACTAGCGAGGCGTGATGACATTCTGCAGGTACGTGTGAAAAGTACGAACTTCACCGCGGCACTGTTCTTCGCCGGGCAGGGACGCTCCTCCGATTATGACGTTCTCACCTGAGGTCATAATACAGGCTGTATCCAAAATGAATCTTGACGGGAGAAAACAAACATGTACGAAATAGTGCGCACGGCAGTTACTGTATCATACCAGTCCGTAAGGGAACTGTACTAACAAGATGTGGTATACCATGCCGTATCACTTGCATCCAAATTACGCCAGGAACATACCCATGGCACTACTGCATGTACACTCGAACAACAAGAAGAGGAGAAAGAAAGAAGTAAAACACGAAGAGGGAACAGAAAGCAGAGAAAAAGGAAAAAACATGAGAAAGAAAAACGATTCAAACACGCGCTCAGGGCGCAGGCCGAGTCCCGAGGGCAAGGTTGCTGTTTGCTGATACGATCAGTCCTATGACATGTCGAGCTGATGGGCCAACATAAGGACGTAACGAGAAGACAAGACGGAAGGCAAGAGAACAAGAAGAGGGTAGAGACAAAGAGCTAACAACAACCGAAAAAAAAAAAAAACGATCCTATGTCCAGTCGGTGGGTCAAGGACGACACAACCGACACAAAGAGGGCAAAGACAGACGGACCACCGCTGCGCTGTCTTTCGCCGGGCAGGGACGCTCCTCTGCTTCAACGGGAAAAAAAAAAAATCGCCTACCACGACGATACTTCGAACCGTAAAATCATATCGGGAAGTAGAGTTTCACGCGGCGCGTACAGTAGTACCCCCCCCCCCCCCCCCCCCCCCCCCCCCCCCCCCCCCCCGGCCCCCAACCGTTACCTGCGTAACGAAGCAAGGGTATTTTGCTTGTTGTTTTCATTAGTAGTACTGCTGTAGTATTGTCATTGTCATTTTTGATACATACCGCTACGTAGTGGTGATGGTGATGATGTGTCCAAATGACTCTTCACGGATATGTCTGTTTTAGGATAATTTTTCAACACTGGCTATTCCCGAGCTCCAGCCGATCTCTCGCGGCCTCGCGACCGCCCCACGCCCCCCATACACACCAACCCTCGGTGTCCTCGGCGAAAGAAAGTGCGCCGCCACCAACCTCGGCGAGCGGGTAGGCTTGAAAGTAGCTGTCCCGGGGCTGACAAAAAAATCACTGTGTTTTGATTGGATCAGCGGCACGGTAGAGCCCTCGACTTGGAGGCCAGGACAGAGGTTCGAGTCCCGCCGCCTACGAAACTTTTGCTTATTTCGTTATTTCTGTTTTTTCTGTTATTGGATGCAGTGGGTGGGTGGGTGGGCGAGCGTGTGGGTATGTGGGTGGGTGGGTGATTGGTGGGTTGGTGGGTGGGTGAGTGGGCGCGGGTGGGTGGCCGTATTATGTTAATCAACAGTTTTATAGTCCCTCTAGTGTTGCCGTGTAGCACAGTACGTACAATAGTTGTTAATACTATGATTGGCACCCCGACACTACGTGATGCCGTCTACTGTTGTCATCGTCATCATCGTGCGACTTGATTTGTTTTCAACGGCTGGTGACGGGGGTGGAGCGTACCAGACGCCTTGCCGTGAGAACGGATACGGTATATTCAATGTGCGCGGAACTAAAACTGCTACTATGGTTGCGTTGACTGCTCGCGAGGCGCGACATCGTTTCGACATGCACAACAGAGTCATTCATCCGTCACGAAAGAGTGTGCCCAGATACATCGGCAACCCCCCCCCCCCTCTCAAGGAATCTTATTTTTCGTCTTCTGTTGCCCACGGTTTTCCCCCATGGGTACGTACGCAGGACCTTTGGCTCAAAATGCACAGCGGACAACAAGCTTTCGCTAGGATGGAGGGTCAACTCGCCCAGCTTCTGGGCCTCTACCGCTCGACAAGCCTCGAGGTGGTTGAGGGCATGATACGGCACACGCAGCTCCAGAAAATCGCTGACGCGTACGCCAGTAAAAAGGTGCGCCTATTTATATGTGTGTGTGACAAAGAAAGGCGTGTGCGCGAGCGAGCCGAAAAAACAAAGTCGTGGTGTGGTGTTAGAAAGTGTTGCTGTTCGTTGGAAGGAACTACTTTAGCTATTAGGCTACTTCATGAGCCTACTGCACTACTGTAGGGGTTGGGCTACTTCAGTCGCCTGGTGTAGCTGCTGAGCTACTTCATTCACCTACTGCACAAGGTGTCAGGCTACTCCAGTCGCCTACTGTAGCTGTTGAGCTACTCCAGTCGCCTACTGCAGCTGTTGGGCTACTTCAGTCGCCTACTGCAGCCGTTGAGCTACTTCAGTCGTCGCGTACTGTAGCTGTTGGGCTACTTCAGTAGTCACCTGCTTACAGCTAATCGGCCACTTCAGTTGAGTGGTTGACGTAGCCCAGCACCTAACATACACTAGCTCCTTCAAAACCACAAAAAATGTACCTTGTGGGCTCGAAGCATCCGATCTCGTCAGGCAGAAAGGAATCCGGGGCAAGTCGTTTCTTCTAGCAAACAGGTCTAACCCTTGCTTACCCTTTGGACTGTGCAGTAATCAACCTAGCTCTCACCCCTGTAGCTACATCTCACTAGGTATCAATCTTAACAGCGTGCATTCTGGAACAGAGCTACCATACCGAAGTTTTGGTTGTTCGACTGTTCGGCAGGACACGCTGACACCGGCAGACGGAACCAACATCGGCCCACAACACTCGCGGCATTCTTGTATAGCGCGTTGCTCGAGTAATCGCTTGTTTTATTCTTGTTTTGGCGTACGGAGTCAAAAGGCCGTTTGGTCTGGCGAAGTTTGGCCCGCTATTGTAACACTTCGGTCCCCGCTTTAACCTGTTACCGTGCAAAGACGCAAAAGGTAGAACTGAACTTCCTGTTTACCGGCTATCTCCAAAACAAGAGAGGCACATAACAGCAAAAATGGAAAATGGTGGCGGTTTTTTTAGACGCATGACCTTCGCGTTTATTTCCACCCTTCCCGTTGTCGAGAGTTATAATCAGACTGAAAATTCGTCCGGATAGAGAATGTGTTTATCTTGCGTGCTATAAGGTACGAACGCGCATTTCGAGCGGTATTTCCCCCCCCCCCCCCCCACTATGATGAAAAACCGACCATATTCGTACAACCCCCCTGCCCCGCCCCGCCCCCTTTTTCTGCGTGTTTTCGTGGGTGTACAACGAAAAAAAAAAGGGGGAGGGCATGCAATCCTACTGCGCGGCCGTGGCCCGAGACGCTGACTTCGCGGACGGTGCTCCCGAAGCGGCCGCGTGGCTCGGCTTCCCGGCTCGTCGCAACCCTTTCCTGTTGCCCCCCAAGGGCGACAAGTCATCATCACCCTCCTCGCCAAGGCCCGAGATTGGTCTCGACCGTACCGGCGACCTGGCCCGGTTTCGGGACGCGCAAGACTTTGTCCTCAACAACGCCTTCCCCGACGCGAAAACAAGAATACCGTGCAGCCGGGGTATGGGTGGTGACGGGGGAGTTGGCGCCCAAGCGGGGGCGGAAAGCCGGGGTGGCGATGGTGGTGGTAGCGGTGGCAGTGGTGGTGGTGGTGGTGGTGGTAGTGGTGGCGGCGGCGGCGGTGGCGGTAGTGGTGGTGGTCGAAACGAAAATAATGACGTCTCTACACTTGGGAGGTCGTCAGCTTCTCGAAAGCTCCGCGGTAAGATCCGCGCGATTAGCGGCGAACTCGCCGCCGCTCAAGACACGATTCGCGACCTGGAAGAGTCGCTAAGCTCGCTGGAAACCGAGAGAGACGCCGGCAGGGAAAAGGCGACTCGGGTGCGGCAAGCCGCCGCCCACGCGGGGAAGCAGAATATGGCGCAGAGGATGTACCGGTTGAGGGGCGACGCCGCGTTTGTGGAGGATGGCTTGGAAGAGCTAGAAGGGGAGATTACCGCGGTCCGGGTGCGGCTGTTCGCCGAGAGACTGGTGCGTAACCAAGGCTTCGTTCGGTAGGGGGGGGGGGCGTACTCATTTGTTGCTTGCCTTAGCCATTTGACCATTGACCACTCACCCCTTTCGAGACGAAGCGGAGGGTTTGTTCGACATCATGCATGGCCGTCGTCCTATGACTACAGACCTTCGCATTCCTACAGTGCCGGGACGGAGCACGTCGATTTTTCACCGAGCAGGGAAGGGGATAATTTTCACGGCCTCCTATTTTCAGCGGCTTGGAGCTACTCACTCGCGCGAGTAGCTTACGAGTACCTAATTTTAATGGAGTCTCCGTGGGCTTTTATGCTATCCTCGGCTCCGTCGCGATACCCGTCGCCGTATGCTCCGAAGTACTCGTATATATAACTAGCTGGTGCGCTACGCTGCGCGCGCGCCAGTGACTTTTTTCATAGACCGTATTTTGTTCAGTAAGGTACAGAACCGCCTCGCGAGAGTGGCCTAAAAACTCCGTACAGTAGTGGTCCGTCTGTAGTGCCGGTTGCCCGCTATAGTGCCTGTGGAATCGCTTGGCACACATATCCACCAGTGTGGTGTATAGTGTGTGGAGTAAATAGTACCGGTTTGCCGCTATAGGGCCGGCACTGTTGGCTTGAGCATACATACCTGCACCATAGAGGGGCCACTACTGCTGTATAGGGAAGATTGGTGCGCGTGTGAAGGCAGAGAAAAGCATTTTCTCGGCATTATGTCATACATCATTGCGCTTTGACTCACGGTGCGCTCCTGGTTGTGTGCCGCTGAACACATTTTGAGGGGCGTTTTTTTGGGTGCTCTCCTGTACAGGCGCCTGATTGTGTGCTACTGCATACGTTTTGAGAGACGTCTTGCTCGCTCTCCTGAATAGGTGCTGCGGCCAGGAGTAGTTCGGTTGTCGGGCGGTCCGCTGTAGTACCATGTTGCGCACCTCTCCCGAAACTGTTCCTCCTGTGGTTTTGCGGGGTGCGGTATGTCACCCCCTCACCTCGTCGACTTTCGGCGAACGATGCTTACTCGGGCTGAACGCTGCTGCTTTGTACACATTGCTAAGTTATCTTGTAGTGCCTGTCACGGGTCTAAGTGACGCTCCTGGCCTAGTGAAACCTCCTCGACGAGAGCAAGTCTACCCTTCCCTCTCAAAAGACTAAAAAAACGAGAAGGCAACCCTCTGAGCTCACCCGGGTAGTAGGCAGGCAGGTTGTAGTGGATATATACCTGGTAGGTCTTCGGACCACGAGTAGGTATCTACAAGCTTTCACAGCCGTGAACACGAAGGACTAGGGCATGGGACATGCTTGCTTGCCTGCAGAAGAAAGACATTCCCCGGTTGCTGCTATGAGTTTGAAACAAAAGCGTTTATCGCAATCGCTATATTCGTCTAGCACAGCCAAGAGTGTGTTGCCGCCCCCCCTGCGTGGTTTCCATATCGAGAACGCCATGGGCGAAGCCAGTGCAGTCCTTTTCTCCATAATCAGCTAAAACGTATTGCTCACGTCGCACAGATCACCGATCGCCACTTGACCCTTTTGGGACTACTACAGTTCTGTTTTGGGGAAAAAACACTCAAATTGTACCTAGTTTGCCCCCAAAACGGGACTGTAGTCCTCGAAGGGTTCACGTGATCTAGATATCGCAGGGGTGATATTTGTCCTGATCTCTCGTACGATCTACTGGTCATAGCCCCCGTCCCCCATCCCCCGTGTTATTGCCCTATAATCTGCATGATCCAGTAGCACATGTTTCATAGATTGGATCTGTACCACTCATCCTGCGCCACAAGACTTAACAACGGCAGGTTAGGATCCAAAATAACCCTTGGCGCATAGTCTGCTACTGTAGACCGCTCAGCGCTGACTGAGTGATCTGTGGTTGTAGGTAATGCCCCTTCTGAGCAATAGATAGTGATCTTTCCGATCTGATAGGTGCCACTTCGAGACCCCAGCCTCACTGACTTGCGACAGCGATCAGCTCTCCCTACCGCTGCTTCTTCAAGTACCAAGCCTTTCGGCGAAACGCCGCGTGTGGCCCGTCCCCCCATCGCCATGAGAACAGGACGTGGCAAGGAGAAGAATGCTCAAGGACGCTCTGGCTGCCGAGGTAGCCGCGAGATCGAGAGCGCTTCGGCGTAGAGCAAACAAACGCAGGGTGAGTGCTGAAGAGTTCGAAGACGAGGCGGGTGCACTTACGCATTTGAAATGTTACTATTACGGGGGACCATAGTAAATGGGACCAAGTATTGTTAGTAATAATAGGGAAATATATAGGTGTTTGTGTGTACCGTAGGTCCTATTTACTATGGTCCCCCGTAATAACACCTGATATATATATATGCGGTGGTGTCGCAGGGAGGGCGGGACCGCCCGCACCCGCTGGAATGATATTTTATGAGTGTATACTAAATCGTGAATAAAGCTGGCGGAACACTGTTTGTGCGTTCGCTTCTTCTTCTTTCTTCTTCTTCTTCTTCTTCTTCTTCTTCTCCTTCTGCTTCTGCTTCTTCAGGAACTTCTTGTTCGCGAAGGGAAAAAAATCAACGAACTGCTGTACGTACACTTGTCTCCGAAGAAACGAACGACGTGGAATATTCACTCTCTAACACCGCTAAGCCGGCGAGAAAGGAGATCGTGCGCAACGAGCAATGGTCCGCCTTTATCGTCGGAGCACTTGATCACCCATACCCATCTCACCTCCGAGCAGTGGTAGGGGTGTGGTGCCCTACTTTCAATATGAGGAAGTCAAAACCTCCTCACACGAAACATGACTTCGAAGAAGTTTCGTCATGCAACCCGACGAACAGTTCACACCTCGGACAGACAGATCATGATCTATCTATCTATCTATCTATCTATCTATCTATCTATCTATCTATCTATCTATCTATCTATCTATCTATCTATCTATCTATCTATCTATCTATCTATCTATCTATCTATCTATCTATCTATCTATCTATCTATCTATCTATCTATCTATCTATCTATCTATCTATCTATCTATCTATCTATCTATCTATCTATCTATCTATCTATCTATCTATCTATCTATCTATCTATCTATCTATCTATCTATCTATCTATCTATCTATCTATCTATCTATATCTATCTATCTATCTATCTATCTATCTATCTATCTATCTATCTATCTATCTATCTATCTATCTATCTATCTATCTATCTATCTATCTATCTATCTATCTATCTATCTATCTATCTATCTATCTATCTATCTATCTATCTATCTATCTATCTATCTATCTATCTATCTATCTATCTATCTATCTATCTATCTATCTATCTATCTATCTATCTATCTATCTATCTATCTATCTATCTATCTATCTATCTATCTATCTATCTATCTATCTATCTATCTATCTATCTATCTATCTATCTATCTATCTATCTATCTCTATCTATCTATCTATCTATCTATCTATCTATCTATCTATCTATCTATCTATCTATCTATCTATCTATCTATCTATCTATCTATCTATCTATCTATCTATCTATCTATCTATCTATCAACAGATAGATCATCTAGTTCCTCACCTGCACGGTACATATCCAACCCAGGAAACATTTGCTTGCAGACCATGCAGACTACACGGCCCCCACCCGGCAACATGAGCTAGATCGTACAGGGTCGGGGAAAAGATCTGCCTTGAAAGGTGCAGATCATGAAGTGTGAGAATCCAGGATCTGTCCGAGAGGCGTGACATTTTTTATGGGCTACGTTTATACCCCTAAAACCAGTACCAGGTATACTGCAGCCGTGACAGTATCATACTGACCGGTATTTGTTACGTACTATTACGAGGGACCATAGTAATCAGGACCCATCACATAAACAAAAACCTACCGGTAGATGTTACAGTATTTTTACTAAGCACGTTTGGACCTGACTATGTTCACAGTAGTAGTCAACCGGTCAGAAAATATGGTACCAAAAAGTGCCTCCCCTCTTACCATGCGAGGAGTCCTCCACCGCTCTGCCCCCTGCATTCCTGTCGCCCATGTGTGTCATAGTCTGTGGCACTATTACGGGGGTCCATAGTTAACGGGACCAAATTTTGTTAGTAAAAATAGGTAAATATATAGTTTTTTTTATGTATACCATAGGTCCTATTAACTATGTACCCCCGTAATAGTACGAAATGGCATCCCCCTCCTATATACCAGTACAACCCTAAAAACGCAACTTCCGCTCCCTGCTGTTCGAAATGCTGTCGTTGTTTTCGTTTTTTTCTCCGCCTTTCCGGTGCAAGATGAGCGGTTTTCCTCAAATCAATCCAGCCGGCGGTTGCGGGGACGACGAACAAGGCCGACTGCTATCAGAGGACAAGAGCGCGGCGACAATTATCCAGGCGCGCGTTCGGGGCATGGTGGTCAGATCCGCGAATGATATCACTGAGAGACCGGAGACGTCGCCGACAACGACAGGAGGAGGGGGAGAAGAAGAAGCCAAATCAGCGAGGCAGCCGCAGCTGTACGCATCGGAGCGGCGGCACGTGGACGCCTGGTGCGGAAACAAAAGCGAGACCCAACAAGCGAGCAAGCCGCACCACAACAAGCCGCGTCGGTGTCGGCGGTAGAGGTGAAGGTCACGACGGCAGCGTCAGGGACCGAGCACGGCCGGGGGAGGGGGGGGGCGGCGGAGACTTTCGATACACCGGGGGCGGGCGCAAGCCATCGCACGGGGTTGGAGTTGGGATTAAGATTTGGGAGAGGAGCGAAGAGTGAGGTTCACGCAAGCAGGGAGGAAGCGCGAGGCTCCGTGCCGAAGGAGAACGGACCGCCAAGCATTGCATCGCTCGACGCTCTTGGTGTCACAGGAGTTGCTGCGTTCTTCGACTCGATCGGGCTCGGAGCATACAATAGCCAGATTCGTGGCCGAAAACAATCGCCGGCCGCCTGCGATGGGGATGGGAGTGGTGGTAGAAGCGGCGGCGGCGAATCGCCAGGCAGTAGTATGGTGGTGGGAATTGACGGCGCCGAACTTGCAAGGATAGCGAACGCGTCAGACCCAGATGCGGAGCTGCTGGAGATTGGTGTCAGTGCTCGCCTCCACCGAGTCAAACTCTTGACTGCCCTCGGCGTCAGGCCTGCCGGCGGCGCCGCACGAGAAAAAACTGTGGCACCCGCGCGTGACGCTGGCCCATCTGTTGCAGATATTAGTAACAGCGTGTCCTGTGCTCCCCCGGTGACACCGGTTGCCGGGAAAACCGCCTTGTTTATGGTGCAGAGCATCCGTAGTGAGCAGGAAGCCTTGGAAGCAGCACTGAAGAAAATTACGAAGGGGGTGAATACAGTGGTCGACCCGCCCACTACCAAAATATGGAGTCGACTTGTAGGGAAGGAGGGGGAGCAGGAGGAGGGGGGGTCTCAAGGACAAGGAGGCGCGACTGGGCTGGTGTTTGTTGGTTCGAGCGACAACGGATCGCAGGAAAAGGAAGAAAACAGCGTTGGTTCAAGCAAACACTCGCCGTCCCCGACCGCATGTAAGGCACAGGAGACAGGAACGTCCCCAGCAGCGTCAGGTTTGGTTACCACAGGTTTGGTTACCACAGGCGGGAATATCCGGCCAAAAATAGATGATCAGTGTGTTCTTGACGGCTTACAGACTGCAGCAGCAGTAGTTACTGAACGGAGGAAGACGGCCGGTGTCAGCGAGGGGGGGTTAGTGTCGGTTCCGCTTCGGCTGCTTCCCGAGCTCGAAGAGGCGTTTTCTGCTCAAGCGCGACTTTCCAGTCAGGTGAAGACGAATCCAAAATGCTCTGCCTTTTGCTGTCGATTCTTCCGCCAGGGTCGGATCGATCTGTAAAGCGCGCCGCCGTGTCTCGTACTGCCGCCCCCGCCTGGCCTTGACGAAAAGCAACCCCCCTCCCCCACCCCCCCAAAAAAACGCCGATACGACCGACCTTCTTCTTTCCCCTGCCGATATCGGTGTCGGTGTTTTTTTTTATCCTGGTCGGTTTCAATATTCTTGAGCGACACAACGACGGCGTGTGTCGCCCCTCGTCGGTCGTGTGTGCAGTATCTACCGTCTTGTCGCTTTCAATTTCCAAACGTCTTTCTCACAGTTTTGTACGTAGATCAAGCCGACCCGTGCAAGCACACACGAAAAAAATGTAAACACCGTTGACGGGTTCGTAACTTTGTATTTCGCCATTTATCTGGCATTTATTTTGTGATGTCGCTTGACGGTTCTCGCAGGTGCGAGACGCTTTGCAGCGCCGCAGCGTCAACGGCCGGAACATCCGCCGTTTCGAGGGAGGTAAAGCCGTGGTCGGCGTCAAGGCGGCTGTTATCGACGGCTGCGGGGCCGCTGGGACAGCACCACTACTGGCCGACGCTGCAACCGCCGAATCACCAATATTGCGGGCAGGGGAGTCTTAACGCCGTGATGACAGGCAGTGGTCATCAAGTATTGTGGGGGCAAGTAGTTGCCAGCCCCTCGCGAAAGTTAGATCATTGCTCGAGGGTGAGCGCCACATCAGTAAATATGGCTTCTTCGCACTTTGTGTGTTTTGCTCAGTTTTTGCTCAGGGGGGAGATCCAACACAAACAAAAAAGGCCTGTGTACTGTGCTTAGGTCTAAAATATTTTGGTCTACGTAGAAATCAACAACAAAAAATGTCCAGTTTTTTTGCGCCGTAATGACCAACCGGTAGGGGACAAGAAATTGCTGTGGACAGTACGTGTGTATAACCTTTTGCGCATCTTGGATAATTGCTTGAGGTTGTCCGCCACAGCGGCAGTAGTAGTAGCAGAGGTAGTAGTAGCAGCAGCAGTAGAAGTAGCAGTAATAGTCGCAGCCTCTTCGCCGCGTTTTTTTTCAGGGCAATCCAACACAAAAACTCTCTCAGGATTACATCTCAGTCTGCGCGGTACGTATCAGGCAGGTGAAAACAGTACGTAGCTCTGCGGAAAATATTATATTGTAAACCTATGGGCTGGTGCTGGTGGGAGGAGTGTGTCAAAATGGGGATCACAGCAAATTTAATTCGGGAGCAAACAAAACAAAGTGTCTTTTCTCCTCCACCAGGATACGTTCGGCATGGAGACCCGCCGCTCGGACTCCGGACAGAAGACAACTTGAAGCCCATGCCCCTTCTTGGCTTGGCCGACCTATCCGCCGTGGCCGTGAAAACACGCCCCCAAGGGTTTTGACGAGGCTTGGGTGTGGTCGCCGCGCATAGATAAATAGTAAAAAGGATTCTCTGTCCGGTGTTGTCGTGAGTCTGTCTCAGTGGCACTGACTATTGTGTGCGCTGGTAATAATTTTTTTTTTCGGCAACCGCGCAAAAAATATATCTGTGAAAACCTTCGCGGTGCCCGAGAGAGAGACAATGTACAACGGGGACAGACAGTGCTAAGAAGGGAGCTTAGCCCGTGAATACAGGTGACAATTACTGCCGGGTTTTGTTTTCACGTCGCCACAAGTCCCCCCTCTGCTTCTGCGTCAAGAGGCGCGGTGTCCGCCCAGGCGTCCTCGCTCGTCGACCCGCCGCTGTACACGACCATGGCACCCAACCTGGACAGCTGGAGGTTAGACCTCGCCCAGCTCGAGTGGCTCTTGATTGCGACGTCCATAGAGTGCAGCTTCTCGGCTGTTACGACCAGGTCTAAGCACCGTTCAACAAGCTCGGCCGGGAGCGAAGCACCACCGCCTTTCCCTCGCGCGGCCCACCCGAGGAGCAGAAGCCCCGACGCCTGAATTTTTCGAACCTGGAAATGGAAGGGGTGTGGGGGGGGGGGGGGGGGGTAGAGCGGTTGTAAGAAATGCGCTCTCGATACAGCGGGTCGAATTGCGCTTGCGTGGCGCCGTGCAACGCAGCACGAACAAAGGGTCGGCAGCCTTCCAGTGTATGCATGTGCATGCTTGCGCGACTTATCGTTAGGGCTGCTTCACTCGCGCCACAAGCTTTGGAGAGGAGGAAGGGGAAAGGGAGGGAGAGGGGCTCCAAAAAATTGGAAGACGCACGCTATACCGGCGTAAAAACAAGAACTCTTATACACTAATATCAACACAAATAGTTCATTGTATTTACGTCCAGAGGGGTATACGATAGGGGTGCACGTGGATTTTTTTTTCTGAGACTCCTCATTTTAGGAGGTCTTCCACTGCGTTCACCCGACAACCGACCTTGGGAGAAAATTAATTGTGATGGCCAAAATCCGACGGGCTCTATCCGAGGTAGTAGAATAAAACATACAAAACAGGAACGAAAATACAAAAACGAGATTCCGGCGACCTTGGGTAGTCACTTGTCAGTTGAGGAGCGCCAGTCAGTCAGACGTCAATTTTGGCCCGAAAAGTGCTACGGACGTACGTGCCCCTGTCTCAGCGGACGTCAGACAACCAGGAAAGTTCATTTACACTAAGAGGAGGTGGGAGGTGGGAAACCACAAGACGTGTTTTATGTTATGGTCTAGATACCTGTACCATATGATACCAGAAATATGTATGTAAATATACCTAGTTTTATAGGAATGGGGGTCGGTGTCACTTGCCAGCTCTTCGGTTCGTACCACAATCGGTCGGTACGACAAGCCCAAGCAGGCTGGCTTTTAGCGTCAGCAGCTGACAGCGGGCGACGATGCACAGCACGACCAGCGTGCAGAAGACGGGTTTTGAGCTTCACCACCTGAGGTAACGTACGCACGGCACGACTATTGAACTACTTACAGATATCTCACACTCTGAGCGTGCTCGGTTGGTACATCCCTGGCCTCTCAGAGCTCGTACTTGGACATCGCCTCCTTTGATTACTTGCCGGACCTTTCCAGCGATTCTGTGCTTTCTCCATTTTTCTTGGCACTTTCAGTTATTTTCTCCTATTTCTTCTTTCGTCTCGTGTGCGTGCGTGTACTCCGAGCACGGCACCGCGGGCGAGCGCGGCACCGTCGCGGGTGTCAGCGGATGGTGCGGGTAGAGAGGGGGTTGCAAGAAGCGCGGTCGCCGTTTTCGTGGCTAGGCGTTGCGTGTGCCTAAAGACACGAGGGAAGCATGAATGGGTTCTGTCTGACCTCCATATGTAAAATTAGATTGAGTATGTAAGAGTAATAAGGGTCGTTCGGGATTGCAAAATAACATCTCGAGACACGAGGGAAGCATGAATGGGTTCTGTCTGACGTCCATCTGTAGAATTAAATTGAGTATGCAAGAGTCTATAAGGGTCTTTCGGGATCGCAAAATAACATTCAAGCGGTGCTTATTTTTGCGACCAAGCTGAAGTTCGCAGAGAGAGCTACACAGTCTGAGCACTAACATTGTCGAGCTGGCGAACGAGGGTCATGGTGAGCATTGGGCTTCACGCGACGCGGGCGACGGAGCTCACTGTAGCAGAGAGGGAGGAAAGCTTTACCCGGACCGAATCGGTGGCGAGATGATCGCGAGAAAGAGGCGGGTGGCGTGCGAGGTTGAGAGAGAAGCTCTGCTGTTCGATTTTTTTTATTTTTATTATTTGGACCGGTGTAAGGTGTTCCAATCAGGCAGGAAATTATTGCACGCGAGGGGACGGGGACTTTTTTTCTTTCCGAAACTTTCGGTTTAATTTTCATTGTTTTTTCCGGTGCTGATGTGTCGTGCCGTGCTTTCTCTTTCGTACATACGAGTACAGACATACAGCATACCAAAAGAAGAACATAAGTACCCTACCTGGGGTATGTATGTACGTACGACATGTGCGCGAGCGTAGCGGGCGGAACTACCCCCGACGCGAAGCGTGTGTGGCGTCCGAGCTGTTTTCTCCTGAAGCATGGAGGCGGAAATCTTAGCATTATCAAGTCGCCAGTTTGCAACTACAATCAATCATGAAAAAAACTACATTCAATCATGGACCTCTGTCCGCTTCGCATTATTTTATGTACTTTCCCTTCCTGAACGAGCGTAGCGGCGGCGTAGGCCGCCCGCAGAGCGAAACGCCTTGTAGCCCGTATGTATTTCCGAGGCAGCAATGTCAGTTCTGCGCGCATTCCGTGACCGCGGATAGCTGCTGTGTCTTGACAGCTGTGACAGCAATAAACAAACGTATACCACTACGTACGTACTGCTGCTGTTATGTGTTTATTCTCTAATAAATAGAGCAAACTCCTTCGTCTTTCGGAAGCACGACATGAGGAAAGAGCAAAACACCGTGATACTGCTGTATGTTTCAGGGGAGCAAGATTACGGGAGAAAGGGGGATCAAGAGTTGAAGGTCCTGCTCTGCTCTTCCTGCGGCTGCTGCTGTACTGGTGTGTCTGTAACTCTGCTTGCTGCTTTCCAATTTTTTTTCTGTTTTCTTTGTTGCGTTCAGTGTTTTCACCCTCATTCCGTCACCACTGCAACTTGTGGCTTGCACCATGTACGGTTTACCAACCAAACTCGCATCGTTCTCCACGAAACTCGACATTCAGGGACAACGCAAGACAAAGCATCACAGGAAGGGGACAGGTCCTCCTGTGCTATGTGTGTGGTGGTGGTGCTGCTGCAGCTGAGTGCTGTTGCTGGGGGCTTTGCTGCGAACATCCAATCTCTTCGGGACGCCTCTGCTTACTGGAATCTGTAAATTGTGTGTTGTTTGGTGTTTCGCTATGTATCTGATGTACCTGATATCTGGTACGATAAAACATACGTTTACTCTCACGTGCTATTTGTCACAAATGTTTCGCCGTGCGAGAGTCGCCAGAAAAAATATACCATTTGTTTTTTTTGCGTTCGGTTTGTTTTGGACTCTCATCATCCACGCACTAATTGCGGTTTTAGCTCTCCGAGGCAAAGATGTAAGGAAACAACACTTTCGCCCGTTGACAGACAGCAACTTTGCCTTGACATCCCTTGACTGACTGACATCAAACTACCAGGTGTTACTGTGGAACACTCGGGCCTGACAGGGCATGTTTTGCCTTGCTTGACATATTTGCTCCTCCTGTAGGGTCTGACTCCAATTTGGCGGATACGCTTTTGAGTGTTTATATACGTGCGGCTCGACACGTTGAACGATGATGGTGTCGTGCGCTGCCTTCCCGATCGGCAACAACAGACAGAAAGCATCTCGAGCCGTGTATGTAGAACGAAAACCACAACTTACGTATTATATAGAGCCAAGCGCTCTTTGCACACAAGGCCGGAATGACTCTTTTTTTTCGGCTGACGACAAGCCACACATCTATATACATGTACGAGCATGGAGCGAACATTTTGCACCCAAGGTCGAAGCAACTGGCCAGGCTGGTGAGCGAGCGAACAAAACGTTGCTACTGCCGCACGCGAAGGCAGCTAACTACGGCCCCGACTGAAAAAGAACGAACGAACGAGCTTCGAACCTGCGAAAACGCCTCCATCGCGCGGGAGACGACCACCGCGACGTCTCGGCCCAGGGAAGAACGCGGGACCCCGAGCCCCTTGTTAAACTCTGCCGCCAGCTGGTAGAACCCGCACTCTTGAACAAGGAGCGACGATGGGTAGCGCCGCATTCGTTCGAGCACGAGCCTCGCTCCTCCTGTGCTGAACACCAAACGAAGGCCGGGGGTTCAGGGGCGGAGGCAGGGGGCGGGGGCAGGGGGCGGGGGCAGGGGTGCAGGGGTGCAGGGGGCAGGGGGGGGGGCGATGGGATCGAGAGCGCAGCATAAACGAAAAAAAGACACTGTTAATGAACCCCTTGACAATTGCACCCACGTTTTGTTCGGGGGGGGGGGATTACTTGGGAATTAATGTGGGATCTTTTGGGAGTTATCATAAAAAAGGTTGTAGGGTTGCTCGTACCGACGGGCGCCATGGATGAACCGGGTTTATTCGAGGAGTGCTGCACACCTCAGGCAGGCAATCGATTCGTCCACTTGATGATCTGTATGATCTGTATGATCTGTATGATCTGTATGATCTACCTCATGTTGCCGGGTGGGATCCGTGCAGCTTTGTATGACTTAGCAGATATTTTCCTGTGTTGGGTCTGTTCTATGCAGATCCTGCACAACCCCCTCGCAACGACAGAATCGGAACTAGATCATCTAGATCATGGACTCTCCTAGGTGTGGAAGGATTGGTACTATTGTAGGCTACCTGCACAGCGCCTGCCATGCCAAGTATGCCAAGCTGTTATGTGTAGTGCGGTGGTCTGCTTCCTTCTTCTGTTTCGTCGTCGAGGGATCACAGTAGGCCCCCCCATCATCCACCCCATTCGAACAGTGAAACATTATTCCTGGGCCGACCTTTAACTATTCAGCAAGTGGACGTCAAGCCGGTCAAAAATCTTTATAACGCACACCGCTCGCTGCTCATGCGCGAACACAAGAGCAGCAACAAACCATTTCCTGCTGCCAGTATTCCAATTAAGAAAAAAAAACATGAACAAATTGGTCCATGCAAAGCGCTTCCTCCATCGCCGAATGAAACAAGCGACAAACCTCGACGCGAGTACAAACTAAACTCACGCCTTTATCTCGCCCCCCCCACCCCCCAGCCCCCATTCCCTGTCCAACTTCCTCAAACCCCCCAGCCAAAATCGTACCGCATCAACCCCTCCATTGCTCGCGCCGTCGCGTTGCTCCCCAGGTCCTCCAGCCAAGGCTTGGTGATGATCACTTCTGACTGCTCGCTGAACCCCCCCCCACCCGCCGTGGTTGCACGCGCGTACCCTGTACCGTAGGCCTAGCCCCGGCACGCGGTGGGGGATGTTCACGGGCTGGGAGGCTACCGTCGGGTACCCCGGTGGGAACACAGGCGTCCACCGCCCGTTGTTCCTGAGGTCACCCTTAGCTTCCACTTCGTAGGACGTCGGTGGGCCGCCCGGGAAGCGCGGGTCTTCCCACGCAAGATGCACGGCCGTTCTCGTCACGCCTACGTGGAAGGGGGCCATCGGGCTCGGGGGCGGGCTTGGCGAGGCGCAGACCGTCGCTCTAGCTATCAGTGAAATGCTGGGACCTGCTAGCACGGGCACCTGCTTGCCTCCCGCCAGGAGCATGCGAACGTTGCGATAGGCGTTTGTTTTTTTTTTGTTGTTGTACGGAAGGTGTGACGGGGGGGAAGAGAGGCGGAGGAGGCGTTGCAGCGTCGCTTAGAGCAAAAAACAAAAATGATTTGGAATTGTGATGAACGGCTGCCTGTCCGCTGTTCTTGGTCAAGCAGGTTACTTTAATTTTCTTTGTCATGTTTGGAAACGCGCTGGCAAAACATCGGACCCCTGGGCTTCTTGCGTGTAACTCAGTTCAATTTTGCGGCGAGACACGAAAAGGAAGCGTAGCGACTCAACACCACTGCGCCATTGTCGGCAGTGGTGGAGATCACTGAGCGGTGCGGGGAAGCACACACCACGGGTCAGTTGGCCAGGATCGCGCCTCTGGTCACTTCATCGTACTTGCCGGCGTTTCTCTTTTTCAGGGTTCTACACTATTTGACCTTGTCGGGGGCATGCCGTGGCATTGCCATGGTACCGACCATGGCATACCATGGCATCACCACGGCAGCCCATGGCGTGGCATAGGATTCCATGGTACGCCGTGGGGACGACCATGGCATACCATGGCATCACCACGGCAGCCCATGGCGTGGCTTAGGATTCCATGGTACGCCGTGGGGGTTGCCGTGGCATGCCATGGGTAGTACCATGGCAACCCCCGCGGCTACCGCTACGGCCCTCCATGGCAACCCCACGGCATGTCATGGCAACCCCCACGGCACCCCAATGCCCACGGCACCTAGGTTAGTGTTGGGGTTGGGGTTAGGGTTGGGGTTAGGGTTAGGGTTAGGGTTAGGGTTAGGGTCCCATGGTATGCCGTGGAGATCCGTGGAAGGTTCCGTGGTATGCCGTGGAAGATGCCGTGGAAGTTTTTGCTGCAGGTGGTGCCACGGCATGCCACGGCATGTCGCGAAAAAAGACAATAATGTACATACCTCGAACTTTCGGGTTGTAAGGCCAATTTTTATGCCGTTGGATTTGCAATCAGCTGAAAAAACAGTTTCAGCACGTTCACCTACGCTTTTCGGGTTGTAAGGCCAATTTTTATGCCGTTGGATTTGCAATCAGCTGAAAAAACAGTTTCAGCACGTTCACCTACGCTTTTGCCCCGGAAATGTTGAAAATTGGTCTTCTCGCCTCAGAATTTGTCGGATGACTCTCCAAGATCTATCTGGGGGTGTTTGCCTCTTCCCCAGGCACCCAGATGCAAGCAATAGCGTTCGCACCTTTTCGATCCAACTGGGTCAAACACGATCCAAGCGCCCGATCGGATCGAAAAAAACGTATTTTTCGATCTGATCCCCGATCGCAATCATATTCACCTCATTTGGATCGAAAAAGTGCCGACGGTTATTTCTTGCAACTGGGCCCCTCGAGCAGCGGGAAACACCCCCAGTTAAATCTTAGAGAGAACTCCGACACATTCTGAGGCGATTAAAACCAATTTTCAACATTTTCCGGGGCAAAAGCTCATGTGAATTTGCTGAAACGGACTTCTTCAACTGACTGCGAATCCGACGGCATAAGAATTGGCCTAAGCCGCTTGATCGAAAAATTCTTCAACATAATTTTGACGCTGGATAAACACAACTGAAAAAGTAGACGCTGGTGAAGGGGTTTTGACTATGACTATTTCCCGGTGCGCCCCACCTGCGTCCTTCGGCGTTCCTCCTCTTCTGCCTGCTTGAGCTGGTCGGCTTCCTTCTCCAGCCGATCCTCCTCCTTGGCGGCCTTGGCCCCCATCTTAGCCCTCCTCTGCGCTTTTTTTTTTCGCCGCAGCCTTTTCAGCAGAAGCTTCGGCAGCAGCCGCCTCTTTCCTCGCCCTCGCTTCGCGTGCACCCCCGCCATTGCCATCGCCCACGCTCTCCTCTGCTTTGTTATTTTCTGGCAGCCGTGGCCGCCCGTACGGCGCAAACTCGCGCCGAACGAAGCTGTACAAGTCCACCACTAGCACGCGAGGGAGGTGGACGTTCTCGGTGCACTCTCCGCTGAGGGCGTCGCGAATCGTCCGGCCGAAGACGCTCATGTTCTCCTCGTAGATCGCTCTCTCGGAGACGGAGGCACAGGCTCGCGCGAGGCCGCGCTCCTCGTGCTGCTGCTGCCGTTCTCTTTTCCTGGCAATCCTCCTCGTGTTTGTTCTGGAGGCATCACTGTCACCGCTACTGTTGCCGCTGCCGCCGCTGCCATGTGAAATCAACCGCATACTGCCGACTACGCCTGAAGACCAACGAGTCAGACCGCCGCCGCCACGTTTTTTTTTTTTCGTCCGCCCGAGAGGGTTTGGGATATTGTTCCTCTACCCCGGCGAGTTCGTCGCCATCCTCCCTTTCTCCGCCGGCTAGGACGTTCACCATTCTTCCTTTTCCCGCGTTGATTGGTGGAGCCCTCACGAAGAGATTCTCCATCGCTCCCCCACCACCACTGCTCCGTCCTTGGCTCCTATCGGTACCGCTGGTTCCACTGTCAGCGCTTTCATCCCCCCTTCCGCTGTCGCTGCCGCTGCTGTTGTTGTTTCCGGTGGCACTGGCGCAGCTGTGGTCGCTGCTATAGCCGCCGCCGTCGCTCTCGCTGTTGCTGTCGGCAAGACTGTCATCAGCGTCCCTGCCAGTGGTCCCGGTCGTGCCTTCGCTACTACTCGTGCGACGACGCCTACCAGTATCACCGCTGCTGCTGCTCGTCGCGCTAGCGGTGTCGCTGCCGCCCCCACCGCCGCGTCTATTACGGGCATCGCCCTTCTGCCCTACGGCGTCCCAGAATTTGGTCGCCTCTTTTCGCAATATGGCCAAGTCTACTTCGCTTGTTCCGCCGATTCGGCAGGAACCGACTACCACGGCGCCGCAACGGTTCGCCAGGCTATCGTAGAAGTCTCTGGGGGGGTACAGGTGGCGTGTTTTGAAGCCTCCGATCTCCCGTTTAGTGTGCGCCACGTCAAGGAGCACTACCTTGTGCCGAACCTTGTCGTCGTCGCGTTTGGGCAGACGGGATATTGGTTGTGTCCCGATCGGGGTGAAATGATAACGTGCAAACGAACGTCGGTCCAGAGGCGGAGAGGGGAGAGTTGAGAGAGAGAAAGGTGGATTACGAGTGAGAGAGAAGGACTGCTCGATAGAAAAGTGGATTACGAGGAGAGAGAAGGACTTCTCGATTGAGAGGTGACTTATGAGAGAGAGATGAAGAGTTCGCGATAACCAGCGAGAAGGCACTATAAATATAGAAGCAAACGAGGGGACAGCGGCCGCGCGAGCGAGAATGCTTCGTTGAAAGTCGTGGCCAGACAGGAAGGCGAACACAGCCGTCTGCCTCTTGCGACTGCACCTCTCAGCGCTTTACACGTGTCCACCTAAGAATGCCTGCTCCTAGAACGAACTCACTGAGAGAACTTTTGAGAAGAGCACTTATCACGACTACGGGGCGTATGCAGATCCTCCGTTGGTTTGAAATTAGCTTCGTGAACGGCTACTGATGACACTCCTAAACACATTATCCATGGGGTTCCAAAAGAGGCGTGCACCTGAATAGTCGCAATAGCCTCGGCAAAGTCTTCGAGGGAACAAGCTGTGTTCGCGAGCTCTTCCTTGCTCTTCCAGCTCGTATCCGAGGCTACCAAGTACGCCCCGGCAACATGTTTACCCTTGGTGATCTCTGCCGCGTGCGTGCAAACATAGACCAGCAGTACCGCTTCCTGCGGGTCGAATTCCTCATCTTCCCCCTCCCTGTAGTCTTCTTCGTCTCCTCCTTCACCCTCTTCCTTCCTTTCATCTTCCCCTCCTTCCTCCCCGGAGTTGTCGCTCAAGCCGGAGCTAGGCGCACCCTCGTCGCGTCTGGCGGCCTTTCGAGAGTTTTTTCGCTCCAGCACCCGAGCGTCGCGCTCTTTACGCAGAGTTTTGGATCTCCGTTCTGACTCTTTCTTGAGCCTCGCCATGGTCATCGAGACCTGCAGCACGACGAGGAACAAACACCACAACACCGTATTATGAATATACGGCGACACAACAACACCGTGCTGTTATACGGTAACACCACAACATCGTGTTGCAGTCTATGACAACACCACAACATCGTATTGTTATATGGGCATACGAATTCCTCGGCACGCCTTCAGCACGCACTAGTCTCCGAGTCAGCGATCGTTTTCGTCAGAGGTGTAGCATTGACGTGTAAGCTTCAATCGCGTGTCACTGAGTTGAGTGTCAGCCTCATTGTGACGCAGTGTATCACGACAATATCACTCGAGAACTACAGCTTCCAAATACGTAGTAAAACAAAGTGGGCCTGCCTGTCTTTTTCTTTCTGTCGAAACAACAAGCTTAGTTTTCTCGTGCTTGGTCATGTCACGCCACGAAACTTAAGCATCCCTCCTGGTGCAATCCGAGGCAAAACCCATCATCTGCGCGCCGTGTCGATGCCCAGCAACGCGAGTAGTTCGCCCACATTGTGGTACTGTCAAGTTCCTAGTATCTTGCCCCACACCCACAATCGCTCCCCTATCCACCACTGAGACTCCTCAACCCTTTTTTTTTTTTCACGCACGAAATATGCAGCGCAGCTTGAGGTAGGATTTCAAGCTCTCACTTGTTCCCTTATCGACGCCAAGCTGCTCTTGAACACCGCCGATGAGGCATTCTTGACGAAGAAACAATGCTCTGGGTTTCCACAGGTTGGTTGGGAAGACGAACGGGGCAGTCAGGAAGGTATTTTTCTGCTTCTGCTGTGTGAGAAGAAAACAAAAGGAAGACAATGTTCCAACGCTTAGCAGGTGCGGGAAGATCGCGGCACGTATGTACTGTACGTCCCGCACAGAGAAACGCCTTTGTACGGGGCCAGGGGGGCGTGTTTCGTTCTTGGTTTGCCCAGTGCTACGTGACGAGTCACAAGAAACGCCGTGAAGGTTGTCTGTTACTCGCGACGTATTCCTCAACCGTCCTTGGAACCCTACACATCCACCAATCCAGGGCCAACACAACCCCTTACTTCAGGAGGAGGAGGTGGTGGCAGTGTTTGCTATAGTAGTAGTAGTAGTGGTAGTAGTGGTAGTAGTATTAATAGTAGTAGTAGTGATAGCAGTAGTAATAGTAGTAGTAGTAGTAGTAGTTGTTGTTGTAGTAGTAGAAGCAGTAGGAGCAGCAGGAGCAGTAGGAGGAGGAGAAGGCGGAAGAGGAGGAATAGTAGTAGTTGCAGCAGCAGTAGTAGTAGTTGTAGTAGTAGTAGCAGTAGTAGTAGTAGTAGTAGCAGTAGTAGTAGTAGTAGTAGTAGTAGCAGTAGTAGTAGCAGTAGTAGTAGCAGTAGTAGTAGTAGTAGTAGTAGTAGTAGTAGTAGTAGTAGTAGTAGTAGTAGTAGTAGTAGTAGTAGTAGTAGTAGTAGTAGTAGTAGTAGTAGTAGTAGTAGTAGTAGTAGTAGTAGTAGTAGTAGTAATAGTAGTAGAGTTCACTACAGTATATGTATGTCCAGAGCAGTGCATAGAGTACGGTTTCTAGTTGATAACTGTTTCATACCTGGTATGAAAGACGTAAAAAACGAACACTGGCTCTCACCCGATTGGAACTTGGAGAAGTAGGGGTGCTCGAGAGTTTCCCGGAGGGCAGCGTGGTCAGCTTCTACCTTCAAAACAAAAAAGATAATCGAGCTGAGAGGTAAGGGGTGCAACAGACGTCCCAGACTTACCTTGCAGTCACAAATGTTCGTATCACATGTATTACGGGGGACCATAGTTAACAGGACCAAATATTGTTAGTAAAAATGGTAAATATATAGTGTTTTATGTACACCATAGGTCCTATTAACTAGGGACCCCCCCCCGTAATAGAATGTTGTCGTGTTGACATCAACGTGAAGAGTGTTGGAAGTCGGTCGGACCTCATGCTAAGCAAACACAATCAACACAACAATGCAGATATTTCCTTTTTTCTTGTCCCTTGGTTTTTTTCTCGTCTATGTTTATTTCTGGCATGTTTCGAGACTGATCGGCGTTGAAGTCCATTTTTGCGCATTTGTTGACGGATGTCCAAACAGCATCAAGACATTTTGTCAATAATATTGCAAAATCGTAGTGGGGATGAATCCTCAACAGTCGAAATAATTCGCAAACAAGTGAGTTACTTTGTCGTTGGTACGGACACACACCGTAATCGCGCGCGCACGCACTCACCCCTTCTTCCTTTGCGCCAGGGCAGCATATCACACTCACTCACAGTGCTGTGGCTTGAATGACGCTGCAAATCCACGTAGCCTCGTCGAAAATCTCAGCCGCAGCACTACTCCTCACGCACAGCAATAATGTCTACGACGCTTCGTATGAACCGTCATATTTATCAGCTACCCTGGTACACACAGTACTGCTGTAGTACCCGGCACGAAGCTCAAATCATAATCCAAAACAATTACCACAGGCGCATCTCCCTTAGTATCGATATTCCAGAGACATGCGATAGATTGCACGAACCGCATAGCGAACAGCGTCACGTTTCACGAAGATCAAACAGACTAGAAACGTCGTCCCTGATCCGACGGCAGTCTGCCCCTCGTATCATACCTGCGCCGGAATGTTCGGAATCTTGGGGCTCTCAAACACCCAGTTCGTGATGACCAGCGCGAACTGTGGCAATGATGATTCCCCCGGGTCGTAGTCTTCTGGGGGCGCGAAGTACCTGTGTTGGTGAGGTCGATGTAATACTCATCGATTGTTTGCATGACAAAGCGGTGGTGACATTGTCGAAATGCCCACAAGCCAGGCCGAACCAGTTTGTCTGGTTTATACTTGTGCACGAACAACAGCAAGTTGTCATGCCGGCGTTCAGAATTCACGTTCGTGTTATCTACTTATCTACTCTTCTTGTCGTGATATACCGAAGCATAGCTACAAAATCGAATCGCACAGCGGATGGACCCACGAACAAATAGTGTCACACGTAAGATATCACCATACCTATATATATACCTGGTACACCAGGTACATTATTGCCCCCCAGGCATTGTAAAGCTTTAGCATACCTGACACCACCCTGGACGAAAATGTAAGGATCATTGGGTTGCTAATATGAATATCCAAACGCTCCCTACATTTCCGCCCGTAGTGATGCTTATCATGAACATTGCGTATCTGTTCGTTTGTGGGGGGGGTATTGGTGTCTTGGCAGGCATCATGACTCAGCTTTCTACGGCAAAGTTGAGCTACTATTACGGGGGGCCATTGTTAAGATCAAGGGTTGCGGGACACTTGGTATCCCTGGACAGGTCTGCCTTTTAAGTCGGTAAACATTGTACTCACATGTGTTGTTTGCTTAGCTGTAGAAGAAGAGCAGTTTTATTCCTTTCGTGCACGCGGAGACTGAGACCAAGCTCGTGCTCCTCTGGAAAACCCCTGGTTTTCCATCTAAGATATGCCTTCCAAGTACTACAAATACGTTCCCAGTGACTGAACCCAGGTAGTTACCGGGCTTTCAATCTCATACAAGACAATATCTTAACACCATAGTAAATAGGACCAAATATTGTCAGTAAAAAAATAAGTAGTATATAGGTTTTTATGTATACCATAGGTCCTATTAACTGTGATCCCCCGAAATAGCAACTGCATCCTGACAGAGACCCACCACGCGCGAGTATGAGTACCTGGAATGTTCTTCCCGAGGTACAAATTAGGAACCAGGGCGCCAGGTATTCTGTTCCAAAAAGTTAGCAGCTATGGTTTGAAGTTATACCAGAAGAAGTGTTACTCTGTTTATACCACTCTGGACGGAAACCTACAGACCGTATAGAAAATAACATTAATACAAAACGGTCCTCAGGCCATCTCTTGTGGGAGGGTTTTGAAAACCGAAAAACTTACCCGAAAGTGTGTTCTATACGTGCTTTTACGTATTTTAGACCCGGCGCCCGACCGAATCAGGCTCGCTCTTCTCAGAGTACTTGCAGTCTTTTGGGGTATCTAGACCCGTTTTTCTTATACCCAGGGACCCAGGGGTGTCGTTTGAAATTTTACGATGTTGTCATTTCCAGACAAAAAAATCAACAAGTCATTTTCAGATGTATGTCGACGTTTCAGCCGAAAAAATGGCCTTTTTTTCAGATAAATCGAGTCCGAAACTGAACAGAGGAAACTGGAGTGTATCGACAAATTTTCAAACTGCTAAACGGAAGAAACGGCAATTAGCGTTGCATGCCTCTCGCAAAATGACTGTGGGACTTCAAGAAAAGCGGGGCCGCTTCGCCCGTTTCCCTGGTCAAACACGCCTGCGAAGGTGCTGAAACCTCGATTTCCAGAATCCAAAACCGGTTTGCCATACGAGATGGCCTTACATTTACCTTCATGCTGATATACGTACTTGATGTATCGTAGTATTTTCATGCTTTTGCAATCGGACAACGGGCGTTGTAACTTTTGACGTCCATCACTCATACCTGGTACATAAAGAATTACCAGGTGCTCTATACTCGTATTAATAGTATGATATTTTCGTCGACACTCGACATTTCAAGCTATAAAATACACTCCGTCACACGTGTTCCGACGAGTCATGCCCAGCAAGCAGTAAGTACATCCATACATTTATTCGCCAAAATAAACACGTAAATTCTTACATCTCTCTGTACACTATGTGTTGTGGTATCTGTATACTTCAAGGCTGAATAATCTTGTAGGGTGTAGTAGGGTGTAGGGTTTAGTCTGTGTATGTCGATGCCGTTGTCTGCAATTACTTGGAGTCAGTGTGGAGAAACGTCTGCTTCGGCCCGCGCCGGGAGCGCGTTGGGGCGTTTCGGCCACGGATTCCGCCGAGGGTAGGTGGGCTGGCGTGCACACCGGGCGGAACCGACCCTCTGGTGGCGAGGCGGCCCGCGCTCGTCCAGGCACGACGGACGTTGCTCAACGATCAGCAAGTAACGACAAAATAAAAGCTAAAACAAACAGTCGTCGTCCGTTCTGAAATACCATGCATGGTACCCGGAATATTATTGCTACTATTAATATTATGCTATCTGCCATCTGACAAATGTATGGTGCTTGTTCCAACCACACTATGCGCATGTAAAAATGATCCGGAATCCAACGAAGTATATTAGTTTATCAACGGTATGCAAGAATGCACACACACCTTGGCGTGTCCAAGTCATCGCTCCCGAGAAATATGGGCTTGCGGCGGCTAACATTCCCTGTGCGCCTGTTCCTGTATATATATTCTCCGGTAAGGGAGTCGACCTCCTTCACAAAATTTGCCTTGACAAGCTCCCTGCATCATCATCGGAAAGGGAGAGGGTGCGAACGAAGGCGGCAACAGAGCTAAGAACGCGCATTCACTGCGTACGACCGGGCTTTCAACCTCATTCAAAGCAGTATCATAACAAACACAGCAGCAGCACTACTTAGTAGTAGTAGTAGTAGTAGTAGTAGTAGTGGTAGTAGTAGTAGTAGTAGTAGTAGTAGTAGTAGTAGTAGTAGTAGTAGTAGTAGTAGTAGTAGTGGTATTAATAGTAATACTTGTAGTAGCAGTAATAGTAGTAGTTGTTGTTGTAGTAGTAGAGGTAGCAGTAGTAGTAGAAGTAGTAGTAGTAGTAGTAGCAGCAGCAGGAGGAGGAGTAGTACTGTAGTAGTAGTAGTAGTAGTAGTAGTGGTAGTAGTAGTAGTAGTAGTAGTAGTAGTAGTAGTAGTAGTAGTAGTAGTAGTAGTAGTAGTAGTAGTAGTAGTAGTAGTAGTAGTAGTAGTAGTAGTAGTAGTAGTAGTAGTAGTAGTAGTAGTAGTAGTAGTAGTAGTAGTAGTAGTAGTAGTAGTAGCAGTAGCAGTAGCAGTAGTAGCAGAGTGGTAGCAGCAGCAGCATTGAACAGAAGTCACGAGATTTCCGGATGCGAGCCAGCAAGCACGTACACTTTAAATAGGCACATTGTAGTGTACCAGGTATATGATACTGCTGGTATTCAGTATCGGGAGAGGGGATTTTGGTTCATCTATTTGTTGAAAGGCAAAATGCAGGTCGTAGGTAGCTGTTGTAGTGTGCCACATGCCGCATACATATATACAAGCATATGCGATACGAGGTACCCATCCGGGAAGTGCCTAGGGGGAGTGGAGCAAGAACGAAATAATACTCATGTGAAATACCTGCACACCTGTTGTTTTAGAACTGCATCCACCCATGTTTTCGTACAGTAATATACGGTAAACCTTTTATTAATAACTCGCATGTACAGAGTATACCTGGTTTGACATACGTACCGGTACACATTTTTAGAGAATAAGTGTACCCTTTGCCCGCCACAAAAGTTGGGAAGTCTGACACCCGCGTCGTACGTCAACGGCCCCCCCCATCCACCCCAAACAAGCTGTTCGTGTCCTGTGATGGGATTAACATCTATTTTCAGACAGCAAACAATGATGGACACCACAACTATGTACAAGTAAGCATGGATTGCACATACATACATACCGATTGTTGCTGCATGCAGTTGTTAAACGTACCCGCCCGTGTTACATACGGTCGCTGGGGCATATGTCCAGTCCAAATCTGCAAGGAACGAACCATTACACCTACATGGTTCGAATTCGGAGATACGATCGTAGAAGCACATAAATATTTCGTATGGCCCGCGTTACGTACAATTTATACTGTACTTACTGCTGTATATACAGGGTGAAAACACGAATGAAAAAATTGTGCTGCATATACAGCAGTACGTACAGCAGTAGGGCGCAGACCTTATGATATAGCGGGCCCGCTTCGCGCGGAAGAGACCTTGGATGAGCTTCACAGCTGCATCTTGACCTGCGACACCCATAAAAGAGGGATACGTTTAGAAAGAGAGCAGTGCGGGTTATCCTCCAGGGTTGGAGAACGGAACTTGTTCCTTCGTTGTATGAGCGTGACACTCGCAGTAGTACGATCAACCCTACGAAGGCGGGCAACTCCATACACCAGGTCACTTGGGACCTACTCGCGAGCAAGCATTTCTGACTACTCACGTTCCTCTTCCAGCTCCTCCTCGTCCGGCTCGTAATACTCTTCATCGCTGCTACGAGTGCTACTGCTCTCCTTCCCCTTGCTATCCGCAGGGTCCCGTGATACGAGCATGTTGGGTATAATACGGGTACGAGCACTCCTACAACGGATCTACAGCAGTATGTGTATCTTCTCATAAAGATTCGTCTTTCGCCTGGTCGCTGACTTCGCGCGTAGTTGTTGCGTCGAGAACACACTCTGGCTGAAACTATCGCCACCGATATTTGTAGGGTCTTCTCGGCTACCAGGGGGATGCACGGCGCACACAACGACAATACTCTCCCCTGCACCTTGCACAATCACCACCACGCCCGTGCGACCTTGGGGTGACCTTGAGACGAGCGACGACCACGAAAAGATGCAACCACGAAAGCGGAGGAATTAAAACAACGAGCCGTTTCGCTTTCTCACATACGTCTGCATTTGGATGTTCCTGCGTTCCTGCGCATTTTAAAAATGCGCGAACATCGCCTTTTCGCCAACCATTTTGAATGAAATACAACAATCTGACCACTATTTTCCCCAGTTTCATTCGTTTTACGTTGTTTTTGCTCGCTTTTTCGTCCTATTTTGATTGCAGCCATTTTCTGACTTGTTGTGCGCAAAATACCCCAAGTCATCACTCATTATTATTTCTCTGTGCAACCCACGCAAGCCCGAGAGGGCTGTTGTTACAGCTGAGTAGAGCCGGCGACGAAGGCGTGCAGAAGGGCCGGCTCACTGCTGCCGAACGCTCTTAGGCCTAGTTTTCCGTCTCTGCGCGGGACCGTCTGTTGCTCCTCCTGTGTATCTTTTGTGAGCGCAATAGGCACATCACGTTTGTTTGCTGACCCAGGCCAGGCGTGCATCATCAATTTGCTGTTTGAGGGTGGAGGGAGGACGATGGCTGCTTCGAATGACAGATTCAAGGGCACCACCTCCGAGCTCGGCGAGGAAGCACCCCCCCAGACCCGTGCCAGGCCGGAGAAGACGCTCGGGCGGCCCTTTCGATCCCCAGGCTCCGTCATGAAGCCGTACCCTCGATCCCAAGAAGGTGCTGCTGTTTTCTATGTAGACCTCCAGCAGCCCCAAGAGGCTGCTGCGCCTGCAAGAACCGGTCAGGGGGAGGTGTGGAAAGAGCAACAGGTTCAAGGCGACTGTGGCAGCAGTAGCGGGAGCGGCAGCGGCGCAAGCAGCAGCAGTGTCGACGAGAACGAGGACATCGTGTCGCTGGAACCGGCCCATGTTTCTGGCGGCGAGGAGGAAAATAGCGCGGTAGCAGGGAGAAGAAGGGGGGAAGAAGAAGGAGGAGGATGACGCTGTGGATCAGAATAAGATGCGCCGTCTCAGCAGCAGCAGCAGCAGCAGCAGCAGCAGCAGGAGCAGGAGCAGCAGCAGCAGCAGCAATAGCAAGGCTTTCGATAGGACAAGCCAGACGTCGCCCACGCCGCCGCTCGCCTCGTCCGAGCTGAGCCGGGACGGCGCAGGAAAGCGGAATAAGAAGAAGGTTAGAGGGAGCTCGGGACCAGATGAGGCAGAAGAAGAGCTGGCGCTGCTGCTACTGCCCACCGTAGAGGAGGCGAGGCGAGAATTCGAGGCCGAGCAGCATTATCACCAGTCCTTCTTGGATTCGTTTGTTCCCACACACCACGACACCATAAATAACCATCACCAGGATCATCTTGAGGAGCAGCAGCAGGAGCAGCAAGTTACCACGCTATCTCCACAGGACGTTGTTGCTGTTGCGGTTGATGCTCACGAGGTGTCGCCGCGAGGTCCTGAGGGATCGCGTGCCCCGTTCGGAGAGGAGGAAGAGAGCGTCCCGTCCTCCTTCTCTGGAGTCGTGGCTGCCGCAGCTGCGCGGCAGCAGCAGCAGCAGCAGCAGCAGCAGCGCCCTCGCTCCAACGACACTCCGCAGGCGCCCCAGCTCCGAGCTTCCGGCGGGTCGTCGTCGCCAATAGATACCACTGCTGTTGCTGCTGCTACTGCTACTAGTGCTGCTAGTGTTGCTACTGTTGCTGCTGCTGCTACTACTACTGCTATTAATTGCGACAGCGTTGCCCCTGACGCAGGCGGTGCGAGAGAGGTGCTCTACAATACGGCGGCGGCGGCGGTGGCGATGGCAGATGAGGCGGCAATGGCGGCGGCAGCAGCAGCCACGCCGGACGGCGGGGTTGTTGTTGAAGACATACGCGAAGAGCCTTCCTTGTTATCGTCATCCCGCCGCAACGAGCGTTTGGAGGGAGACACCGGCGACGGTGGCAGTGGCAGCAGCAGCGGCAGCAGCGGCAGCAGTAGCGGTGCCGATAGTGGCGGCGACGACGCAGCCGGAGAGGAGCAACGGCAGCACGCAAGATTTGACGTGCGCAAGGAAGGGTTGGAGTTGGGAGAGGGCGCCGCGGCACCGATCGCCCCGGAACTGGCACTTGCTGATCTCGGGACGCGCCCTGATATTCTGCTTCTCGCTGGGCGAGGCGGCAATCTAGGGTTGGGTGGTAGGGGCGGTGGAGGGAACGGCTTCGGCAGCGGGGTTGGCGGCGGTGGCGGCGGTGGTGGCGGTGGTGGTAGTGGAGGTGGCGCCGGCGGCTCGTTCGCTCTCTCGCAGGCCGGCGTGATCGGCCCCGCGTCTGCTTTTTCGCAGGCGCTTCACATGGCCCTGACGTTTGTTGTCCTCGTTCTCGTCGCCTTTGCGAAGGCTGACGACGGCGCGGCCTGCACCGCAACGTACGGCAACAACGCGGGCTTCGGCGGCAGCAGCGGCGGCGGCAGCGGCACTGGTTCGGGCCCAACACGCCCCTCCGATCCCAACTCCTCCTCCTCCCTCTCCTCCTCCCCCACCACCTCCTCCTCCTCCTCCTCCTCCGGAAGACAAGCGTCGTCGAGGTCTAGTGCCGGAGCTGATGGCGACGGCCTCCACCGCAGCGGGAAACCCCGAAAATTAAAGCAGCGCAGAAAATTATCCGGCCGCGGCGGCCGCGGCGGCCGCGGCGGGGCAGGCCGAGGAATGTCGTCCCGCGCCCGCCGTACGCCGCCTCAGGGCGGCGTGGTCGAAACTCTGGCACGTCGTAGAGGACGACCTGGCAACGCGGTGGAAGGCGGCGAGCCGGGCGCTCGCTTCGCTCCGCGAGGCCTGGGCCGCTCTCTGGGTGCCCCCGCCCCACGCGGAGGCCGACGTTCTCGCCGAAGCGTTGGCGTCGCCGCCGCGGTACTCTCGGGGCGACGCCGGCTCCGCTGGCGCCGGGTCCGGGTCCAAGACGGCCCGGCGGAGATCGGAACGCGGCGCTCGTGCCGGGGCGCTGCTGCAGGCAGACAGCCCGCCGGGGCGACGACCGGTGGGACTGAACTGCCTGCACCTGCTGAGGCTGTGTGGACACCGTACTCTTGTCGGAGCGGGCGGCGGGGGTCGGAGGGGTTCCAGCCGGTCTCCCAAGTTTCTTCTCTTGCTTGACCTTGATGAGACGCTGGTCCACTGTAGCCCGCGCCCGATGGAAACCGCGCGGAGGCGTGGCAGCAGGGGGGGGGTGGGCTCTTCGGGCCGGGCACTGCGACCCGACCTGACGGTGGAAATGAGGGGTGGCGCTCCGTCGGACCGACCGGCGTGCATGAACGCCTGGAAGCGGCCGCACTTGGACGTCTTCCTCGGCGTTGTGAGCAGATGGTACGATGTGGCGGTGTTCACCTCGGGTCGTCAGTGCTATGCGGAGGTGAGGGGGTGTGGGTTGTTTTTTTCAGTACCGCCGTGCATAGGTTTGGTGTGTTGGGGGTTGTATGCGGGAGGGAGGGTCGGGGGAGGGAGGGCGGAGGGGTTATCGTCCACCCTGCGCGCGCCGTGTGTTGGTTTTTCATTGATGCGATTATAACTCACTCTTGATACTGAGGGATGGGGTGGGAGATATATCCGCCAAAGGTAGCTGTTGTGAGCCTAGCTGAACGAGTCTTGGAGGAGATGGAGGTTTTGGGCGCATGCTCTAATATATACCTTCAGACATAAGATTTATCTTGTATTCGTCGGGTTCCTTTTTCGTTCGTTGCCGTGCTCGCAGAGACGGCCCGGCCGAACAAGTGACGCCCCCCCCCCCCCGGGCTGTGCCGTCCTTCTTGCCTCACCGAACACGCGTGTACGAGTAGCCCAGGGGGCCGACTCTTGATCAGGAGACAGGAGCAGCAGCAGTGTCGACCCCGACCGAGACGAGGGCAGCGAGATCGCAGCAGTCTGATCGTCCTCCTACTCGTACTCAAAGTCGTACATCGTGGTCTCTTGCTTGATTTTTTTTTACGAGCGAAAAATGGTAGTTTCTAATTTTCACCTCGCCAACGGCGGCTTTGACGACCGCCACCCGAGATTCATCTAATACACAGTTATCGAAATTCTCGGTCAACGCACTCAAGTTGACGACAGCTTCGAACATCCTGCTGCCCGAGTCGGCAGCTGCGCGTAATTGTTTATGGCCTCACCACCGACCGACCCTTCCGCCTCGCCCTCGGGCGCTGTCGTCTCCTCCGTACGCCCTCCTCCGCCAGCCCCTAATCGACCTCATAGACTCGCAATGCGTAATCCGCAAGCGCTTCTATCGCGACAGCTGCGTTCAGCGGGAGAGCAACAGCAGCAGCCCTCGGGATGGTGGCAGAAGCGGGGGCTCACTGGCCGCCGCCGCTGCCACGGTTGTTGGCGACGGCCGTTCGTCAGCGGGAACGGCAACAGCGGTGAGATGGAGGGCGGGCAGAGGGGGGGGGGGCGGCGGGCGTCCCGTCGACGACGATGAAAGACCTCGAAGTAGTGAGGTCGGAGCATTTCCCTCTCCGCACGGTGCTCGTCGACAACCGCCCCAGCGCGGTGGTCCAGCAGGCTAATGTGCTTCCGGTGGAGTCGTGGTATGCGCAGGACTCGCAGGACCGGCAGCTGCTGGACCTCCTTCCGGTGCTCCTGGCGCTCACGTCGTGCCAGGACGTGCGCAGTGTGCTGGGGCTGAGGCCAGGGGCCGAGGCAGAGGCAGCGATGCACCCCGCGGTGCCGCGGCGGCGGGGTGCGGGGGAGGGGGGGATGGCGGTCGCGCGCTGAGGGTGGAGCGCTAAGGGCGGGTGAGCTTGCGGGCGGTTCGATCTGTTGATTTACCCGCTGCCGTTGTGTGGATTAAGGGTATTTGTGCGATCTGTTGATGTGCCCGCCGCCGTTCTGTGTGGTAAGGGGAGTGAGAGAGTGGGTGCCGGGCGGAGGTGGGGAGGAGGAAGATTGGCGCTAGTGCTATTGCTGGGCTGGCGGTGGGGAGGGCCCGGGGTCGTAGCGTTTCGAAGAGCGGAGGGTCGCATAGGAGTCCCTCTCGGGTTTTTTATTGGTGCGATCTTGAGAGCGTATGGTAGTGTTCTAGCGGTTAGCGGAGGGAAAAGGAGGAGTTGCGAGTTCCCCCTCTCCTGTCCCCTGCGCCCACTCGCTTCGGTTGATGGTGTGTTCAGTTTTTTTTTTTTTTTTTTTTAACGCAAGCGGGATGATGATGCTTAACACTTACCCTCCTCGCTACGCGCAACTAGCTTTATAGATATGTCGGTTGGAGTCATTTTGAATTGTTGAAAGAAACGCTTTTAATTTCACGGCGCGAACGGGGGAAACAAAAATGCTGTCCTTATGTAGGAGCGTTGCCTGTGTCATGAATGCCCTTTTTTGTGTGTTTATTTTCATTTACTTTTGTGTATGTATGTAGGGAAACGGGGGTAGGACGTCGCGGAAGACGTTCTCGCTTCAAAAAATCCCCGTCGCGCGTTTTATCCTCGTCCCCCGAGCGAAAGCGCCTTCTGGTTGACAAGGAGTTCCGGTGGCAAATGAGTCGCTGCTCCAGTGCGATACGCACGTGTATGTACAATGTTTTCCTTACCCCGTGTGCGGCGCTAGGTGGGCATATATAGCTGATAGAGATTCATAGCAGGCGGTATACAGGTACATGCTAGTACGCCACTCTGAGCGAAATGTAACGACCGCTTTGTATTGATATTTATACCCCAGCGACCCTTACTTTTTCGTCCAGAATGGTTGTATTTTGTTGTTGCAGGTTAGTGGAACTCCTCGAGAGTCGTTGTTATTTTCCTATAGGATGGGTGGGGCGGCAGTTCTTCCTCGGCTACTGCTGTAGGATGTACGATGCGGCGACACGGATTTTCGTGGCTTAGTCATCCTTTGCTCTTGTACGTGGCGCGTACGTATTCTTTCTTCGCTTGGTGTGTGCGCGCGGTCGGAACACCGGTTTGGGGCAAAAAGCTGCTTTTCGGGGCGGGCCGTTGTTTTTTTTTTTGTTGCCTCTCCGTGTTGGAGGTGTCGTTAGCTTAGCTTAGCTTAGCTTAGCTCCTAGGTTCCTGTGCGCGTGCTGCTGTTGCGCCGCGTTTAACCCTTGTACTGCTGCAAAACTATTCTACACTAAGTCCAAGTAGTTTTGTCCCCAAACGACGTGGGTGTGCGGTTCGGCATGGGTTGTTATATAGACTAAGGCGTTAGACGAGCCACGAGCAGCCTGTCGAGACAAGGAGAGGCGAATAGCTCGCATTACCTGATAGGCTTCTCGATTGGCTGGCTTCACCTAGTTGGCTCGGCCTGTGTGAACCAAGGGAGCCTTGGACGTGTTCGCTCACGTAGAGAAGGCGTGTTGTACCCCGCGCTGTGCTTTGCGCGCTGGCGTGAGGGGATGGGCCGGCCGGCCCACACGGCGGTGAAGATTTAGCTACAGTAATCACACTAGGTGACCTTGTATTGGATTCGTTCGCGTCAAAGTAGCTCCCGCCCCCCCTCGAACCGGGCGAACCGAAAATCTGTACGAGTACGCTATTTATGTACGAATTGTGATGACAGCACTGCTGTCGCAGCAGTAGAGATTATTGCTGTGACGGCAGTAGATTTCTTCTTTCTCCTAGGACGAAACCGGAGGGCATGTTAAAAACGGAGGAATGGAGGTCACTCGCCCCCCCCCCCCCCCCCCCCCCCCCCCCCCCCCCGATCCCCCCTCCTTGTGCGAGTACGCCTTTCCTCTCCCCCCCCTCCCCCCTCCCCCCCCCCCCCCCCCCCCCCCCCCCCCCCCCCCCCCCCCCCCCCTTCCCCTCCGCCTGCGTCTGAAGCTGGTCGGTCTATTATGGTTTCCCCCTTTTGGTATATGAAAACATTTGCTCGGCACGATGAAGTGCTTTCGTTGAGCTTATGGTGCTGCTTGCGAATGGAGACTTGACCGCTTGGCTTGGGGCGTACTTGTAGATGGACGCCCACTTTTCGAGAGGCGAGTCGTCGCAAGAAGAGGCTTTCGGTGATGCACGTCGAAGAGAAGAAAGAGAAGGGAAAGCTAAGCCTCTTCGCCTCGTACTCGTGCAGGGTGTAGGCTACAACAAAAGTGCGATGGATGCACACCCAACATGTTTTTTATGATTTATCGAGAGCTACTCGCAGCATTTTATGCTTGCCGCGATGGGAAGAGAGCGCCCCGGCTGCCGCTGTTGTTTTTTGCGCGAAGCGACCCGCCGAACCAACGTGTTTTCCTCGCTTTGGATATTATACCACTCTTTTCGTGGAATGTTGGCGCCCTTTGATTATATCAAAATACAGCCGAAGCGGTCCTGACATTTCCGGACAGAGCGGCGCGCTGGTTGGGCCAGAACCTCTCGATTGTTCGTATGGTGCTGCTGTGGTCGGGTTTGGAAGAACGTACAGCCTGCAGCACGCGCGATCGAATTGTTACACGCAACTTTTTGCGTAAAAGATGAGTTTCGGCGAAAGTGCCGATCTGGCAGCTGAGGTGTCTTTTGAATGTTGTACAGATCCTCGTAGATACTGCTGATGTAGCTTTTAAAGGCTTCTCACGCCGACATTCTAAAAAGTGTGTTGTGTTCCACGCGTGTCCGCTTGCTCACAGAAGCTCCAAACCTCTCCAAACCTACGTTTCTCTCTATCTGCCTGGTCGGCGAAAACCCTACGTGCTCCGTCCCGACATTGTAGGGATGCGAAGATCTATGGTCATACGACTACGGCCATGCATGATATTATCGAGTGCACCCCCCCCCCCCCCCCCCCCCAAATGATGCCACCTGACGAACATCCCCCCGACGCCACCACCTAAACGGCGGCCATCGCTCATCATCTTAACCACCCACGCCAACTTTCAGCTCGTTTGGCGCCGCCTGTGCGATGCTGTGCTGTTTCCCTCTTGCCTCGTCGAACGCACCCTCACGGGTGTTTTGTGTGCTGTTACGGGGAACCATAGTAAATAGGACCAAATATTATGAGTAAAAATAGGGAAAATATATAGGTTTTTGTGTACTATGGTCCCCCGTAATAGAGCACCCCGGTATCGTGTGCACAAGAATACGAGCACCTTATGGGAGTCCCACCCCCAAAGAGGCCGTCTTTGGATCATGGCCAAACTTCTAAAATCTACGGCGAACTGCTGGCCACTCGCGCCTCCTCGTGATGCACTCTGCCCCCCTCAGCTCCTTTTGAGTGGCTGACCCTCCCCTCCTCCCCCCCTTCCGCCCCTCACTCCCCCATCTCTCTTACAGCTCTCCCCCCCTATTTCCAGTCGACTTGAAGTGGTGTTGTTTCAAGTATGACATGTCATTCAAAAGTCATTTGTTTTTATACCGACGTTACGACCCTGCAGTACCAGCCAAGACATAGTTCTCCACGTAACAACGAAACAAAACCTCTTGGGCAATCGCGACCCTACCAACCAAGATAGCCTGGCAGATCCTGTCACAAGTGATGTGGGAATCCTTCCGCTGCAAGTTGTCTGGTTTTCTGGCCGAAGCAACTCACGTTACTGTAGTTTTTTTTGGTCATACATACCGGGGACGCCCTCACCGTTAGTGTTGGTTTTCGACAAGCTATTCACGTTACAGTAGTACCCAAAAACTCTGGCAGGCTCCCGTCACAAGCAACAGTGAGCATCTTCTTCGTTTCTTCTACACTATCATTGTGTTCCTTTTTGTACGTCCCGGGGGGAGGGGGGGTTGGAGATGATAATGGTGGTATATGGGCACACCGCCGTTGTCACCAGAGACAATAAAGCCAGGTGACACACCATGCGTCAATGCTTATGCTCCTGTGTTGTAGTTGTTGCTATCGAAATCCAGTCTCGTTGCTGCACACTTCGGCCACCACGTCTCGTTGTCTGTTGTATTTCGTTGCATTGCCGACAAATCTGATCGGACGTATTATCTTCGCCTCTTTCGCCCCTTTTGTCGACCGCCACAAACAAAAGGAAAATCTAAAGGACAAACAAGTTTGTTTAAAACTGTGCTATGTAATCAACAGAGGATGTGTCGTGAGTTCAAATCTCGTCGACTTCGTAATTTGCTACCGGTATTTTCTAGCGTGCGCGTGTGATGGTGTGCCTCTACAATAGACACCAGTCAGTAGCGTTTAGCGAGAGGGGAGGGCCCCAGAGATCACTGTGTTAGTGAGTCCACGAGATTTCACGAACTCTAAACCATATATTTGTTGATTACGTAGCACCACCTGCTAAAAGCGCAGCAGGGACTTGTACTGTAGTGATATAAAATCAACAATACAAGGTGACTGAACAAACCGGGGTATGATTCAGCTCAATATCTGGTATCACATTTTGCTGAGCTCGCGGCCTTCAGGCCCTGCCGGCGATCGTTACCCTTCCACAAATCCCTAAGTGTACCTACGGTAGTAATAGAGTCTTGTTGTGTGGCGGAAAGTCCACGTATTAAGGTGCGGGGTGTTCAAATCCCGGACTAATCCATGCCTCATCCATCCAACCTTCAATAGTATGTGATATGAGTGAAGTACTCATGGGGTATAGATATAGATAATGCACAGTAGTGTGCAGTTTTGTGGTGTCAAGACTACGGGAATAATCCAAAGCATGGGTTATCCCGGCGGATATTCCGTTAGTCGAGAGTAACATTCTTCTAGAAACTTCTCTAAGGCGGATAGCCCGTTAGACGAGAGTAATGTTCCTAACGGAGATAGGGCCATAAAATGATAAGTTCTTATATTAGCAGGAGAACGATCGGTAGCCGTAGGAAAGTTCTATAGGAGTACATCAAGTAAGAGGAATTTAGGAGAGCTTGTGTCGTGGGGTGGGACGAGTATATCTGGGTGTCGAGTCCCCCCCCCCCTACCTCTCACCTCTCTACCAGAGTACCTCCTTAGCTCTCGCCATCAATAAAGAAAATCTAAATCAGACAAAGCGAAGCACTGCCTCCCAGCTTAGGGATACACCTGCGTCCCTTACCCTTACCCTAACCTTTATATCGACCATATCTTCACATCTGGCGTCGTCGGCAGGTTGTCGTAGTGTTTGGTCTTATTACGAGGTGTGGGGGAATATATAGCATAATTTATTTTGGTTCGAATAGCCGCATCTTCGACCACTTTTTTCCTGGTCGTTTGGGATGAACTTTGTCATCCTTCGACCATTTTTTAGTCTGATTATGCGACTATTTAGGGTAGGCCAATGTGATATGAGTGAAGTCTCGTGGGGTATAGATATGTACACATAATATTCTCTGCAATTTTGTGGTCTCAGGACTGCGGGAATAATCCAAAGAATTATTATCCCGGCGGACATTCCGTTAGTCGAGAATATCGTTCTTTTAGGAATCTTCTCTATGGCGGATAGCCCGTTAGACGAGAGTAACGTTCCTTAGCGGAGATAGGACCATAAAATGAGAAGTTCTTATATTAGCAGGAGAACGATTGGTAGCCATAAAAAATTTCAATACGACGTAGGAGTATATCAGATAAGAGGAATTTAGGAGAGCTTGTGGCATGGGGTGGGACGAGTATATCTGGGCTTTGAGTCCCCCCCCCTACATCTCACTTCTCTACCAGAGCAACTCCTTAGCTCTCGCCATCAATAAATAAGATCTACAGTAAATCAGACGAAGCGAAGCACTGCTTCCCAGCTGCCGGATACACCTGCGTCCCGTTCACTTACCCTTACTTCGGCCATCTCTTCACGAGTAAAACCTAGGGAACAGCAAGAGCAACGCAAATCGTTGGCTGTGCTCTACAGTAGTTGTGGCCGATTCATGTATGATACGTGCGCTGGGGTATTGTGCGCGAGTTTTTAGTAGTTGATGTTAATGTTTCTCACAGTAGAAAAACAGGCTTAGCTGTTGCACCAGCCACCGACATAAAAGCCATCTATTCCGGGGGAACTTAAAAGCAGTAATCAGAACCAAATGTGATGTGTTAACATAGGGGGTACATGGTTTTTGGGTCCATCGTGGGTTCTGATTACTATGTATTACTACACGTGTCCACCCGGAATGACGGAGCTTCAGCCGTTCGCCCGCAATAAAAAAACACCAGGTCGCAGGCTTACAGTATGACCTGTGGTGTAAGTTATGGAAGCGCGTGCGGGGTGTTCGAGCCCCGCTGCGTGGTCTGATACTGCGGCAGACGTTCGCCTGAGCGCGAGGTGTTCGTTGGACAAAAACAAAAACACAATGGACAATGAGACGAACGAACACCATGAATGCACCAAGATCTTACGTTACTACGAGAACCGTATACACAATACCAGTCTCACCGTTTGGTTCTGATATAGGCAGCTAAGGCTCTAAGGGATGTTCTCAGTCAAGGTTATCAGTGAAGCCCTTAGCAGTCAAGTCTCTCAGTGGTCATTATTAGCAACCAAGGCTCTCTGCGGTGACGTTAATACCAGTCAAGACTCCCAGTTACATTGTTAGCAGTCAAGGCTCTTAGTAGTGACGTTTTGAGCACCCAAGGCTCTCAGTGACCTTCTTCACAGCCAAGGCTCTTAGTGGCGTAGATAGCAATCAAGTCCAGGCCCTCGGTGACGTCATCAGCAATCAAATCGAGGCTCTCAGTGGCGTCGTTAGCAATCAAAACAAGCTCTCAGTGACGTTATTGTTTTAGCAGTTAAGGCTCTCAGTGACGTCATTCAGAAGACAAGGCTCTCAGCGGTGACGTTCTCAGCAGTTAATGCTCTCAGCGATATTAGGCGTTAGTCTTGAAGTAAGCGTCGATGATGGCCGGCTTTTCCCAGGTGGACTCTCCCGTAGCCTGGTTGTACCAGTAGAAGGCCCCGTAGGCGGGGTCGTACAGTTTGACGAAGTTTTGCGCGACCAACGTCCTCATCCCACGGTACACCATCTGGCGCCTCCACGCCGACTGCACCACCACCGCTGCATCCTCTGGGGACGGTGTAGGTGCCGATTGCGCCGCTACTGCCGCGTCCTCTTGAGCAATTGATATTATTGCCGCCGACGTGTCATAGTTTCTAGCACCATTTGTCCCACCGCCTTCCCACCCCTGGCGAAAGCTTTCTTCTACTTCGTCGTCCCCGGTTGTAAAGACGTATCTTTCGTCCAAGCCGAGAGCCCCTCTTCCCCCTCCCGTTACACTGGGCGACAATAAGTTGTCGTCCGTCGCTGCAGCATCTGCGGTGGTGGCGGTTTCTTCCTGCGCGTCTACGCTGGGCTTTTCTTGCTGTGCTGCCTCAGCTACGCCAAGCACTACTAAGTGTGTGGCAGCTACCACCGCTTCGCCGGTTGCTTCAGACAGGTCCTCCTCCTCCGTCGCTGCTGCTGCTGCTGCTGCTGCCTCACTCGCGTTCGCCGCGTTCACTGCGGCCTCCGCCTCCCTCCCCCTCTTTCGCTCCGCGTCTGACATCAGCTGCTCCGCTTCCCCAGACTCCTGAAGCTCGACAATTGACGCCTCCAACATATATTCGATAACGTCACACCGCACGCGGTACCCCACACCGTCCGCCACGGCTACCATCGCACGCGCGTCGGCCCAAAGTTCGCCTTGCGGCCCTGTGAGATCCAGAATGCAGTCGTCGATGAGCTGATCCATGACTCGAGAGCGAACCACCGCGGAAGCTGCTTCGGACAGAGTGTCGACGATTGCGGGAGAGATTTCTCGGTGCTCTCGGCGAGCCGCGCTTTCTGCGGTCGCGGCTTCGTCCACCGCCTCGTTCCACACGGCCGATATTATCTTGGCGAACACGCTTCGCTCAGCGATTATGACCACGGACAGGAGTGTCGCCTGTCTTGTTGTTTGGGAGCAGCAGCAAGCGAGACGTATTCATTGTCACAGTCTACACTTTATCATAATATGATCAAGTTAACCTCTATTGTGGAAAAGTGGTTTCGGTATTGTAGTAAACAAGCCCAAATAGAACATGTTGTTTCCGCCCATGCTGCACGTACCTATTGCCGAGTATTGCATGCGCTGAAAGAGGTGACCTTGTGCTCTGCACAGCGGGAGATGGCGAGTTATCGTTCCCACCCTACCCAAAGACGGACGCATCTACTGTAAAAGTTGGAGTAAATGTCCCGAAAATAAATTTATTCGCCTTTTGTTTGCCCCGGGCACGCTTGCCCGTGGAGGACGACGTGGTGCCTCGAAGCTACGCCAGGGGATTCAAACAGTAGCACTACAGTAGAGTAAGCATACTGGAAGACTATTTGTTGGCTTGACTTCGTGAGATATGAACCACATCCCCCGCTGTCTGCTTACTATGATATCGAATCACAACAGCGGAAGAAGGCTGTAAAAAATCGTGCGTACCTGATCTTCCACCAGGTCTCCGAGAAAGCTCGAAGCAGCAGCAGTCCCAGTCCCTCGCAGAAACAGCGTCAGCGCCTTCTCGGCCAACTCATCGACCATACCCTCCTGCACACGAAGAAACGCTTCTTCTCGAAGCTTTCGCGCCTCCGCTAGCGACTCAGCATGCTTTCGTTTGGCGATGTCGGCCGCCTTCGCCTCGATGGCCTCCCTCCTCGGCCTCTCCATCTCGTCGAGATACTTTGCGTACGGCGTACTCGTCAGGAACGCTCGCCCTGCCACTCCGTTCAAGCTCACGAGGGCTCGCCAACTAGCCTCCTCGAAAGCCAAAGGGTTGATGGCGTCCTCACTTGGAGTGTACTCCGTCATCGGGAGTCCGTGGGTGATGCCGGAGGCGTTTTTATGTTTCGTTGTTCCCAGACTGCTGCTACCCAAAGAAAACACAACTGGTTCCGAGCCAGCGACCTCGCCGGAAAGGCGATCGCTTCCCTTCGAATTCGTTGTGCCCATCATCGACGACGACGACGAAAATTTGCTCAAGACAGACCTACCCAGCCTCTGGTAGTCGTCGGAAGAGCTCGGCGCCGTCCTCCAATCCTCGATCGTCTTCCACAGCACCAACAAGGCGTTTTCCACGGTTTTGCATTTCTCGCTGGTGAACAATACTTTCTCAGTCTGTTCCCGATCAGCGTGCGCATCGCTCTCGCCGCCGGCAGCGGTGGCCGTGCCGATCCATCTTTCGAGCAGCGCGAGTCCAACAGGTATATGCATCAACAGGGCTAACTCCGCGATTTCTGGGCCGTCTTTCGGGTGGACGTCCGCTGCATGACGAACGTAGTGGGCAGGGTTCACGAAAGTTGCGTCGCAATCGAAACGCGGACATCGCAACGGCGGTGGCGAGGTGACGTTGAAGTCGTGCTTGGTCAACGCCTGCCTTCGTCGCACGAACATCCGGGCGACCTCCTTCCTTGCTTCAACGTCGGGTGCGGTGTGAGCAGCAGCCGTGCGACCTCTCTTGGCGGGTTTATTTGAGGTCCCCTCGCCAGGCCCGTTGGCGAAGTTCTTTGTCTCTTCCTCTTCTTCTGTCTTCTTCCTTGCACGAAGCTTGTTCGCGACGGCACTTTTTCCATCCGGTGTGCGCAGAAACGCGGAGGCGGCTTGCTGGGCCAAAGACGCGTCCCGATCGATGGCAGTTTGAAGGCGCCCTCGGCGTTGTTGCTCAGCGTCCATCAGATGACGAACTCGCCAGTCCTTTTTTTCGTTTGACAAAATTGTAACGTATGGGTCGGGAAAAGATTGTGTGTCGGTTACATACCACCTGACTATGTAGGCTAGGGGGTAGTGCTACGGTAAATAACCAACAAGGGGTCCGATGCTAAAACCAACATCTGAAAGACATGCAGTAAGAGCGAATTACATATCGTGTCTCTAACGGGTTGTGGAGAGAACTCTAGCCCTACATGTTTCAAGACACGATAATATATTTCGACGAACGACTCGAGGAACTATGCGTACGTGTACCCGTCTTGGGACGTTTGACCGAACTGACGATTTAACGGCGTTGATGGATCATTTGCATGTGCGTATGTGTGTGCTCCGACTTTTTATATCTTCTTTCTCTCACCTCAAGCGACCGAACGGCCTCCTCTGCCTGGCACATGAGTGACTCCTTAACTTTTTGTTTCGTCTGAATCCAGGTAAGTTTCGTCCTTGCAATGGCCTGCATGTTTATGCATACCCTCCGAAGGTTGACGTATCGTGCCCTTCGCCGCCAACCGAGAAGCCTGTGAATAATCGTCGCGGACGCTGAACATAGACGGTGATGTCGCCGGTTCTCCAACGCATGCCCCCCCCAAATCCTGAATGCAGGCCGGATCACAGAGCGCCAACGCATGCGCTCGACGGCCAGCGAGGTCTGAGTGTAGCTCACCCAGCCCTCAAACACTCGGAGTCGAAGCCCCTCCGATATTTTTTGCAGGCGCCGTCGCAAGATCTCTTCCCTCGATTGATGTTTCTGCCTCGCGTGAGCCACGAGTATCGCGAAGCACTGGGCTTCGCAGCGGTAGCGAAGGCGTCGAGCAAAGGCCTTTACTTTCCTTGTTTTCATCACCATGTCCCTCCACTGTAGGAAAGCGTGAGCCGCGATCCGGGTGTTCCCCCAGAGCGTCCTCAGCCGGATAATGGCGTACCACCTTCTCCGTTGGAGGAAGCCCCGAAACAACGATTGTATGACCAGGGCCCCCGCTTTTCGACGGCGTAACGTTGAGGGCCAGACGCTCCACCACCAGTTTTGAATTGCCCTTGAGGCGTCGGAAATTTTGGCGTGATACCGCCTCCCCGGTAAAATAGCCAGCTCGAACTCTCCTGCGGCCAGGGGACCGTAACGTCTAGCGAACTCGTAGTACATGGCGTAATCTTGCTTCCGTCGCCGTGCTTCCTTCAACCTTTCCGGGCCGGGTTGCAGCAACCAGTCGTAGTGTATACAACGGCGAGGACAAAAATTGAGAAGGTGGCTGACAACGATTAATTCCTGGCAATGATGTCGCTAAAAAGCAACGAACAGGAGTCACTTGCTGAAGATTGCATGATACTCAATCAAGTGGATATTGCGCGTACACCTAAAAATTTCCACCCTTTGTACACGAAACAAAACAAGATATCATTAATATGATACTACCGTACCAGTACGGTACACAACATGTGTCGAAGAAATGCCGAGCGAGGTATACTCATACGGTCCTCTTACTTGAGAAGGTGCATGGCTTCCGCGTCTTCCAGTCTCATATGGGCTCGCTCATTCTTCTGGATGTCGCCCTCCGCCATGAATAAAAGTGGGTGGGAATGGGTTGGGCCTCTCATCCCGACCACGCCGCCCTCTCCTCCCCCCGCACCAAACTTCTTCGATTGGTTCTTCTTGTGCCGTCCTCGGCGGCCAATATGCCCCATCTGTTTTTTTCTTCCTTGTTTTCGAGCTCCCAAACCACCTGGAGTTGTTCCGAGGCAAGCCTCTAGACGACGTAATCGCATAGCTTCCCCAAGCTGCTTCTGCTTTGACAGCAAAGCGCGGAGCGTTGCTCGCTCCTGGAGCAGTTCGGCATTGTGCTTATCGTCGAAGGCCATTTTGATGGTGGCATTGGGGACACGCAATGCCTTCCACGCCGTGTTGGGTTCTTGTTGAGGAATTTGCGCCGCCAACTCCTGTTTCGGCAACTGAGACGATGCTGCTGGTGGTGGTGCGTCGATTAAAGTATGACATCGTTCAAATGAACCCCTCACAACAACAGCAGTGCTTGCAGAATGTTCCTGCTGCCGTTGTTGTTGTCGCTGCTGCTGTTGTTGGTGGTGTTGTTGTTGTTGAGGGAGGTGGTCGAGAATACGAGGAGGAGACGCAATTTCCGACGGCGTTTGTCCCCATACCTCCTCGCCAAGCACAACTGACCGTGGGAGTGGTGCTTCCCGCAGTAGTGGTCCAACCCCACTTTGGTGCACAGCAAGAAGAGGAAAAACATTGTCGGAGGTACTGCTCGTACAAGAAGAAGAAGCAGCCGGATGCGACCTCTTTGGTTCCTTCGTCGTTTGCGTCGACAACGAGTCGTCACCGACCACAGGAACGGACGCCCCTGCTCCGTGTGAAGGAGCCATTGCGAGCGACAGAGACTCTAGTCTCATCTGCGACGCCCCCCCCGCCTTTCCTGATTGCGGGCGATGCGTGGTCTTATTATTGCCCTTGTTACGGTGCTTGGCATCCATACTCGTACGGGCAAACAGCCATTTCTCTCCGAAAAATGCGGTAAGATCGAGAGGTCCGCTCGTGACGACCTCTGATCGAGTTCGTTTCTTGCTACTGGGGGGCCGTTTCCAGGCGCCCGGCCCTCCGTACTCATTCCCTCCGTGCCATACTCTCGTGTCAACTCCCGCCGATGGCGCTGCAGGCAGAGGTTTCATCCTTTAATGGATCCTGATCGTAACCACTACTGTAGTACGCGGGCTGGGTATAGGGTATAGATACGATCAAGATACGATCAAGATATTATTCGGTCGGTTTGGCTGAGTTTGGGCGCGGCGGTTTCGCAAAACGCCTCCATTTTTATTGGAACACCTCAGGTCAGTGTGATGTTCAGCATCGAGAATCGATGGAGTACTGCTGCTGTAGTCTAGACGATTACTCGCTCTAGAGCTGCAAGTCACGCTGCGTGAACAGCCGACGCGATGGCGGCTGAAGTCAGCCTGGAGTTCATGACCGGCAATCCCCAGCTGGGAGTCCTCTCTGGAAGGCTCACGTACCTGGACAGCAGCACCAGCAGTGCCAAAAGCGACAACGAAATAACAACCGGAACTGCCCGTAACTCCCCTTCTTCCCAGCAGAAGGACGACGAGGATGACGGGTCGAGCGATAAGGCACAGGGCAACGCCGACGACAGCACCGCCACATCCTTCCGGGGCGAGCTCCAACTCCCCAAGATTCGGAGCACGCTACTCTGCGTGCTGTCGGTGCCCGCGCACATGGTCCCGACGGACATGTTGCAGTTCACGGCTCCGTTCAAGGAGCACGTGCACTCTGTCCGCATTCTACGCCCCTGCAACCCTTTGAGGCCCAGCGATCCCGCGAGGACGCCGGCGGAGTACATGGTGCTGCTGCAGATGGAGAGCCAGGCGAGGCGGTTGAGGAGGTTGAGGATGTGGCGAGCGCGTGGAATTTGTTTTTAATCTTCTCGCCAACGTGGATGGTGTTCTGCTTTTCTAATGTTGCCTGGTGATTTGCTTGCTGCTGCTGCGGTATTGCTGCTGCCGTATTGGACCCCTGCATCAGCAGACCTGCTCATTGCTGCTCTACCAGGTACCAGGTACCTGGGATTGGTTGGTACCTGGTGGTTGGTCTCAGGTACCTGGCCTCACTCGTACTGTCGTTGGGGTTCCATTCAGTGTGCACCCAAGGCAGTATTAGCCCCGAACAACAACCACAACAACATTTGCAGAGAAACACGTACGGTACAGCAGTACACACCAGGTACCCGCTACCTGCTGACACCGAGGGTATACCCTAAAACTGCTGTACTACTAGACATATATAAAACTCAAGAGAGGGCGATATTTCGAATCTTTACGTCAAATTCAGTATCGCGATTTCCATATGGGCAAATCCCTCGATATAAAACTCAATATCGCCTTTTTTGCCAGAAGCACCTGAGATATAAAACTCGGGTGTATTATGAAGAGTCTGATTAATTAGGTGACAGTCCCATCACCCCCCAGCAAGTCAAGCACGTATGTACATCACATGGGCTAGAGGACGTGGCTGCTGCTGCTGCTGCTGTGGTAGGTAGAGCTCACACCAGAACCCATGTTATCGGCGATGGCGCATGAAGTGGCTGCCAAGCGGCTCCTCCTCCTGTCCGGGCATCCGGCGCGCCGACCGCTACCCGCTTGTTGCCGGATAGGGTGGGTGGCACGGCTTGTTGGGGGCATGGATTTGGGGCGACTCCATCGTCGAGATGCCTAGCCGGAACACTGGATTCTGGACTGGTGTCGCTAAACCCGGGCATCCCGGGCATCCGCCCGTCCCCGACCACGGGAGAAGCTGTCTGCCCTATGCATTCAACCAAGTCGTCGCGTCCACCGCCGCTGTTGTTGCTCATGGCGGCGTCGTGATGATCGGATGACCGAGTACAGGAGACAGGCTATGTCTGAGGTGTGTCCAATCTTGTCTACGAAATTCGGCTCTACCAACAAAAAAGAGAACACAAATATATGCTTGGGGTAAAAATACCCCAAGCATATGTTTGTGTGTTGCGGACCACGTATAGCGAAAATATCGCCTACACCCGACGTCCGTATAAAACTCGTCAGGCACATAATTTGGCTCTAAAGGTCAAATATCGCGATATTCTCGAGTTTTATATGTGTCTATTAATACTTGCACACCATCGAGCCCCGCGAGCTCTGCGCGCCCGGACCGAGTCGACGAAGACGAGCACAGCAGCAGCTCACACAGCAGTTAGAGCCCGGCAAGCTGTAGGTACGCTCACCGACCCCCCCCTATGATGTGACGGGGGACCTCTGACTGCGGGGCAGATAATTACTATACTTGTACTAAGGGCCGTTCCTAGCGAACCAAAAAAAAATCACGATTCGTGATTTTTTAGCATGACGAAAGATCACCACGATCCCTGTCATCTCAGTTCTGACGAGAATAACTGAAAAACGTCACGTTTGGTGGTATTTTCAACTTGTAAGTTTCCGACTTTTCAAATCCAACGGTTTTTTGCGGGTGGAGCCAACTCTCGCGAGTGGGGCACGGCCAGGCCGGGCCGGGCCGGGCCGGGCGGGGCCGACGGCGCCTGGTCGGCCCTGCCCGTGATACATTCGAATCACGGGCCGAAGCCTGACCCATCCTGCGAAATTCCAATCTCACCGACCGTCGGCCAAGCCCGGTCCGCGAGATTCCATATCCCAGGCCGTCTGCCCGGCCTGGCCTGTGACATTCTCAGATCATTTTCGCTCTTGTCTTCGAGCTCTGGCTCCTCCTCCTTGAAATTTCGAGGCCACAATGTGGCTTTGCCTTAGCCCGCTCCCAGCGTTGTCTTTGGGTAGTCGTAGCCGTCCGTTGTGCACACGCGGCGTACGACGCAGAGTCTGCCATGCCCCTATGCCGGCCTTCGGGTACCGTTAGTGCGCGTGGGTTGCGTAGGGCCTTAATCAGGCGTATTTCGAGACACGACAAAAAGTCACGAATCGTGATTTTGTTTTTGGTAGGGAAAAGCTAAGAAATGGCGTCATGAATCGTGTTTTTAGTCATGATTCACGACGAAAAAAAACACGATTCGTGACCAAAACCTCACGAATCGTGTTTTTTTTTCTCCTCGTTAGGAGCGGCCCTACTTACGTAACAACAACAATTCTAGTGCTGCCGCATTTGCAGTGCACCTTCTCTGGCCTGAAATTAGTAATCGTTTGATATTGAAATATTATTCCCAACATATATTATATTTACGGCAATAGTGTTACCTCGCTTGGAATAAGGTTGAAGGCCCGGCACTTGGGGCAGCCACCATCTCATCGCGTGTGTGCTGTTAGTATGTACGTGGCGTACCCAAGGAATACCTGGCAGAAAAAAAAAAAACGAGTTCCCATCTTTTTAGGTTTCCTAGCCGTGTTTTTCTCGGGTGCGACGGGCGGACGGCTGAGCTGAAAACGAAAAGCGTTGATTTGCTTTACTGCTTGTCGACGGCTGGTCACATTTCTTATCAGGTACCAGGTACCATATACTGGTATGCCGGTACCTCGCACCTGGTAAGTAGCATGACGGCCCATAAGCCGACGCTTCCACAGCGCAGCGGTAGTATTAATACCAGCTAGTTATGAGTACACACCAGGTATTTTATGGAGCTTATGGGGTGCAACCTCGCTGTATGCGTCAAGCCCACGCGAATACATCTCTTAGTTCATCGCCCCTTCCCCACCCCCTCCCTCCCGCGCCTCCACCCTGCACAACCCCCCCCCCAAAAAAAAAAACCCGCAGGAAAGCGCAGACGACTTCTTCGTCCAGTACAATGGCAAACGCTTCAACAGCTTCGAGGCGGCTTTTTGCCGCATCGTCTTCGTCGCCGCGGCAACCTTTGACCTCAGCGCGGGAGGCGAGGTTACAACCCCTGCTTTCGACGCCTCCAACACTCTCGTCGGCATTGGCTCCAGCGGCGGCGGCGGCGGCGGCGGTGGTGGCGGGAGTGGTAGTGGTAGTGGTGGTGGTGGAGGCGGTGGCGGGAGTGGGAGTGGCGGTGGCGGTAGCGCTAGCAGTGGTGGCTGCAGCGACTCTCCGCGGACGCCTCCGCTGCGCCCCGCCGTGCGATTTTCACCCGTTGCGAGACACGGCGGGAAGGGCGGAGGCGCAACGGTGGCGACGACCCCGGGCGTGGGGCTGTCGCGGTCGCCTGCCGAGGCCACGGCGTGGGAGTACGACGCGTCGACGTGCGTCATCTGCATGGAGCGGATGGAGTCTCACGTGCTGACGACCGTGTGCAACCACAGCTTTCACGTGGAGTGCCTGATGAAGTGGCAGGACAGCCCGTGTCCGGTGTGCCGATTTCACCACAATAACGCGAGCGAAGCTTCCACCTGCCAGGTATTTTTCGCGCGTTGTTTTTTGTGCGCCAGGCGTTAGGTAAAAGCTGTGCGCCCCGTGCTTGGTCCTTGTTTGTTGTTCGCGAATGCTGTGGACAAGAGGCGGTTTTTTCCGGGCGTGTTTTTACGTTGTCCTGTTACCTGGTACCGTACGTGGTTACGAGGGATATGTTAGTACATGCAGGACGCGCGTCGAGTCGAGTTCGGATCTTCCTGTTCATTTTGCCCTGCACCGCCGTGCTTGTCAAGAAACCCCGGCCGTCAGTCACGTATACGCCTGGCCTTGTGTGGACCCAGAGGCGTGGAGATGCTCTAGTATACATCAATGCACACATCGCACAGATCATCTACAGATTATACAGATCGTTCCCACTTGATGATCTAGATGTATTCCTGATCTGTAGGAGGATCTATCTTCATGTTGCCGGTTGGAAGCCGCATAACCTGCGGGATCTAGGACATGTTGCCTGGGTTACACAGATCCTGCACAACATATCGTATCGGCTACCTGGTAGTTAGGATCTAGATGATCTATCCGATATGTAGATGATCTGTCCGACGGGTGCAACAGTTGGTAGCTGGTACCACATTGGGCGTAAATATAAGCACCGCTTGGTATTCATATTCATGTCTCAACGGTGTTTATGTTTCCGGCCAGAGTGCTCATTCAAGTGTACACTTGCACCCATGACATTGGTCAACGGTGGCGTTCGCATCGGGAAGGGATCGTCGTGTCACACCGCCGTGAAACCGTCCTGTCTGTTCGTGTTCGCCTGCGAATCCGGATGCTATCTGCGCTGCCCCGGGAGAAGAAAAAAAACAAACATGTTACCGGCTTCCTTAGTAGGAGCTGATAATATTGGACTTTTTGCATACTTCCTAGTTTACATACCACCACTATATGCCAGGTTGATGATATTCATGGACGTAAGACTCATCTATTTCTTCCTATTCTACCGGTACGGAGGAATAACGGGCGTGTGTTTTGGTTGTTCCTTGTTTTTGAGGTCCGTCTTTGCTTTCTGCGTATGGTACGGCATGTGCAGGAGTGCCAGGCGACGGACAACCTCTGGGTCTGCCTGATTTGCGGCGACGTTCTCTGCGGCTCTCGCCACGAGGACCACATTCGGGGCCACTACACTAGTACGCTGCACGCGTACGCCATCGAAATAGGTGCGTGCACACACACACACCCGCCCGTCGTTTCTCGAAAGAAAATTGTTTTTTATCGCTTTCGTTGGTCCTAAACCTGCCGCTGCTGCTGCTGCTGCTGCTGCTGTGTGGACGGTTTTGATATAAGTTGGCGCCGGTTTGCGTGATGTAAGAGGCAAGCAGGCAGTCCGCAAAGCAGGGAAGAGCCGCTTGGCATCGGAGAATCGATACGCCTGTTGGTCGCTCCCGACGTTGCGGCCCTGCTTAAGAGTATAGCAACAGCGCGGCACAGCGGTATACCCGGTATGTTACACCTTGTAGATGGTAGTGTAGGAGGGGGGGGGGGGGTGTTATCAACATGTCCTGGAGCCGCCATTTATTTATTTTTGATTTTTGATCTTCGCATGGATTCACGCAGTGATGCTGCCCCTCGATTCTTTCAATTGTGGTTCGGTTCTATCATGGTTTTGCTGCTGTTGCGGCGGCAGAAGTGGCGACGACTCGGTGCGCACCAGTTGTGGCAGAGGGACACCTGATTACCCCAGAACAAAAGAAAGATATTATGGTAGATCAGAGAACCTTTCGATGAGGGTTTCAGCCAAAGTCAAGTATACCTGACCATTTTTTGGCCAGAACCAGTTACATACTATAGAAACAAGTACAAATCACACGCCGGGAGCCCTGCTAGTGGCCAGACTGACATGGTATCTGATTTTGGCTCGAATTGGCCAGGGTATACCTGATTTTGTCTGCTCTGTCTAGCTTTCAACTGGTTTTGACCAATTTTCAACCAATCAGAGAGGCGATACGTACTCTGTTTTTTCTCTACGTATGCGTCTGTAGTCCCTCGGTTGAAATTTTTGTGTATAAACCACGTACTTGTACGTACGCATACGTACGTCTGTACTTATACATAGTACGCAAGTATTTATGCCTATATATACGTGCGGTGATTTCACTTTTTTTCCTCTGGGTTGTACGACGATAAATAAGTCAGGAGACCGCATTTTCACCCCATCATGACAGACAGCAACTTTGCCTCGACATGCCTCGACTGACACCAAACTACTAGGTTTTAGTCTGGAACACTCGGCCCTGCACCCTTGACAGCGCACGTTTTGCCTTGCTTGACGTGTCTCCTGATATCTTTGGTGTACGATGTACTTCAATTGTTCTGTGTTATGATGTTGTACTCTGTTGTTTTCCCATGGGCTTATATATACCCTAAAGAAAACAAAACAATTCAGATTTTGGAGGCCAAAAGTTATGTTAAGGGTTGTTTTTGTGGATTTGTATGGACAAAACACCGCTCGTGGCGCGCGTTTTTTGCTCGGTTTTATTATGTAACTGATTTTGGCCCAGAAGTGGCCCCTGGTATACCTGTTTTGGTCCAAAGCCCTTTCGATAATATATGTGGTTGTTGTAGAGAAAATTGGGCACTTGATTGCTAGGGGGACACCTGATTGCCCCCCCAAAAAAAATGATTTTCATGTAAAAGTTATTTGACGCCATTGCGGCGGTAGTTAAAACCCGCTACACGACCTCACACGGAATATCGCGCGACGATATCTACGCGCGCCAGCGGGAACGCCTCTTGGTACGAAGCCCCGAGTATCTAACTTTCAAAAACAGTACGTAAATGCTACGACTGGTATAATATGTGTACTACGAGTACTACTACGGCTACTATTACGGGGGTCCATAGTTAACAGGACCTATGGTATACATAAAAACCTATATATTTACCTATTTTTACTAACAAAATTTGGTCCTGTTAACTATGGACCCCCGTAATACTTATACTACTTTAACAACACTGCCATCACCATCGCTAATATCAACTATTACGGGGGGACCATAGTAAACAGGACCAAATATTGTCACTAAAAATCGGGAAACTTATAGGTTTTCGTGTGTACCGTAGGTCCTACTTACTGTGGCCCCCCGTAATACATGAAACCACACCAACTTCACCAACAGCAACCCCAACAACATCCATCCATCCATAAACAACACCCCACGGCCAACGCGACCACCACGGCCACCACCGACCAAAAACAATACCCCCCGCCTCGCCGAGACAGAGACGCAGCAAGTGTGGGACTTCGCTGGGGACGGGTTCGTGCACCGCCTCATCCGAAACAAGGCGGACGGAAAGCTGGTCGAGATATCGGACCCGGGACAGACGTCCGAGGAGCGCCCGCAGATGCCCGCCCGCCTCTCCGACGTCCAGGTTTGAGCAGCAGTAGTTCTATTTATTCAAGCATTACAAACCGCGTATGAGTGGCCGTGTTTGTTCCCCAATGTAAGAGGCCGGTTAGGAAGGAAGGTTTTAGACGCTCGCACGAGGAGGTCGGAACGGGAAAAAATACAGTCAGGGGCCCCTCTACACTCTGTACAATGCCGGTTCTTACGGTGCCGGTGCCCGATAAAATTCCCCGTGAAATCGCTTGTGGCGCAGGCGGGACTCACCAGTGTGGCGGTGTGCGCGGAATTAGTGCCGGTGCCCGCTTTAATGCCGGTGGATTGGCCTGCTGGCACATACCGGCAATATTGGGAGACCACTACTGTATAAGGAACGTCTATTAATAGCCCTTTTAGAACTGCTGCAGTCCCGTTTAGGGGTCAAAGCACTCTAATTGTAAGTAGTTTGTCCCCAAAACGGGACTGCAGCCTTAAAAGGCACTATTACGGGGGGGGGGGGGGGGGGGGGGGGGGGGGGGGGGGGGGGGGGCATAGTAAGTAGGACGTACGGTACACACAAAAACCTGTATGTTTCCCTATTTTTACTCACAAAATTCGGTCCCGTTTACTATGGTTCCCCCGTAATAAAAGGGTTCAAGAGCGGCACTATTTAGGAATCTCTTATTTATAGTTTGGGGCCAGGCTTGCGTGAATTTAGATCCTTTTTTCGTTCAATGCTATTATAGTCGGTAGTGATAGGTGATGTATTGGTATATGCTCATAAGGCAGCGTGTGTCCTGCACTACGGCAGCTTCAGTATTTTTTTTTTTTTTAAAAGAAAGGTTTTCTCATGCTTCGTGCCGAAAGTCGAACCCAAAAAACGTGAACTCCCTCGTCTGTTTTTTTTTTTTCGCCCTTGTACTAAGACGGCACACAAAACATAAAACATGTACTCACTCTGTACCTGAATATAACTACCATTTTTATTACACGTTAGTATACAAACGTTCCTTACTTGGAGGGACAGAGTGGTACTATATAGTACCTGAGTCTAATTCCAAGAAATCTGTGCCAAAAACGGGAGTGGCCTTAAGTGCTTTTCGCGTACTGTTGTACTGCGTACGTACGTACGTAGGTAGCCCCCTGTGGGAAACCCCGTGAATACCTACGTACTCGTAGCGACCCAAAAAAAATGACGAGTGATGGCGATTTTTTTTGTTGTTGTTGAATTGAACACCCGTCAGTACGATTAGTACCACCATGCTGCCTGCACGCGCGTCGTATAGTACCTGGTGTTCGTAGTGTTGTGGATACGGGGGGGGGGGGGGGGGGGGGGGGGGGGGGGGGGGGGGGGGGGGGGGGGATGGGGGGGGGGGGGGGGGGGGGGGGGGGGGGGGGGGGGGGAAGAGGGGTCGTGAATGTTGGAGGGAGGGGGGAAGCGAAGCACAATTATTTAGAGTGCGCGAGTATCCCGCTCCAGCCCTACTACGCACTCGGCGTGGCACACCACCGCGTTGCTACATTGTTCGTGCCGTTCTCGGGTGGCGAAGCTGGCGAAGCTGGCGAAGCTAGCGAAGCACTGCTGTGTTTGTCGCTTTTGGCGCCGAAGCTGATGAAGAGGGCTGTCTGGCCGTGGTGTCGCCTGTCTGTATCCCCACCCCCCGCGGCAGGAGGAGCGCATCGTCCACGGCAAGCTCGAAGGCCTGGCGTACCAGTACAACACGCTGCTCACGAGTCAGCTGGACGAGCAGCGACATTTTTACCAGAAGCAGGTTGGTGCGCCGCTGACGTTGGAAGGCTTTCCCCCCCCCCATCCGCACCCGTGTGTGATGCGCGGGCGCTGGGGGGGGGGGGGGGGGGGAGGGTACTCATTATCATGCATGACCGTAGTCCTATGACCATAGGGGGGGGGGGGGGGGGGGGGGGTACTCATTATCATGCATGGTCGTAGTCGTATGAGCATAGACCCTCGCATCCCCTACAATGCGGGACGGACGGAGCGCGTCGGGTTTTCACCCACCAGGGGGGGGGGCTTGGAGTGGTTGTGTTGTCCCCTGCCGCCCTCCTCCGCTTTTTTTCGTTAGGCATGCTTGTACAGTGGGGTACCCGATTTAAGAGCCTCCTCGAAACAGGCCGGTGTAGGTTTCTGCTCCGCTCCGCCCACGACATGTTGGGGGCCGGCTTATGGTGCGTTTTGGTGGGCGTTGGGCGTTTGTTGTTGTGCTTCTGTTTTTTTTTTTCGCTGTTGCTGTTGCCGTTGCCATTGTCTTCACTGTTGCTCCTGCTCCTGCTGTTGCTGTTGGTCTTGCTCTTGCTCTTGCTCTTGGTGTGATGTTGCTGTTGTGTGTGGGGGGGGGGGGGGGGGGAGGGGGTGTACTCATTATCATGCATGGCCGTAGTCGTATGACCATAGACCCTCGCACCGCTATGTGTACAATGCCGGGACGGAGCACGTCGGGTTTTCACCGACCAGGCAGACATTGCTTGCGCCAAGCGCGGAGCGCCGTGAGGTGTCCGGCGAGTCGCATGAAGGGTGAGCTGCATCCTGTTATGCTACGAACCGCGTGTAGGGCGGAATTGCATATGGACGACAGCTTCAATGAGTTTACATTATTTTCCGGTGTGGCCACTTCCAGAGACAGCAATGGGAGTAATATGTAACTGCCTCGTGGGTGCCTCACCATAAGCATTACGTGTGATACGATTATTCCGACTTGCTACAGAGTAAAGGTTCTCCACCCCGCACGAATGACCTAAAACTCGATCGTCAGGTGTGACCGACCGCCAAATGCAAAAAAAAAAACGATGCCCTGGTTGTCTAGCTCGCGTAGTGAGCGGCATGTTTGACCGTGTCGTTGCCAACCGACGCCAACCCAACCTGTATATATTATGTAGGGCGAGCGGGGGGGGCTTCCTTTTTCTTTGTTTCCCCCCCCCCCTCCCTCCCTCCCTTCCTCCCTTCCCTGCCGCCGTCGGTCTTCAAGCCAATCAACCAACACCTCGAAGCCAATCAACCAACACCCATCTCCTGCTCATGTACGGCGTCCTTCGGTGTTTGTTGTCTCGTTTTGTCCGGGATCGATCTTCCCCGCCGGTCGCCCCTCTCGCGTGTGTGCCTCGGGTTTTCGTCGGCGCCAGCTTGACGGCCTCCTGGAGCAGCAGGAGAACAGCAGACGCGAGAGGAGAGCCAGGATGGTTTCGGGGGCCGACTTGATAGGGGCCCTGAGGCAGCGGCGGCGGGAGCTGGAGAGCAAGTGCACCAGCGCTTCGACCCGCTTGCGAAAAATCAGGGAGGAGACGGCTTTTCTTTGGGTGAGAGGTTGTTGTGTTTGGTCCATCGCGTGTCGTGGTTTGGTCGTTTCACAATACGTCAGCGGCGCGTAACGGTCGTAACGGTGTTTTTTTTTTTTTTTTTTTTTGTGGGTGTGGGTGTGGGTGTTTTTGTGTCTTTTTTTTTCGTTTCGTTTTCGTGTCTTCGTTTCGTGTGTTTTTGTGCTTTTTGTTCGTTGTTTTTTCTTTTGTTCGGGTTCGTTGTGTTTTGTTGTGTTTCGTTTATCAATAGTGTTTGCGTTTTTTACGTTGCCTTTTTTTTTGTTTTTGTTTGGGTCTTTGGTCGGGTTAGTTGTGTTTGTTTTTTTTTGTCAAGTGTTCTTTGTTTTCATCACATTTTTTGTGTTGTATTTCCGTGTTTTTTTTTTGTTCTTCAGTTTTTTCAGTTTTTTTGTTTTTGTTTTTGTTTTTGTGTTTTTTTGTGTTTTGTTTTTGTTGTGTTGTTCCCGTGGGGCGACGCGGTTTGTGTGCTGATGTTTCGGCGCCTTGTTATGCATGCATATGCAGCAGTCAGTGACCTCCTCTATAGTGCCGGTTGGGTAGTGCTGGCTGCCCGCTATTATATTGCCGGTGAATTCGCTTGGCACCGCAGATGGGATTCGCCCGTGTGGTAGTGTGCGGAATACTTATTACGGGGGTCCATAGTTAATAGGACCTGCGGTGCACACAAACACCCATATACTTCCATATTTTCACTGACAATATTTGGTCCTATTTACTATGTCCCCCCGTATTAATAGTGCCGGTTGCCGCATATATATAGTGCCGGTATTGTTGGCTAAATAGCGCATACAGCACCAGCATTACGACGGGACCTTTGCTGTACATGTTTGTGTTTGGTCTGTGTAGAAAAAATGGAGACAACCCGGTCTGGCCTTCTGCGCGTTTTCTTTTCTGCGCGCAGTTTGTTTTTTTTTCACGACCAGACCGTTTTTTTTTTTTTTTTTTCTTGTATATCCGGGGAGACGACTTCCAGGTACTGTATTTTTTATTTTCTTGTCAATCTTAATAATCTTACCGTATTTTCTTCAGGTGGATGGAATGCATGTTGTTCGTCACTATCTGTCTTTTGCCTGCTTCCGCTGGTGCAGGCGATGTGCGTGAAGCTCGAGTGGCATCGAAGTCGTTACCTTTGAAGGAGATGATGATGGAGCGCGCCGTTGTCTGGCCATCTTCCCGTGCAAAGAGTCGAAAGTAGTCGATGCTGCGTTAATAACATGCATGCCTTTTCTCGCTCTCCCTTGGATAGGAGGGCGACACATGCGGCGAAACACGCACGTTCGAAAACGAAAATACACAGCAAAGTCTTCACCCCCCCCCCCCTCCCCCCCACCCCCCCCCCCCCCCCGCGAGGGTCTATGGTCATACGACTACGGCCATGCATGAGATCGAGTACATCTCTCCTATCGAGTACACCCCCCCCCCCCCCCCCCCCCGCTCCTCTTTTCCATTCGAAATTGTCATCCATATGCGAGAATATCCGCAAGAAAGTCCGCCTCGCAAGCGGTTCTTAGCAGGATGAAGCTCACCCTTCGTCCTACTTGTCGAACACCTCACGGCGCTTCGCGCTTGGTGCAAGTACTGTCTTTCTGGTCAGTGAAAACCTGGCGTGCTCCGTCCCGGCATTGCAGGGATGAGAGGGTCTATGGTCATACGACTACGACCCTGTTTTTCCACGAGTACACTCCCCCCCCGCTTCGTCCCGGCATCGTAAAGAATCGAGAGCCTATGGTCATACGACTACGGCCATGCATTATATCGGTATCGAGTACATTCCGTCCCGGCACTGTAGGGATGCGAGCGTCTATGTGGTCATACAACTATTACGGAGGACCATAGTAAATAGGACCAAATATTGTTAGTAAAAATAGGTAAATATATAGGTTTTTGTGTGTACCGTAGGTCCTATTTACTATGGTCATTCCACTACGACCATGCATGATATCGAGTAACCTCCCCCCCCCCCCCCCCCCTCCTCCGTCTCGAAAGGGGTGCGTGGTCAATAGTCAAATGAGTGAGGTAAAGAACTAGAGAATGTCCCCGAGGCACCCACGAGGCAGTTACATAGTAAACCCATTGCTGTCTCTGGAAGTGGCCACACCAGAAATTAAATCAATTCATTGATGCTGTCATCCATATGCAAGAAGATCCGCTTCTAAAGCGGTTCTTAGTAGGATGCAGCTCACGCGTCCTGCGACTCGCCCAACACCTCACGGCGCTTCGCGCTTGGTGTCTGCCTGGCCGATGAAACCCGATGTGCTCCGTCCCGGCATTGAAGGGATGCGAGGGTCTATGGTCATACAACCACGGCCATGCATGATAATGAGTACCCCCCCCCCCCCCCCCCCCCCCCCCCCCCCAACACTCCTCCCATGACGATAACGCGTCCACTCTCTACAACGGTGCTCGCGTCAGAACCACCCTCCCTCTGGCCTCCACAAGTTAATGACCTCGCCCTCTGTCCCCTCTTCTCCTTTTTTTTTGCCCATCCCCTGTGGCAGGAGCTAAACCGATCCCTCGAAACGAACAAAGAACAGTGGTCGGCGAGCCAGGAGCAAGCGCAGCGGGACCTCGAGTCTGCCCGCAAGGCTCGAGAGGAGTGGGTGCCCAAACTGGAGGAGAAGGTCGCGCAGCTCATGCTCAAGCTTGACGCCGGGGCTGCTGCTGCTGCTGCTGCTGCTGCTGCTGCGGCGGCGGCGGCGGCGGCGGCGGCTGCGGCGGGAGAAGCTGCAGGGGAAGCGGCTGGAGCAGCGACAGCAATGACGTCAGAAGCAGCAGCAGCAGCAGCAGCAGCAGCAGCAGCAGAAGCAGCGGACGCGGTAGCGAAAGAAACGGCAAGTGCGGCGGCGCAAGCGTCGTCGTCGGCGGTGGGGGCGGTCGGTAGCGACGGTGGTGGCGCCTGTGGCAGCGACAGCATGGGAGAAAAGCGAAACGGCAACGGCAGCGGCAGTGGAAGCAGTTACAGCAGCAGCGGTGCTACTGAGAGCTTTGGAGGTGGGAGCGGGAGTGGGGTTGGGAGCGGGAGCGGGAGTGGGAGTGGGAGTGGGAGTTGGGGTGGCAGCGGTCCTACTGAGAGCTTTGGAGGTGGGAGTAGGAGTGGGGGTCGCGGCAGCTGCACCGAAGCCGCGGCAGGAAATCTCGGCAAAGCAGGCGGAAAAGGCGCGCTTGAAGCTCTGGCGGCAGCGGCGGCGTTGGCGCCGTCCGCAGCATTGGCCGTGCCGGCGCGGGAGATACCAGCGGCGGTGGTGGCCGGGAAGGGTGGGGGAGGGGTGGTGGAGATGGGGGGGAAAGGGGATGACGGTGCGGGGGTAGACGCCGAGAGGAGGGATTCGTCGGCGTCTTCGGGACACACCAGCAGCGGCAAGAAGAAGGGCAGGCGAAGAAAATCGAAGTGATTTTTTTTTGGTGTTTTGGTTGTTGGTCATGATGTGTGCTCGTTGTTAACGTTTGGTCGTAGGTGGCATTTGGTCGTTGGTGATAATTTGGTCGTTGTTTACTTCGGGTCGTTGATGATATTTGATCGCTGGTGACATTTGGTCGTTGGTGACGGTTGGTCGTTGGTCACGTTTAGTCGTGTGAGGGTATACTTTTTCATTACAGAAGCACAACATCAGCAGCCGACATGGCGTCAGTAGCACTGTTTGAAGATTGTTCAACCGATTGCTCGCAATGAAAACATCACCAGACCCCCCGACATATACGAGGTGATATTTTTGGTGATCGGTGACATTTGGTGGGCAGCGATAGCTGTCGAGAACGTTCGCTTAGTTGTTGACCCACCGCCCGCTGTATTTTTGAGTTGTTTTGGTTTCGTTACGAATATGGGAGACGCATGCTGTCGCCTGCCACTGGTGTTGTAAGGATAAGCTGGAAAAGGAGCGACGGAGGGGGAGTCGGGACGGGGATGGGGGAGGGGGTGTGCTCACGTTTTACATGGCCGTAATTTTCTACCCTAGACCATCGCATCCTTATAATGCCGGGACGGAGCACGCGTTTGGTTTTCACTGATCAGGCAAACACTGTTTGCACCAAGCGCGAAGCGCCGAATCATGAACGGTGTGCGGCATCCTACCGGGGGGGGGTTGCGCTGGACTACCTTCGGTGGAGAAAGACATGCATTGGCTTTGGCGGGCATGTGTTCCCCTGAAAAAATACTGCTGTAATTTTAGTGCCTTGAGAGATTGGGTCAGTGCCCAAGAGATGGCGAGTTTCACACGGCGAATCGTGCGCCCCCGAGCCTCTTTTCTATTTTTTTCTGTACTAACGAGGTTTTTTTTGTCAAGACTAAGACCTCCGACGGTCGGTCGGGACTCTGCCGTGTCGCCCGGAGCTTTGCATGTGGTTCCACCCCAACGTTTGTGCGATTTATGCGATGTGTGTGTCGTTGTGGAGGGAAATTTCTTTCCTCGGTACGTAGTGTGCTCTTGTTACGAATATTGGCGATAGATAGTGGGAGCGGGGGGGTCGGGCAGGGAAGGGGGGAGGGGGCATGGCCATGAGTGTAGCGTGTTACGCTTTGCCAAACGCTCCGAGGTCTGTCGTGTTGGTGGACTTTGTAACTTTAGAACGCCGTGAATGGCAGCGCCTAATCTCCACGACTAGACCATACGACAAACCGCACGCAAAACGACGGCATTGAGTGCGGGTGAGCCGGACTCTCCTTCCGAAATTCCGGTATCTTGAGCTTTTCAAACTGCGGGACAATATGGTGTCGCTGCCCCGCGCGCGGCGCAAAGTCTCGCTTTGCCAGGTGGTCCCCATGTTGTGTATCGTCGCCCCAATCGAAACCCAACGCTTGCACGACGTGGGCCATACCTCCTTGTTTTCTCGACTGTGGTTGAAGTGTCTCTCGTGTGATGTTGTGTGATTTTTTGCTGCTTGTAGAACGGGAGTATCCCTGCTGCCGCCGTGGCTCAGACCCCGCCACCGCGCGCGGTACTCCTCTTTTGCCGCGATAGCCGGTGAAAAAAATGTGAGAAGAAGGTTGCAAAGGCGTGTTTTGCTGGATAGGTACTTGGGGAGTACCCGGGTACCTGATGGTGGTGATGACAATGAGGTTATCTCGTTTAGCTAATTTCAACCCCTGCAATCTCGCCCGTGGACACATAACAGACTCTCCAGACAGAAAGCGTCTCGATGGAAGAAAACAAACAAGCAGAAAACCATTCGCGCACCGCAGTAGTACCAGTACGCAGGGGAAACTGCTGTACTAATGTAACGAGCCGTGGTGTACCATCCCGTACCATTTGCAACCAAACACCTACCCGAGCATAGGAGTACATTTACCCTAAGCATGGGTTAGTACCCAGGGGTACCCCACAGAGTATATGTACGGATGGCTGAGCTCCTTATGAGACGCTTTTTTTAATTCAATTCCAGGAAAACATGTGGGTACATGAGGGGCGTCGCAGAGTGAACAGAGGGGGGTCGGTCGTCAGTCCGACAGACATGCTTTATAGTTTTCGCCAGCAGACATCACAGATCAATCTGTGAAATTCCCCTACTAAAACACACCCTTGGTTGGAAAGGCGCAACGGTTATTGTCCCTTTTGCCGCTCGTGGCGAAAAGCCTGGCCCGTCGCCCGACGCCTCCTCCGGAGGATCTCGATACCGGCATACGTAGTGCGCACGCGCGCCCGCGCTCAGTCGCGATATAAGCGACCCCTTCTTCTCAGCAAGAGTCATGCGAACCGATTTTGGGGGGCGCATTCGTGTACACGCTCACACCCGGAGCTCGGGAGTTTGTCCCAGGAGTCAAGCCAAAAATTTCAACGATGTTCAGTATTCCCTCTGGCGTGACGGGACAGGCCGGGATGGGTTCGTGGATAGAAGCTCCTCCTGCAACGAGCGGGCGGCTTGCACATCGCCTCCGTTTCCGTCGCCTCTCAAAAAGATGGCGACTCGCTTCGCGCTCCCGCACGATTCGCCTCGTCCACAAAAAGTCCTGGGTGCTGGCGGCTGATATCGCCGCGGCCGCGAAACTGATGCCCCCCCTGCCCTGACCGTATTTGCGGCGGTTTCGGTTTCCGCACGAGCCGTCACCTCAAGCTTTTCAGCCGCTGGTCACCCAAGGTCCCTCTGAACCACTTCTGGCGCCTAAAACCTAAAATATATCACCACATCTCTTGCTGGAGATCAAATCTAACGGCGATGCCCAACCAGACAGTTATCCAAGTGCCTCGATTAGCAACGCTAGCGTGCTCAGAACTCCTCTGGCTCTGGGGCAGGCCGGGATAAGTTCATAGATAGGAGCACGTGGCGGTAGGACAACAACGGGTATGTATTTATCGAGTAGAGGTGGGGCAACTCCCCGATGCATATGAAATGCCGCATGGAGGAACATGCTCGTAGTTCGTAGTCTCTTACGCATGCCACCGAACCGTCACGCAAAATACCTCGAGCATCGAGTACACTCAACAAACGATGCCGTTGGTTGATTAGCGGAGCCACAAGCAGCGGTGCTGAAAAACGATATAAATGCGAGTTTCTAATTCGACGGCATAAAAAATTAGTAACGCCGTTCAAGTTGCATGACGTTTCCGGCGCACACCGTATGTTATACCAAAACGTGGATTTTGTTTCTCGCCTTTGCCCAAAACATGTTTCGAGTCGGGTTGTTTTTCGTGTGTTTTTACCTTCCACCAACACACACAAGTTTCCCTCTCCCACTCTCTCTCTGTCGCTCTCTTTCCCTCTCTCTCTCTCCGTCACTCCCTTTCTAGCTATCTTTCACTCTTCCGCTCGCTCCTTGATCTCTCTTCGGGGAGTGCAGCTAGAGGGATTACAAGTAGCATAGCCTCACCCCGCTCAAAGGGGCACAAAAAAAAACGCGCTAAAGCGCGTTATAACTCTGGCCCTTGTTTCTGTTCTTTCGACCCGTCCCCTTTCCGCCACTTTTCTTGCCACCGCCACCGCCACCACCACCACTGCCGCCGCCGCCACCGCGTCTACCCCCGCCCTTCGTCGAGACCAAGACCTTGAGTGGGGCGATAGGGTTGGGGTAGACGCTGGTGGGTATGTCATGCTCGCTTCTCAGCACTGCCGTAATCTTTTCGGGAGACTGTCATATTGTGATTGTGTGTGCCCGAGCGCGGCGTCATCGTCGGCCAGCAGGGCAAAGAGCGGCGCGGGGGGAGGCGGGGGGGGGGGGGGGGGGGGGGGGGGGGGGGGGGGGGGGGGGGGGGGGGGGGGGGGGGGGGGGGGGGGGGGGAGGAGAGAGGGGTATGATAAGGGCGATGGGAAAGAAGGGCTGGGATCACACGACACGCGAAGGAGAAGTGTAGTTTGCTGCGAAAGGGCACAGAGAGAGAACGCTGGGGGGGGGGCGGTACTACTGTAGGTATCATGCATGGCCGTAGCCGTATGACCACAAACCCTCGCATCCCTACTATGCCGGGACGGAGCACGTCGGGTTCTCACCGACCAAGCAGGGAAGGAGGAAGGCAGCCGACATTAGTACTATTATATATATCGCCAGGCTCCGTGTATCGATTAGTTATTGAACGCTCAGCGGCCTCTTCGCACCAAATTAAACAATCGGGGAGTTCACCGACCCGTCATAGCTTCCGAGGGTGTGCCGGAGGTGCACGTAATCCTTCGGTGTTGGGCACTCTGTTGCACCGCATGCACCTCTCATCCACTTACCAACCAACCACTCTGCCTGCAGACGCGCTTCCGAGCGAACACTGCAAAAACAAAGCTAAACACGTTTCCATCGGCACCGCACCGCGCACCTGAAGAGCCGCAGTCGGAAGCGCGGCTAGTTCCGGCAACCAGTGGCGCATGTACTCGCCGTCGGCATCGTAGGTCTTCGCCTGTTTCTCCGTCTAGAGTTTGCCAAAGGGTAATCACAGGCGGGGGGGGGGGGGAATGAAAGTAGGGCGGGAGGGCGGGGCGAAGGTGGGTGGTTTTGACAAGCTCCTTCTCTTGTTCTTGCGTAGCTCAGAAGAACAATCGAGCTCAACACTGCGTTTTCTTGATGCCTTCAAGGCCATGATGGCCACTACGATAGCCCAGTACTTGGGGGCAACGTAGATGCTTCGTAATCGCATCCACGGGTTTCCTACGGTATCACGCACGCCGACTGCAGCGAGAAGAAGGGGGCTACAGCAGTGGGAAGAGACGGGCTTGCGCAGCGGGTGAGACGGAGCCAACCGTGCACGGCGACAAGCAGCGAGACGACGAAAGGAACCGGACACAAAGCGGACCCTTGTGACCCCCGTTTTTTATTTATCATCTACCTCTCCGATTGTTTGAGCCTGTCCCGACTGCGGACTAGATTGTGACAATGAGTTGATCGGATAAAAAAATAGGTGACAACAAGCAACAGCACCATCTACAACAACAGAAACAGCACCAACACCAGCACCAACATTAAGACTAACACCAACACCAACACCAATACTAACACAATACCAACACCAACACCAATACTGAAACAACACCAACAACAATACTATCACAACACCAACACCGCTACCACCGCTACCACCGCACCCACCGCCACCAATGCCACCACCACCGTCAACAACAACAACATCATCCACCACCACCCCAGCCGCCGCCGCCACCACCACCACCACCCCCCGCTCAAGCACCCCCCACCCATAACAGCCAACCACCCCCCTCCCCCCAACAGCAACAACAAAAAACGCCATAAACACCAACGGGGGCGGGAAACATAGGCATCCACGCTACACTATACTCACGCAGTTATAGGCTCACTGTGAAGCAGCGGTCCACGCTACACTGCTCCCACAATCTAAGGCTCACTTTGAAGTAGCGGTCCTGCCGCGGGTCGTTGCCGACGCCCGCCACATAATTCCAGTTGCCCCAGTTCGACGCGGGGTCGTGGTCCAAGAGGTACTCCTCGAAGTGCTCCGCGCCTAGCCTCCAGTCCATCTGTAGGTCCTTGGTGAAAAAGCTCGCCACCACCTGTCGCCCCCTTTCGATGCAAGACAGGAGCGGCCGATCGTTAGCGCCTACTGCACCGCCAGCCAAAAAGAACCAAACGATGTATCAAGTGTCTATCAAGTATGCGCTACCATTCGGGCCGCGAATATAAGCTCCGTTTGATGATAATATGAGAGTCCAAAAGAGGGGTATATTGCCGCGGCCAAAGTGACAAATCTACAGACGGGAGTGAAGCAAATAGTTGAAAGGAAAGGGGGGATGAGATGATGAGTACTCGTAGATATCACCAGGTACCAGAACACGGGGGGGGGGGGGGTGACACAAAAAATAAAACAACTTTGTTCTTAGAAGACGGTGTCGGAGGAAGAACCGAACGTCCCGAACGGTGGAAAATAAATAACTTTCGTTTGTTGACTGTGGCCGGTGTGCTGGTTACATGTAGCACTGCGTACCAACTAGTAACAGCCTACGACACACAAGGCACGTGACTGGATTATACCGAGACTGAGTCGAGGTCACGGACTATATTATTCATTGGTCATAGAAAGGATAGCCTGTACTATCCTACTCAGTCCGCCGTGTTGGTTGTTTAGCACTACCAACAGGCCGTCACGTCTGATGACTCGGATTGTGCCGAGACTGAATCGAAACTCACAATTATATATACTTTGTTGATGAGAAGGGATAACCTACAGTAATACATATATATATCTTACATTATGGGCCCGTAAAAAAGCAACACCTACTAGTACGGGGGACCGTAGTAAATAGGACCAAATATTGTTAGTAAATATAGGTAAATGTATAGGTTTTTATGTATACCATAGGTCCTATTAACTATGGACCCCCGTAATATTAGTGTGAGCAAGTCATAGAACCTTATTGTGACACCGTCCTTGAACAACATTGAACATAGTCTACTTTATAGGGTTAGGTGTCGCTCTCACTGCTGAGTGCGATTTCTTATTCCGAACTTCTCAGTGCCGCCTGAAGAGTGAGCATTAAGTTCGTATCAGGTTATTTCTAGGCTTTTTTTCCTAATCGTTGGTCTATACATATACTGCGCCCAGTCAGCACTGTTGGACTGAGAAGGATAGCAGGTCATCCAATCTCTAACCATACAAGATGTCGGATTCCTGCAGGCGTGTGGAGGGCAGGGAGGGATCAGGCGGCGGCGTCGACTGATCACGAAGCGACAACGCGGGGTTGCTATTTCCCGCGCACAATACAGCTACAATGCTGGGTACCCCATACAGTAGTAGTGACACCTAGTAAATAACAAAAAATAAATGACACTACGCAAGAAAGGCAGGTTGAGATTCGAAGGAAAAAAATCAGAATTTCGGAAAAACATTGTACTGAATGACGTTGCAAAAAAGTGCTACCCACGCATCCTTTTCCAAGCATGAAAAAATCAAGCTGGGTTCGTCGTAGGATTCCTGTTTTATCTCTCACTTCAGCAGGGTATCCTGTATCGTACTTAAACCGTACCTGGTTAAATACTACGCTCTCGCATCACCTGTTCGACATGAACCCAGATGCCTTGAGCTCTCGCATGTTGGCGTCGATGAACGGGTACCCGGTCATCCCCGCCTTCCAGGCCTCCAGAAAACCGGCATCGTTTAGCCACGCCTGCTTCCCTCCGTCGCGCCGGGAACCCCCCAAGTGGAATATGGAGTTGCCGTTCTTGATGGCGCTGTACCGGAAGAAGTCGCGGACCAGGAGCTCGAAGATCAGCCAGTAGGTGGAGTCGTTCGCCACTCGCTCCTTCTCGTACTTCCCAACCTTACGATACGTATAAGCGGGAGCAAAGAGAGAGGAAAGTATATTTTTTGTTTGCGCCAGGGTGGTCGGCTGCCAGGGGGGATAAAGAGAGATAGGATTTTTTTTTTTTTGTTGTTGCGGGAACGTTGGCCGGCTGCAAGGGGGGACTAACAGGGGAGAGGCGCGACCTTTTCCTCTGGCGGGACGGAGGAAAGGCGTGGGGTCAGGTGGTGGAAAAGGCGAAACAACACTTTTTCCTCCGCATGCAAATGTTTCGTTCTCCTCATGTTGAGAGGGCGTAGAAACAACGTTGAGAAGTGTCAGGTTCTCGCGTGACGACTGTACCATGCAGGGCCTTTGATGGAATGTGGCTGACGGTGATGCGTCTCGCGAAGAGACTCGCAGATGGATGACGACACCCAGCGATCGTGAGCTACTCTTGCGTTGTTCAATAGAACTGAAAAGAACAGGATGGTTTGAAATGTGGCGCCTATGTGGCCGCGCTCGAGAGAGCGGTGATGATGGAGCGGTGGGAGAGAGAGTGAGCTAGCGGGATTCACATCTTTGGTGCGATCACATGGTGTGGTCACCGCGATAAGTCGTGCATAACTTAATCTACATGACCCGATGACACGACAATGTGCCAGTACGCCAGAACCTCTGTATTCCAGTATCCTGTGATACGATATACTACGAGTAGTCGGGCTTTACTACGACTACTGTTTGTCCGACCGACGATTTTACCGTAGATCACCGTAGATCTACCGACATCGGAATGGTATCCGGACAGTCTTGTGTATATTCCAGTTTTCCGTCGTCGCATTGGAAGGGGTTAGACTACAGCACGATCGGGCGTGTGAGTGCGCGTGTGTCGCACAAGAAGCTGTAGCTCCGGTCGCTTTGACCGCCTCCGGTCCGCGGGGGACGACTTAGGCACCACCATCACGCGTCTACAAGTTAGGCTTATCAAGTACCAGTATTCATCCAGCGCTCTACTCGTATATCGGTTGTCTGGCACATCAACGCACACGATGGTGACGCTGATGATGTCGTTGAAGCTGACGATGACGATTATGATGACGATGATGCTGATGGTTCTCACAGTTTCAGCGAATTCCCTGGAATATCGCCCGCGGTCACAAAACATGCTCAAGCGAACGTCCCGACGGCATAAGAACAAGTACGACAAACAGTGCGTACACCGCGGTATCAGTACACAAGGGATAAAAGAGCACTACTGGTTGTGGTTCCCAACCCCGTACCCACGTGCAAACGCAATAAGTCAGTGCTCGCGGTGTGACCTACCATGCAACGGCACGGTGCGAGGCAGGCTCGAAGCTACACTCACACACACACGTATACGTACCTCCATCGCGACGGTTCTCGGTGAAATGCACCCGAGCGCCAGCCACGGCGAGAACTTCGACGAGAACCCGCTCCCCAACAGACCGTTCCGGGTCACCTTGTACTCTCGCAGGCGGTCCTCGTCCCAGATGTACTGCCGGACCCGCCTCAGCCCCGCCGTCTCGCCCCCCTCGAAGGGGAGCACCGACCTGGGGTCTCTCTCGGGCGCCGGGCCGAGGCCCAGCTCTTCTGTGGTGGGAACATCGATCGACCAGGTCGTGAGGCCGTCGTCGCTTCCGGTGGGGAAGGGGCGGAGCGTGGTGGGCGCCGGGATGGGCGGTGGACACGATTTTCCCATGGCCTTGATGAACTGCTTCGCATAACATCCAGATACACAGCAGTACAGCAGTTGCGTGTGTTGGGGGCGTTGGGCGAGGCGTTGAGCGGGGCGTGTTTGAGGCGGGGCGCGCGAGGGAGGAAGGAGGGGAAGGAGGGGTGGGGTTTCGTTTCATAGCTTGCTGTGTGCGGATAGAAGGTTTCGGGAAGCCTTGGCGGAATGAACGTGTTGGTGTTGGTGTCACTTGGTCCATCTCTTGACCCAGACCACCGCAGGGGGGGGAGTAAGCGCTGTAGGGTCTAAAACAATGTTCTGACCGGCCGGGCTCCTCGACTGAGGGGACCTACGTACCCAATATCTTCCCGATTTCCTTTTTGGTTTACAACACGTGAACTCGAAAATTCCATTTTGGTTCTACAATTTTTGTAATAATAATAATAATAGGCCACGGTATTGTCTTTCGGGTTGCGCGTAAACCTTTTTGTCACAGTCGGCTTTATTGTGTGAGATGTGGAGCCCCTCATGTTGGAAACCTGATAGGCTTATACCCATTATGCTGGCAATAGCATGCAGCTTAATTGGGCCCTTTCTTATAGCAGCATAATTGGTGTTTTTTTGGCGTTAAAGTAGCATCAATGGAAAAATTCAGGAGCTTAACAGGCACATTTGGACAAAAACATAAAAAGCGTGATGCAAAAACACATAACTTTTCGAAACAAAATGAGCAGATTGTATACAAGCTTAGAACCTGAGGAAAACTAGGAACTCCCTCTACCACAACGTAACGCCTTGGCGGAATGGTGGTGTTGATGTTGTTTGGGACGGGCCAGGAGGGGGAGATAGGGGTGGGACAAGGTTAGATAATCAAGTCGAAACCAAACCGAGGGGCGAACAGACTTGCTTGGATTAGACTTGAGGTGTGCGGTGAGAAAAGCGCCAGCATATGATATAGTCCCGGGAAAGGAGCGATGTTTGTTACCGCTTATTTTTCTGCGTCTCAAATAGTCTAGATGTGGCAGAGGGCTATGGGCGAATTCCAACCGTGCTGTTTAGACTATGTTGTGTGTTCCGGCTGTATGTTATTTCAAGATTTCACGTCTCAAAACGCCGGTCAGGTACGTGCACATGACGCTACCAATACGGAGGAGGGGGAGTGGTGATAATATTACGATTAATCGGAGCAGGCACCCCGCGATGTGCTTCATCGACACTTACTTGTCTCAGACGGTACGTCAACAAAGAGTCGGGGGGTAAACCCCGCAGCCGTCTTTGCAATCGCAGCCTTCGTCAATCCAACAGCGGCGACGGCGTCCAACATGTATACGCTCGGGCGATCAGGTACGGAGACACCGCACAAGACGCAAGAACTTCCCGACGAACGAGATCGTTGATTCAAAGGCAAGACGCAGCCAAAAAAACATGGCAGTGCTGATGCCGCTTTTGCTCGCACCCCGCCCGCTTCTGGAAGTTCGATTAAACTTATCGCAATGACGATGTGGTCGACACGCCTCCCACGCACGCCAACTGAAACCAAACTAGATATGAATACCACACCTTGGCGAGTGTATTCCGACGCTGAATATTTTTGAACAAGCACATACTTCTCGAGGTGATACACAAAACATCTCGCCTGCGTTCCCACTTCAGGAAGGCCGCTCGGAAAGTCGAACGGTAAGTCGGACGGCAGGTGCAGGGCATTGCCCCAGACCTCCTTCACCGAGACAGCACCACCAGCAGCAGCACCGCCGCCGCCGCCACCACCGCCGCCACCGTCGCCGCCACGGTCGAGCGCAGGACCGACAAGCGCCGTCTTGACCGCCTTGTGCACGTCAGCCTCCTCGGAGCAGACGTCCGTGTGCGCGTACAGAGTTGTTCTTGTCGCTGCGCTCTCGCCCCCGAGTTTCGCCACGAGACCAGGGATGACATCTTCGGGGTGCCCACGACGTATCAAAAGCTCGGACCCTCCCGCTCTCAGGCGGCTCCGAAGGTCGGCGGCGCTCTCGAGGAGGAAGCGGCAGCGGGCCGCGGACATCCTGCGCGTTCCACGCCTTCATCATGAACGTTCATCCCCATCATCATCATATTGTGTGCGACGCACGACGAAAAAAAAAAAAAAAACGCGAGTTGAGACTCAATATACAATTAGAACATCCATCTCCATCATCATGATATTGTGCGTGATGTAAGGCGGGAAAACGCGAGCTAAGACTCAATATACAATACAATACATATCAGTGCTGTAGAGGGTAATCTGGGTGTGAGTTTTCGTGCTGGTTACGTGTGATGTGCGTGTGTACGAGTACGCACTCGCGCGAGGTCACAGGTCGCGAGGGACACAAGGCATTACCGGCCACAGGTTGTGACTCGGCTGGTTAATCTGCGGTTCTATAGTGGTACCTGGTACCTCAGTAGACCTTCATTTGAGTTCGCACGCAATACCGGCTACCCGTACCCATGTACCAGGGTATGGACCAGGTACCGGTATATAGCCGCTTTGACGGAGTATATGTGTGGGCGTCTCCGTCGGTGAAAAGCAGAGCCCGCCTTTCAGTCAATGCTTTTCGGGGAGGGGCGAACTCCTCTTCGTCGCTCTACTTTTGTTTACGAGTACACATGCAGTACCAGGTACAGTAGTGCTGGGCACTGGCACAGCAATATGTATTGGCAGTAGACTAGTAATCTCCTGATTGACCTCGCCAGTATACGTATTCGTCAGCAGTATTACATTTACGTAAGCCCAAGAAATACCCCACACTATTGTACGGAAACCCAAGAAATGCGTTTTGGCGGGCGAAAAGGAGAGAGGAGCACCAGAATACTGCTGCAATCCAGTATACCTGGCACTGATTGATTCTGGCGAGAATATATTCGCTACTGACTGAGTCAGCCAGTGCCCAGCCCTCTGCTATTGATAACACCAGGTGTACAATTTGACATCGAGTACGTATCACACGAGTATATACTTCGTTTTATAAAAAGGATAAACCACTGACCAAGTAGGTAAGTGGTCTGAGGTTTATGTGACGAACATGTATACACGGCGTCCGCCATGATTTGTCCAAAAAATCATGAAGAACAGAAGGCGCTGCTCTGCACGTCTGTGTGCTGCTGTTGCTGCAGATACCAGGTACTGCTTGTAACCACACCTGCCGGGTAACCTGGTACGGTTCGTAGGCGCAATCTTTTCGTCCTACGGGCCCAAAGCTGCTGCGCCTCGACTTCAACAGCCAGCAACTCGCGCCACGACTTCTATATGCACGTACGAGCTCGAAGGGCTGCGCCGCCGTGGCAACAACAGCGTCTACTCTCAGAACTGTGACCTGACGCCCTATCACACGCCATCCTGCCATGACGCCACATGGCAGGCTCGCATTTTGCATTCCCTCGCGACGCGGCGGAAATAGCATCCACAATCACTATGTCCGCAAATGTAATAACCGTTTAGTTATTTATATTCATGACTATACGTTCCTTAAATTTCCGTACATAGTGGCGCAGCGTTCCAACATCATCAAGCAACGGGCACTTACTTGGTGAAGCCAAGCCATCGATCGTCCACGCAGAATACGTGGGCCACGTGCGAGCAATCGCGGTGTGCCAGCGCGAGTGGCTCGTGATCCTGCAAGCGCAAGTCCGTGTGCTTGAACCACACAATCCCGGTGGTGTTTCTTCGAGGGACTGCAGCAGCAGCAGGAGGGTCAGCCGAAAAGCTCGCCATATTATTACTGACTACAGGGCGGTGCGGCTGTGTCCGACGACGTTTTGGTTCGTTTCTGACACAGAGGTCGAGGGCGGAGTGAGGGCGAAAAGACGCTAGCGAGCGAGCGAGAAAGAACCCCAGCACCGTACACCTCCGCCTGTACACACAGGAGCTGTTCCTTGCTGTCGAGATTTGAGAGTAGGAGAGGTACATAGATAGCAAAGCCACGCTGTTCTTGACGCAGTTCCGCCGCATATTCGAGGCCAGATTTTTTTTGTTCCAGGGATGTGTAGCGTACCCGGTGTCCGGTGCCCGGTCCATTCTTTTTTCGCATGATGATGCCTGTTTTTTTTTGGAATGAGTCATCGGTGGTTCCGCCGCATTTTTGCATCAACACTAAAAACACTGAACTCGTCTTGTCTGTTCCCTGCCTCGTCTCTCGTCGTGTTTCACAACGTTTTGGAGATGAGACAAGACCGCCTGCTGGCCGTGACCCTCTTCGCGACTAGCGCAATAGACATCACGTCATGCTTCGTCGTAGTCGCAGCTGGAGGTGTACTGCCACCACCGCGTCTGCTGCTAGGCAGTGGTGACTCACGTACACCAATAGTCTCAGGCAGGGTACGTCGCCAGCGAGAGCATCGGTATCATCATCGGCTGGAGGCGAAGAAAGCAAAAGCAGGCAAGTCGGGGAGGCCTTCGCTGGATGACATCGAGCGACTGTCTAGAGGTCAGGCAGCGAAGAAGCGGGGCACAGGGAGCAGGAGTGTCTGCCATCGGTTGAACGAGTCGGAGAGAAAGGTGTGCAAAACAAAACATGTCCGATCTCGGACGCCTCACGATCCCTCAAACCCTTGGATGTTGTGCACGTACAGGACGAGTTGCAACCCGCCAGAGCTGTACGGGTGTATAGGCAAGAGGGCTGACTATTAATAGGCTCTGGGTAAAAGCCGGGCTCCGGAGTTCTCATGCAACACGTTACTGACGAGTCTCGCAACTCGCAAGCCTATATTTGGCGTCGGCGTGCCTCGCTCTTCGCTCGTCACGTGTAGTAACTCGAAATTCCTGTCCTTGACCGTTCGCGTTTGAAAACAGGAGCAAGCAACAGACTTCTGACTCGTTGATTTCGAATTTAACAGAAGTACGAAAAGCTTTCGACAACGTGCCAGATTTATTTCTATGTACGTGTGTACGTACCAGGTACGTTTTGTGACAGCTAGGCTGCAGTGAGTGACCGCAACAGACCGCATGTGGGTGTGGTCGGTGACTTTACCAGGTACACAGCCGTAGTGACAAGTATGGATGGCAGTTACCAGTGGTGAAGCAGGTGGTTGCCGGTAATTACAGTTCCTGAAATCTATCGGTAATTACCGTTATATACCGGGGATGCGTTTTTTAAAACATCCCGCGGGGGGGGGCTGATTATTGATTTTTCATTTTTGGACATATATTATCAGGGGGTTTCTTTCCAAAGTGTTCGGGTTAGATCTCTACCAGGAGGTAGGGGGCAGTAAAAGTCACCATAACTTCATTAGGTATGGCGATTTACGTGTGTACCAGCGCGTAGCTGATGTGTACGTCGATCGCCATACCTAATAGGTTATGAGCCTCGGAACGTTACCCGCCGCAGAGCAACGGCGCTCACATCGCCTCTGCTGTACTGAGCGCGATTTCACCTCCCGTCAACGACGACGAGAAACCGCCCGCAAGCAACCTTCTGGAAGAGGACAAGTCATCGACAACAACAGCCGGAGCGTCATCGACGAGAGCTGGAATATCTTCACCAGGGGCCGGAACACCATCACCAAGGACTAAAGATTCCTCCTCAGGGACCGAAACGCCATCATCAGAGACTGGAACGCTACCACAACAAGCTGGAGTGACGAGAGGAACCAAACATCGAAGGTCTACGTACTCGTGCATCCAGAGGGTCCCGCATAGATTGGCGTCTGCTAACAACTAACTGCTGTTCAGTTGGGATTGTATCAGTGATTTAAAATTGAATTTCCTAGGTTCTTCCTCGATGGATGGTCCTGTCAGAAAATGGTAAAGTCAGGCACTCCTTCGGCAGACAGCTATCACGCTTGTCGGGAGTTTGCTTCCACACCGCTGTTGCTTGGAGATTCCAATGCTCATAAAACTACGCCTAGCAGAGCTCCTAACCTCAGCTGAAGTTGCCTTCGACGGCGTACATCAGTATAATACTCGACTTTGGGTCGAGGTTTTGGAGTCCACACTTCGTATGAGAAATATGGCACTTGTCAGTAGCCATCGTAGTCGTTACTCGATAACACTTAACGTCATGTGGTATACATTTACGCATTTCTAAGTACAACGGACAGTTTTCCAGTGTGAGTTAGAGCAGTATACAGCAGCAGCAGTCTTACACTATCTACTACTGTGCACTCGTACACATTGCAGAATAGGTCTCAATAACAAGTAAAATCGTGGGTCTGCTGTATTATGTACGTACATAATCTACAGCTGCACATGTACAGTAGTACCTGGTACGTGGGCACTGGTAAATAAAGGAAAGGGTATCTTTAGTATCCCTCCGGGACAAGTAGCGTAGTTTTAGTTCTGGTTGAAGTAACAACATAGGCTACACGAGGGTCATGAGTACGTACCCCAAGAGATACTGATTTTTGCAGTAGAACTGCGGGTCTTCGTGTCAGGGATGACACCTATTACAGCAGTAGTCAGTATCATCTAGAATAAACTTTTCGAGTTGCTTACTGTGAAGGTGTTACCCACTGAGCTATAGGGGTAAAAGACCGATCGATTACCCAGCCCAAGATAACCCTTATAAGACCCTCCCCCTCTCTGAACGGCGGGATATTTGGGGCGTCGGCACCGTGTATAGGGCCGTACGCTGACCTACCCTCTTCGTTTTAATACCTGGGGAGCCAGGGAGATGTGTTTTTAGGGACGTACGCGTAAGCGTTTCTATAAAAGAAATGTTCGAAGTGTATTATGAATAATTGCTTTGTACCCTGACAATGTAGGCAGAGGCTGTGTCCTCAGTGTTAGCCGAGAGATGACTCCGGGCAAGCGGTGGCCCGGGGAGTAAGATACTCCCGTGCGGTAGGTAGAAGAAAACGTGATAACACGTAAACACTGGCGCTTAGATGGCCAACACACACAGATATACTCCACGGAGAATGCAGGAGTCCAGATGACGGCAGCTTCCAGAGATGAACAGGCAGCTAGGATACCATCACGATCCGGGTAGAGATCACATCAGAGAGTGAGATACTCGGTCCTACGAGCAGAGACGACACCGCTGCTATTCCTCCGCTTAATATATGTTGCATGCCGAAACGGTACATAGACTATAATCTACGATACAAGAGCAGTGCTACTTGAACATTGACTCATAAATTGTCATGTGCTAACATTCCCATAACAAAGTGAGATTCGAACGCGCGTCCTCGACGACGTCATAGGTGAAGGTGTTACCCACTGAGCTATAGGGGTGAAAGATCGATCGATTAACCAGCCCAGGGTAATCCTCATAACACTACCGCAGTGTGTGTTTCCGTTAATTCCGGGTATACCGGTATGATAGCTGCTCTCTCTGGTGACACGTAATATGTCACACACAAGCTTCAGTTGTGCGCGGCTGGGGGTCCCAACGTTATACAGCGGTACATGGCGAATGCAATCAGGAACCACGGCTGTACGCAGGCAGCGCGGCAGGGCCCTATCGCGACACGGTTTTTTTCGATTAGTACATACCAGGCACAAGAGCGGGGTTTCATGTGTTGTGGCCGCGCAAACTTGAACCACTCTGCCCGGAAACGTATGCATCGTTTGATCAGTAAATTGAATAACCAAAGGTTCCTTACATTTCCGGACATATAAAATGGTACCAGGCACCGGGCGCGCCCCAATCCATAACTAGAACTGCAGCACTAAAGTAGATGGGACCCACGCGCTTACATCACGCTGGACGTAAATATAATCACCTTTTATACATGGAATAGGAGTACCAAGCGATTCTTATATTTCCGCCCAGAGTGGTATTCAGTATGTTATTATAATAGTGTTTTAGGGTGAACCGCTTTGTCGTACCAACCCTAATGGACAACACCTCCATTTTTAGGGGTGGGAATACCCACACGTTCCTCTCCCTGATCCCACCCGGATCTGATCCCATTTGGCACCTGGGCCTGCCCCCACTTGATGGTGCAGACAATATCATCAGGCCTCGGCAGGAGAACCGTCGGAGGCAGAGAGCGCGAATTATCGTGGCGGGTTGCAATTAGTGCTCCAGTTCTAGAGTTGCAATTAGCGCTGTCCCCTCCCTGTGGTATCGGCATAAGGTGTTGAACGTCCTCTGGTATATACAAGGATCAAATGTCATGTCAGCCGAGTAAAGTGCGTGTATAGCAAAAGGAGCGGCTTCATCTGAAAGACAACGCACACATACATATTTACATCATAAACACAGACCGCATGCAGCATACTGTACGGCCGTACCCCAGATGATACTCTGTATCTGATTTGTGCACGATGTTTCTTTTCGGTTCCCGCCGCCGCTCGCAGGCATTCGATCTGGCCAAGAAGCAAGGCTACGTGGTTCTGAGGGGGACGGGCTACAGGAGGGCGCGCAAGGGCAGCCCGCTGCTCAACATCTACAGACAGTTTTGCGATGCCAAAGCCACCACGTGCACCAGCGTATTGACTGTGAGCAGCAGCGGCGGCGGCGGCGGCGGCGGCAGCAGCAGGGTGTCACGACATGCCAGTTTGTTGTTCGCGCGTTTGCAGAGACAATATGACGGTACCATTCTTTGCTTGCATCAACAGCAGCGCTTCAGAGCTACTACTAGCCTCACAGCTACGGTGGTGGTGGCTTGTGCTTGAGCAGTCTGCTACTCCGCTCCAACGTGCGCTCGTATCGCTGCACAGCACAACGGTTCCTCTCCTGGGTGATATCTAACAGGGGATGTATCACATCTACAAAAGCAATTCTTCCTCTCTGCAAAACTTGATATGTCATCCTCATATTCTCTCGTATATTGAAGAGTTGAATGGTTGCTGGAAGGTTCTGCGATATGGGGAGACTGATGTTGTTGTTTTCATGTTTGGATGGCTCGATGGTGCAATACTTTTGACGTTGCCGTTACCGCGTGCAATGCACGTCGACAACAACCCTCACCCTACATCCCAGCCCCTAACCGTGAAAGGGCTAACGCCCTCTCCTGTACTCGTACAGGGCCTGGGACCCGACGCCGTGGATGAGGTGGAGATCGACTTCTCTCCGCTTAGGGCATCCCAAGACTCTCTCGACCCCCTTCAAGAGCGAGCGGATGCTGTCGCCGCGGAGCTCGAGGCTGTCCGAGTTGACCCAGAAGCGGTGGATAGCGTCGAGACGGCGACCAATGATTCTGTGAGTGAGCTCGATGCGGCTGGTGAACCGGCCGCCGCAACGGGAGGAGCTGGGGGGGAAGGGAAGGATGGGGAGAAGGAGGAGGAGGGAGGCAAGGAGGAAGACGAAGGCGAGAAAGAAGAAGAGAGGGAGTGGACTGGAGACCCCAACAACCGACCTATCTGGAAATTTCCCGTCGTTTCTAGGGTGAGTCGAAGCTGCTGCGCGCGCGGCATGATTATGGAAACAGTGCTGTTACCATATACCTCGTGAATCGGGGTGATTACTTTTCCCGGTGACTCTGTGCAATGTGGTCGGCGCGAAAACACTATCATCGTCGTGCGCATCTGGATGTCGCCCGCGTATCCGTAGCAGTACGTTGATTTCTCTATTTAGCACGGGTGACAAGGCTCCCCGAGCGTCCGTAGATAGTTACTCGTACGAGGTTACTAATTTACAAGGCACCAAAAAATAGGGGCCCGTTCCGAGATGACTACAGCGACCGACCAACAGACCGACCGACCGACCGACCGGGCTCCATCAACGCACACAAATTAACGGCCACTACAAATATCCTGCTCCGCGAGCTTCTAGCGACGCTATGATATTTCAAAATGCGCATAGGCGCCATTAAGGATGGAGAACTACTGTGGTTCCGGATCCAGACACGCCCCGAACCACGTAACGATGGTGCTAAACATGTGGTGGTATTACGTCTTAGCGAATAGGAACGTTGTTCATCAGGAACTTGTTAGTGACGCCATGCTGTTTTTGTTAACACCCGCGCGAAAAGCTCGGAACATCGTGTCAGCAGCCAACACACATTAGTAGCGTTTTTTTTCCCACCGGTGCCATCTCTGCCAATCCATTCAGTGTATGTTTACGATGTGAAAAAACCGCCGCGTTTTTCTGTTGAAACTTCAGGCCTACTCTGCAGCATCCCATGCCGTTTTTGTTGGAAGAAAAAAAAATGTTGCAGAAAAACACCACAGGGAAATCTCGACAACTATCTCCTGTCAGACGCTTGCTACGTGAGATAGGGCTGCACCCAGCCTGATTCTAACGCTCGTCACTCGGCGGAAAATTATAACTCGCCCCAAAAAAACGAACTGTCGATATCGTAGAAAGGAGAAGATTATGAGAGATCGGGAAGCGTTTCGAGAAATAATCTGCTGTTGTTTGTTGTTCCAGAGAGAATCAGGCGTTCTGGTTCAATGGAAACTCGACCCCGATGAGCAGTCCCGTGTGGTCTAGGTATATCACGGGTAAGGCATGCCTGGGTATATCGTAAAGCACTGACAGAGTTCCAGCGATGAGGCATGCCTTGATGGGTAGCCCCTCAGTGCCCTCAAGGAGCCCCCCGTCAGTCCCAGTGACATTCTGGCCAAAAAGTGCTACCCCTAACGCAAACACGCCTCGTCCAACAGTCAACACTCGGCTTATTTGATGTACCGGTTCCACCCGCTGACCCTAGAAGGTTCCCATCGTGTTGGATCATCCAGGTGCACGGCTGCTTGGCGCATTGCCTCGCTCATTCGGAGCGGTGTGTGATGATGCAGAGAGCCAGATAGAGGAATATCAGTTAAATGATTGTAAAACATAGACAGGTACGAGGAAGGGGGGCTCGCATCCCCGTACATGGGACCCCAAGAAGGCAGCCCATGTAAATGTTAATCCAATCCGGAGAACACGTTGCCGCCGTAATCTCCGTGGATGAATTGCAGCTACATAAATCACACCGATCAGCCAATCACACTACTTCAGACAACGACGCGACTACGACTACAGCGGTTATGTCCTGTACATCGTTCTCATGCCTATATTCTGTTCCTGTACGTTTCGCCACCAGGTTATGTTTTTCGTATTTTTTGCTTCCTGCCTCTTCTACATTGTGCATCTTGTACGTATGTATCTCTTCAGGATCAAGAGTCAGCACGTCGACGGGTAGAAAAAAAACGGCGTAGTGTGAAGAAAACACACATGCGAAAGATTAAATGCGTCTTGGAACCTCGCCCCTCCCCCCCCCCGGTCTACTCTGCGGACAGAACATGAAAACGCTTGCGTGCAAACGCGTACCGGTACGTGTTATGTCCTCGACTGTTTCGTTCGCTTTCTCCTCTTCGTGCGATTCTCTTGCAACACCGTCAATATTTTTCTGGCAGGTGTACCGATGCGATTCTCGCAAGAGGGCCAAGGACGTCGCCGAAGCGCTGTCAACCGTGCGATGATTTACCTTTTTTCAAGGGTGTCGTTTTTGCATATAGTGCGCGAGGAGAAGAAGGGGGCGGGGGGGGAAGGGGGACCGCGCTCGCTGTGTGGTTCTTCTTTTTCAGGGGGGGCTAGACAGGGCGGCGTGATGTTGGTGGCAGGCTGTCGGTGGTGCTTAGCTCTGCTTCTCCGAGTGCATCGCTTTTGTCGCTGCCCCCGACTTCACCGCCGCTTGGGTGAACGTCACGTTTCCTAACCCTGAGGTACTTTGTTGTCTTGGGGATCAACTTTTCTTCCCGGACTCAACACATCTGACGCCCAAATGTCGAAACACGAACAGTTAAGTCACCGCTGCCACTGCTACTGCTGCTGCTGCTGGTTGGTTTCACATTCCCGTCAAAAATAATAACGCCCCGCTTCGGGCGGCCATACAGTGCCCAGAAACGCGTTGAAGCGCATTTTTTTATGCTTCCGATGTCGCGTCATTTAGCAAACGACCCTGCCCTCTCGAGCCTTAAAAACGAGCGTAGAGATCGACCGCTCGATGTGGTGGCTACGTACCCTGCGCGTGTCGCTTTCCGGACAGAGCCGTTGCTTCGTATGTAGCCCTTCCAGGGTGGACACGTAGCGCAGGAAATATCAAGTGGACGTTCTACTTCCCATATTACTATCAATACGGTATATATTTTGTACCAGGTACGTGTGTAACATTTTCCCGCCTGTTGCATATAGCAACCGTATACCTGGTGGCTACTACTGTAGCTGTGCGTCAGACGTGCTGCTACCAGGTACTTGTTTTGGTGATCGAAATATAACGCGAGCGCGTCACTGTCAGGGCGGAGGCAATGGGCCGTACAGAAAAGCCGACAGCGTGGGGTGTACAATGTACCAGGTATACGGTAGTGGTGGTTGTGTCGAAGGTATATACTCATGCGGACCTCGAAGAAAGAAGGCCGAGCCCGATGACATCGAAGGCATGGTATGGTAATCGTGCAGGCCTCTCGAAGTTCTTTGCTGAAGGTCGAACCTGCCAAGGGTCCCATCTATGTGGTGGACCTTCGCGACGTTGGACCCGCGAGCATACGACCGAATCGCTATGGTTAGTCCTCTACGTACAGCATGGCAGAATTTTAAAGTTGGTTTATAAGAGAGTTGGCGCATTGTAATCGTGACTGCCCGAGAGGCATTTTTTTTTGCCTTTCGTAAAGCACGACAGGGCTCCATATTTTTTTGAGCGAACGACTATGCTGTTATTCTATTTCTTATAATATAATTAAACGTACCAGGAATGGCCGTTGGAACTACGTATCACTTTCGGTATTCTCTTTTTATGATGCGCTTGTTTGTTGTTGTCCACTGTTTTTGTTCCTTTTCTCGTCCCCCCTCTTTCCCGGAAGTTGGAGCTTCTGTCTTCTCACCACAGCTTGGACCATAAAATAGCTACAGAATCGGTCCACTATACATTATCAGATGGCTAAGAAAAAATTACATGTCCACAGATCCATGCTCTTGAGATTGTTGAGTCCGAAAATAAAAATAAGATGCCCTGCCAATTTTCGGGGGAGGATGGGGCTTCAGCTTTGTTCACACACGCGCACGATAAAAAACGTACCCGACGCTACGAGAATATCTCAGGTATCACAAATAAATGCAGCTCTTTAATTTTACAGAATATATAGCTACGCATTGTCGGATGTCAAGCATAATAATAATAGTGATAATAATAATAATAATAATAATAATAATAATAAGTAAAACATACCTGGTATACCAGGTATATTAATCGATACGCACAGCAGTATGTGTACTACCAGTATTTTTTTACTATCCTCGTAACTACACTGCTTGCTGCATGCCCAGGGTGTACCGCGGTGCATCACGAATTGAGCGTTATGCAATGTGGTGGTAGTAGTATGTAGTTGATGTACACCGCCACACTCCTAAATGCTGCGAGAGAGGGATATATATGGATGTCCTGCTGAGGACACACGAGGTAACAGGGCCCCTAGTTTCTTGGTGTTCAAACAGGCAGTTGTTGTTCTGTACGAAGCCCGTTCCTGCATGTTTTACGTTGAGTCCCGAGGACAGCGGGAGAAGCCGCTGGGTAGCGCAGTGCAGCTCCTTTTCTTCTCAATATGTCCTGTAAAAAAGCAGAAAAAGAAGGTACGAGTACGAATCCACCTCTTCTTTCGAGCACCACGAATTTCGGATTGTGTGCGTAGGAAATAGATAACATTACAAAAATCTCCATCACCACATTTTGTTTTCGATCCACATCAACAATCAACGAAGAGCAAAAGAGACCGTGCACCCCCTCCCGCCTCCGCTGGTTCTGTCGGGGGGGGGGGGGGCGTATAAGAGGCAAAGGGCTGTCGTGCCTGCGCAGAAGTTGCACGGTTCGTGAACAAAAAAAAAGAGAGAAAGCAGCGAAAAATAAACGTTGAATCCTATCTAAATCGCTTCCAGGCTCGCTTTCCACACCACACGCCATATGGGGGGGTGTGAATCTGCCCTCCCCCCGCCCTCTGCTTCTCATATACGTAGCCTTTTTTGTGGAACCCCAGTTGTTATATTTTGACGCGCGACACTTGTCATTATAGCATTAACAGGAATGATTTTTAGTTGTGTCATTGGTAGTGTGGTGTTGGTAGTTGTGTTAATATATTGTCTTTCCGTGCACTAAACCATACCAGGTATGCATTTCGTTCAGCCCCCCCCCCCAGATGTTGTTCCGGGGGAACACCGGGGGGTGGGCTCTGTTTAGTTTGAGAATATACGCTGTTCTCCTATATGCTGTTGGAGATATGTATGAGAGTATACTCGTACTGTGTACAGTAGTAGTACACACACGGATACCACCCTATCTTCCCCCCCCCGTTGGTTCTCTGCTCGTAACTCGAGGGGGGGGGGGGGGGGGGGGCGTACTCATTTGTTGCTTGCCTTAGTCATATTACCACTGACCAGGGGGGGGGAGGGGATGCACTCCTCATGTCATGCATATGGCCGTAATCGTATGGCCGTAGACCCTCTCGCACATCCCTCCAATGCCGGGAAGGAGCACACGTCTTCGCGCGCAGACATTGCTTTGCGCCACAAAGCGCGAAGCGCCCTGTGAGGTGTTGGCCGACTCGCATGAAGGAGAGAAGCTGCATCCTACACTCTAAGAGCGGGGCTTTTTGCATGTAAATGTGTGAGGGGGGGGGGGGGGGGGGGGGGGGGGGGGGGGAGAGGGGATTGTGTGTGGTGGTGTTTAGCGGTGTGGTGTGTGGGGGGGGGATGGGGCAGATATTATGTGGTGGTGATGATGCAGTAGTGGGGACGGGGTGGTCCTCTCACTCGGGCCTTTGTTATTAAGTACCAAGTATAAATTATTTTGTTGCTTTTGCTTTTTCATGTATGTTCTGTTGATAGTATGCGACTCCTTTTTTTCGCCAGAAGATCTTATTAATAGAGACTCTCTCGGACAAGAGACAACTTGCTAGTAAGTAAAGCTCGTCACAATATAGCTACTGTATGTTACAATTATTACGGGGGTCCATAGTTAACAGGACCTATGGTGTACATAGAAACCTATATATTTGCCTATTTTTACTAACAAAATTTGGTCCCGTTAACTATGGACCCCTGTAATGACTGCTGTGTTGTTATTTCGTCTCCCCGAATCCGGAAAATTAATAAGTACCTCTATTTTCAGTACAATTCGCGCGTCCCCAAAACAGCAGGGCAAAGAGGCGGGGGCAATATTGTACACGTCGCACGCGTGTGTATAACAAGTGTACAACCTACAGCAGTAGTAAGCTACTGCTGTCAGCATGTATGTGTATGTGCCCAAAGTATTAATTTAATACGATATACCTCTGTCACATGCATGCATGCATATACACCTACCTATCAGTGGAAAAATAAATTTGACTCTGTCGGCTGCTTGCTTTACAGCAGCAGCAGTAGGTTATGTACACCGGTGCCATCGTGATATACTATACCTAAAAATGCTGCTGTGCTGTGTATAACATTGTTCATATTCCCTCCGGTATTCCAGGTATTATCTTACCACTGCTGCTGGCGCTGTCTAATAAATTCCGCCGGTATATGAATGTGTACGTATACAAAACTAACGGCGGTACAACTTACTTGCTCTTTGTTGGTGCAAGCACACACATACATACATACCACGTTCGTTTGGTTCTTTTGCCGTTGCACTCGTACTTAACGGCATACAATGTTGGACGTAAATACAAGGAGCTTCTAGTTATTGATATTAAGACTACACGGCTCTTACATTTTAGTCCAGAGTGGTCCTGCTGTTTGTTGCGTCGTTGCTTGCCATCATCACACACACAAAAAACACAACAACCAATGGCTGGTTGTACAACAAACCAACAACAACGCACCAAAAAGCGGACGAACGATTTGCTGTTTGTCAAACAATGTGGAAAAGCACAGCCAGCCAACAGACAACAGACAAAGCTTAAAAATCCTCCAGAAAAATCCAAACGTTGAAGAATTTACTGCTTGTAGAATGGATTTCTGCGGATTTCTGCGGATTCCCGTGGATTCCGTCGAAGAAGAGCACGAAAACTATTCTGAAGCCATTTGTTCTCGGATCTTTCACGTTCACGTTGAACGGGAGTGTTGCCGATTGCATGCAAAATCTTGCCTTATTTTTAGGATTTTTCTCGGCGTGTATACTACAGTCAAGAGAACAACAGCAAGTGCATACACACAACAGACAACGACAAATAAATATCTTTTCGGGATCCATCCGTTCGCGCGCGACAACAACTTGTGAGAGGAGACGACGCGGAGAGGAGAGAGGTACGTGTAAAAACCCAACAACCATCCGTCATCACCAACCGCACCACCACCACCACACCACCACCACCACCACCACCACCACACCCCCACATCAACCACACAACAACAACCTCTCTCCAACAACTAGCTCTGGCTCGTTGTCGCCTATCGACTCCACTGTCTCTCTCTCGCTCATCCATCACCACCACCAACACCATCATCATCGCATCATCAGCAAAATGAAGTTCGCGACGATCGCATCGATCTGCCTCGCGGCGACCGCCGCGCCCCGATTCACCAACGGCGCCGGGTTTGACGAGCTCATGTCCCTCGTCACGCAGCTCACCGAGGAGGCGACGGCTCTCTCCACCCACTACGGCGGCATGGAAGCCGAGGTCGCCTCTCTGCTCGAGCAGCTCAGCAGGTGCGAGGGGAGTGGAGGAGTAGGAGGAGAAAAAGAAGAGGAAAAAATGGACAAGGCCACCCCTGCCCCGGTCGACCCAGGGACGGCCGCCCCGATGGACGACGACCCCGAAGACGAAGCGGAGACCGAGACGCCCGCGCCTATGGCACCAACCAATGACGGCGACAACGGCGGTGCCGACAGGGGCGACGGCGGCGACGGCAGCAGCAGCGGAGACTTCAAGTTCTCTATTGGGCAAAGCTGGAACTACAACTTGGCGACACCGGTGGAGGTGGAGGACGTGAACGTGGACGTCTATTTCATTGACATGGGTGAGTTGCTTCAGTTGAACGCCTTTTTTTGCTGTTTGTTGGTGCTTTCGTTGTCGTTGATCGCATACCGCAGACAGACAAGAAGCCCAGCAGACAGGACAGGAGCGCGCTACGTATGTACGCCTGGTACGTAGCTGCTGCTGCTGCTGCTGCTGCTGTGTCATTTGTGTTGCGTTGCTTTGTGGTTCGTCGCTGCTGTTTGTTTCGGTGTCTCATTTGAATCTTCTACATGTAGGTCTTGCGCGGCGGCTCGGGAAGGGGTGTGTGTGCGTGTGTGTTGTTGTGTTTCGTGTTTGGTGTCGTTTTGTTGTGCATTTTTTTTTCGTTTTCGATGTCTGTTTTTTCATGTTTCATTTTTCCGGCGCAACGGAACAACGCAGCAGCAGTTAAATATTAGTACGATCACGCTGCTGCTGCTGCTGCTGCTGCCCGCCGCCTGCTGCTGTAGCTGCCCGCCGCCTGCTGCTGTAGCTGCTGCTGTTTGAGTACGAATGCTCCTATGCAGGAGTTGTACATGTTGTGCGCATATGATGCGTACCGTACTCGTATGGTATGTACACACGGCCAAAATGTTTCAGACCACGTCTCGGCACCTGTGTGGTACGCATTTTCATTTTTTTTGTTATTTGCGAGTTGTTCTTGCGACTGACACTGCATGACAAAAAAAAAAAGAAACGTTCCGGAATGTTTGTGTTCCCGAGCAGTTTCCAAACTGATGTGGAGTACAAGATAACGATCCACATGCTGTGCCCATGTGTTCGGGGATCGGCCGTGAGGGGGGGTTTTATGCAAGGCATCCTGGGGGGGTTCGGCTTTTGCAATCGCGCGGCAATCGCGCGACCGTGACAACCCAACAGAAAAAAAAAACAGAAACGAAATGTGCCCTCTTTTCGTATAGGGCTGTCTACGGAGGGGATTTTTTTTTTTTTTGTCGGTGGGCAACGGTCTCAAAGCGGTTTGAAAAACAAGACTGAGAAGAGCATGCAGGCATTATTCATTTTTACTTCAAATCTGTACGTACCCCAGGTACAGTACCTGGTACTCTTGTACTCGTAGAGCGTACTCATAGGCCTGTATCTGGTACGAATGTACTGGTGTACAGCAGCAGTAGAACCACAGACGCACTGTAACAGCAGAAACTTGGAGTCGACCCCTCATCCACCACTGCCACACACCACCCTTTCTACCTTCAGTTCTGGTCTTATCCATTATCACAAGGATCCCCTCCGTCCGCCCCTCTACCCACCCCCCCATCCCCTCGTAGACGAGGCGCAGGCAACCATTGACACGCTCCACGGCAAGGGTAAGGGTGTGGTATGCTACATCAGCATCGGCACAGTCGAAGACTGGCGGAAAGACGCCGGCGAGATCCCTTCGGGGGCCATCGGCGGCGGCGTTGACGGCTGGGCCGGGGAGAAGTGGCTCGACGTGAACGACATGACCGTGCGAGAGGTCATGAGCGCGCGCGTCAAGAAGGCCGCCGACATGAACTGTGACGCGATCGAGCCGGACAACATGATGGTGTACAGCGAGCCCGGCACCGGCGTCAAGGTGACGGAGGAGGAGCAGATCGAGTACAACACGTGGTTCGCGGGCATGGTGCACTCCCACGGGATGGCGGTCGGCCTGAAGAACGCGGTGGAGCTGGTGCCCATCCTCGTCGGCGTGTTCGACTTCGCGCTCAACGAGGAGTGCCACGAATGGGACGAGTGCGACGTGAGTATATATACGAGTGCTACTGCTTTTGTTGTGCCTTCCTTGTTCCTTCTTGCGGTGTGCTGGCGGTAAGATTCTTGTCGTCGACATAACAGCAGTACTGCTGTACAGAGTAATATAGCCGTGATATTAATGTGGTATGATATCTACAGACAGTACCACAACAGCCGGGAAGGCCTACTATTATACGACGACGGTGAACGTACAGTAGCAAGTACCAACAGCAGTACTGATAGTACCTGGGAATTTTGCGTCCGCAGGAAGACGGATCGTAGCAAAACGAGAAAGAAAATATTACGATATGAAATGGGAATCTGGTCGAGATCTGATCCGTCCGACGTGTGAAACTCTACAGTAATATTAATATTTTAAATACCAATCTGCGCGATTTCGTACTGAAAATAAAAGAGTGAGTTATTATTATTATGCTTGCCTTCTGACAAAATAGCGTAGATGCCTTTCCTATATAAACCAAATATCCCTCCTTAAATCAGTAGTATCCCTCACACACTTCTCTTCCTGTCGTTTCCTAATTCCCATTCCCTACAACATTTTATTTATTTTCCGAGTTCAGGCACACGATATTCCGATGATTATAATATCGTATTCCCGGTAAGAGTTGGCCATAGCTGGGTAGACTAGTCTCGACCCATTATTATCCAGTTATTTTGTAGCATTCTGGACGAAAATACGAAAGGACCGTTCAACCCTTTTACAGCAGTAGAACTGCAGTAGTCCCGTTTTGGGGACAAACCAGTCAAATTCCGAGTAATTTGTCCCCAAAACGGGAATGTGACGGTCCAAAAAAAAGGAAACACGGACGGTCCTTCTACTGGCATATACTGGTATCCATGTACGTCCCGCCCAGAGTGCATTGGTATATAAACCCCTCCTTCTGAACGGGAATACAAGGAGCGTCTATTACTAATAATAGGCCTTAACCCCTCTACGACTGCAGTCCCGCTAGGGGCACAAACCACCCAAAAATAATACGTAGTTTGTCCCCATAACGGTGCTGCAGCACTAAAAGGCACCATTACGGGGGACCATAGTAAAAAGGACCAAATATTGTTTAGTAAAAATAGGTAAATATGTGTAGTTTTTTTTTGGGGGTGTACCGTCGTAGGTCCTATTAACTATGGTCCCCCGTAATAAAAGGGTTAATGAGAAGCCTAAACGGTCCTTACATTTCCGCCCAGAATGGTATAGACTTACAGGAAGTACATAAATAATCCGTTTTTGATGCGCGATTCTCGGCTTTTTTTTTGTCTCCGGTTTGTGGCTCATACTAGTAGATACCCGTCGTCTGTTTATTATTAACAGTTGTTGCACAGCTCGGACCAGATAATCGATTTCTCACTTTGGATTATCTACAAGTAGATATCTCAGAGCAGATATATATATATAAATATCCCTGATCTGTATGATCTGTATGATCTAGCTCATGTGGCCCGGGTGGGAGCCATGTATTCTGGATGATCGATTAACAGGATAAGTTTCCTGGGTTGGGCCTGTGCTTTACAGAGATCCTTGTCAGCACATCAGAGTGGCAGGTTTTACTACTGTAGGATCTAAACGATCTACTACTGCTGTATGTAAAACTACTCTGGACCGAAGTATAGGGACAGCAGAGTCAGGATATAAATATAATATATCATCCAGAAGGCCCTAGCCGTGTACGTGTAAGATAAGTCTCACTTGCCTGTTCAGCGAAGTTGCTACTTTTCGCACCCTTCTCTTACGCCATCCCGTTCCGCTTGGTGCCTCTGTTGTTGTTGTTCTGTTGTTGTCCTTGTCGTGGTCGATCTCACAGGAATACAAGGACACTTTCCTCGCCCAAGGCAAGCCCGTGTTCAACGTGGAGTACAACCTCGGCATGAGCGTGTGCAACTCGTCCAACAAGCTGGGTCTCGACACCATCGTCAAGGTAGGCCAAGCCAAGCAAGCACCTTCCCATCCTCCCTCCTGATTCGTTGGTACAAGGTTGAACGCTTTGTTTGGAGAAAGTGTAGCTTTTTTCGTAAATACACTAGGCTATATGTTAACGAACGCTGCTGTATACACGTACGTATATACTTGCGGTACACAGTTACCAGTACTACTTGTAGTAACGAGGACTACCTGGTTGCTGCTCTTGCTCATAACTGGCTATTAATAGCAGTTGTAGTGATAGTCGCGGTCCCCCCCCCCCCCCCCCCCCCCCCCCCCCCCCCCCCCCCCCCCCCCCCCCACCCGATCACCCTTTCCTCCGTTCACCCCCCCCCCCCCCCAAAAAAAAAACGCTATTTCGGGAGATCATAGTTAATAGTACCTATGGTATATATAAAAACCTACATATTTATATTTTTGTACTAACAAAATTTGGTCCTGTTTACTATGGTCCCCCGTAATAGTTTGGTTCCGTTTTGGTCACCGTTCGCTCGCGCCGTTTCCCGTACGTAATTTTTTACATCGAAGTATCCATCGTGATTTTGCGTAGATTTATACCAGGTACAATATTCATCGTTTTTTTTTTAGCAACAGCAGCGCTAGCTACGATACGGTGGCAGTGACACGTGCTTGTGCAGCCTGCTACTCCGCTCCAGCGTGCACTCGTGTCGCTACACAGCACAATGGTTATCTCTCTCACACACACTTTTGGGTGCTCTTTCGAACAGGGGGGATAGGTCACGCTGTTAAGAACCAGAACGGTCTACAAAAGCGTTTATTCCTCAGTACAAAATATGTACATCGTCCTCATATTATAGGATCTCTCATTTTTGTTTTTTTCCTTTCTGCGGCATTCTAATATTGATCGTATGATACACCGTTGGCACTTCGAACAAAAAATGAATGGTATCAATAATTATTCATACTTAATATTAGAGCTCTAACATTAATAGTGGCGTGGTACTGTTGTCTACTGCTGTCTACATACAATTATTATTGTGCTTGCCTTCCGACAATATAGCGTAGATGCCGTTCCTCTGTAAACTATACCACTCTGACCCAAAATATAAACATTTTGAATTCAATAATTATATACTGACGGTCCCTATATTTCGGGTCAGAGTGGTACATAAAAATGACACCAGCATAGGGGGTAGAAACGCTTATGCATATGCATATACACATGATGACTGACGGTTTTGCTACCCCCCCCCTCGATATTTGCCCCGTATCTGTCTCTGCTGCTACGACCATCTCAGGACTACGACTTGAATGCACCCTTCTGCAGCTGCGTGGACTCTTCGAGGGACTTCAAGTGCAAGCCCTAGGGCTAGACTTTGTTCTCTGATTTGAAGAGGGGAAAAAAAAACTTTCTGATTCGATGGCTATTTACTTTTCTTTTCTGTTTGCAGGTTCCGGATGATAATGATAGTCGGTAGTTGTCGAGCTGTAGTGAAGCTGTCTTGTGCTGTCCTCGTCGTCGACGGCAAAATAGAGAACCGAACACTCCTGGTGATGCAATATGTACGCAGGGAACTGGTCTACACACACGTACGATAAAAGCCTTCTTCTTTTGCTCGTGTGGCCTGTTCGTAGCATCAGGTCTTTCAGTTCCCTCCGAGCTGAGCTGACGATACGGTCGCAGCATCTACGACGGGTCTTTTTTTTTTCCCCCGTGCAGTAATACCCCCGGTGCGTTGATGTGTTTTCCCGATGTGCCGAATTTATTTTCGGGAGCGCGGGAAGTCCCGCCTTACGTTTTTTTTTTATCAAGTTCGGACAAGTGTGGGCGGCGGCGGACGGGCGGGCGTTCGTTCGTTGTTGGCGTTTTTGGTCAACTTTTGTTGAAATGGGAGGAGAGAAGGAGGAGGAGGAGGAGGAGGAGGAGGAAGAACGTGAGGTGGCGGTTTTTCTCCCCCAGTCAAAAACCACCATACGAGCAAGCAGTTGTCGGTGCATGCAGTGTTCAAATTTCTTTCCAAAGTCCCGCTTTTTTTCTCTCGACAGATCTCTTCCTTGTGTATGTGTCTTGTCTTGTTTTGTTTTTCGTTTTTTTTTTGTTATTTCTCTCTGTCTTGTCTGTTTCTCTTGTTGAGTGTACGGCTGGCGGTGCTCACTGCGTCCTACATGATTCTTGAGGTTACTATTTTACTCAAGCCTCATTTTGGCGCTTTGCTAGCACGCGGTGAATTTTGGCATGATCTTCTGTTCCATTTCGTCTCGTCTCTTGTTCTGTATTGTGGTGTGGTGTTGTCGTCATTTCTCAATTACAGCAGTGTGTTCAGCTGTTTTGTGTCATAATGTTTTACGAACGCCATTAGTTCGTTCATTTGCTCAAGAAGAAATACCCCATTCTCTCTCGGTCACCCCCCCCCCCCCCCCCCCCCCCCCCCTCGGGTGTATAGAGCAGGCGAGTTACTTTTTTTTTTCTGGCGGCAGAACGGGCGGTGGGGAAAGTTTTGCACGACGAAATGAATAAGGCTGTTCCATTCCATGTTTCTTGCGTATGTTAGCAAAGTTTGCTTGCGGAACCTGGGGGGAGTGCTCGCTTTTTTTGTAGATTGTTCGTGGTGGGTGGTGGGGTTAGAGGGAAAAGCGGGGAAGTTTTTGGGCGAACGAGTTAATGTTGTCGTCGTCGCTGTGGAGTGGGGATGATAGTTTGTACCTCCTGGTATACTGTTTGCATACTCGAGGCGCGTTGTGGAGTGCTCTTCGTACAGTAGGTTGTGGTTGGCCGGATTTCCCGAGAGTGAGTTTAGGAAGATTGGGAGAGAGAGAGAGAAGAGAGCAAAAGATGGATGGGGGGGGGTAACGGCCTGATGTACGATGTCCGATCGTCATAACAATATAACAGCCCATCCCCCCCCCCCCCCAACACACGATTATAGTTCTAGCTTATATAGATGATAGTGAAGATGTGTCGTCTTTCGTGAACGATGTAACTTCACGAAGAACAAATTAAGTGCGTTTATACGTACTCTAGTGCGCGCTGCGCGTTTGGGCCTTCAGACTGATCGAGCGCATGGAGCGCAAGCAAAGCTTTTGAATGGTACATACGTCCGTACACGCATTTGGTTATCGCCTTTATCGCCTGTTTGGGACTGAATTATTACCCGTTGTGCCTCGAAACGAGGGAACAGCATGCGGCGGGGAAGTGGGGAGTAGGAGGGGAGTAGGAGGCACTATTGAGAACTCCCCAGTTCTTTTTATTTTGCAACCTGAGGCGGGAGTGTGTTGCCCCCCTTTTATTGCGAATTGAGGGGGCAACGACCCTTTTCTTTGCGACTTTTGAGGGAGGGGGACGACCCCTTCTGTTTTGCGACTCGGACAAAAGGGGGGGAGGGGGGAGATCTCTTGGGTCCTTTTTTTTTATTGTCTCGCTCTAATATTCCCCTTGCCGACGGGTGTTATAATAGTATAGGGGGCAGACTAAAGGCCACCCTGAAAGAACCTGTCTATATGTATTCTCTGCTTTTTTTTTCTCTCTTTTGTTGATGATGGGTTGCATCGAGTGGGGGGGGGGGGGAGAGCATACACTCGGCAGCAAACAGGTAAGAGTTGACGATGGCGGAGAGCGTTTTTTCTTTTTTTTAATACATTTGGTCGGTGCTTGAATGATTGAACCAGATTATTATGATGCTGAGACAGCAGCTAGCTTTGTTACTACGGTATTATTACTGGTGGGTGGTTGCGGTAAGTAGTAATAGTAAGTATCATATGCACACGGATCGCATGATATCGGCGGAAACGATGTGTATTCGCCAAATAAATAGTATGACTATTATCCTGGGAAGTTCTTGGCACAACGGATGGATGGGTGGATGGATGGATGGATGGACGCGGACTCAAACAACATTGATACCGTGCCATCGTACTCCAGGGTGACTTTAGTTTTGCGGGTGTGTTCTATATACCGCAAGCGATCGATAATGCTCTCATTATGCGTTGCGAGCGTCTCTCGCCGACACCACCAACATCATATTAATAGCACGAACGATGACATCATCTATTTTTTCCCGGCGGAAATAATTTAAATGTAGAACAAATGTATTGTCGTGAAATGCGTACATATACTCGCAAGTAAAAATACGTCCCCTGAAGAAGTTATTGGTGTGTCCCAACGGATGAACCCACGCAAACAACCCAAAACAAACGTTGTCCTGTGGTGGAGGGTGTGGAACCTTCTTCCTCGTTGTCTTGGCGTGGTGTGTTTTTTTTCCGCTTTGCGAAATCGTTGCCAATGACTCGAAAGCATTAGTATCTTCCTTGCTATAAAAACGACCGCAAGAAGAAGGAGCCGGGTTCACCACTTCGTAGATGTAATAATTTTCGAGGAATATTCCTATTCTCTGTATACTATGCTCGTGCTGTGACGATAAATACCCTATAAAAAACGCGGAGGGAGTGGGGGATATAGCTCCACAGCCTAAAAGAAAACGTGGAGGAGGTGGGGGGGCGGGGGGGGGGCGGAGGAGGATACAGCTCCGCGGTCTATCGTCCCCAGCACCAGCTCCGCGGTCTATATGGTGCCTAGCACCATGATTTCGATGCTGGATTCAATTCCCGGGTTGCGACACTCTTTTTTTTTTTTAGCATCCGACGATTTTTGACCGTTCGACGATCTCTGACCGTTTACGGTTCGCGCTTGGCGCTCACGGCCTCCGGCGGGTCCTGCGGAGGGCTAATTATATTTCTGCACCTTGTGGATGGGAGTAGGGTGCCAACTGGGATCACATCCGGATGGGATCAGGTCCGGGTGCCATGGGATCAGGAGAGCCAAGCGGGGGCGTGTTTTGTTTTCCCGCCTTGTATGGAGAATATTCCCAGAAAGTTATTTCTCTACTACATGGAGAACTCTACTTCCTGCGGAGGGCTAATTACATTTCTGCACGTTGTGGGTGGGAGCAGGGTGCCAAAGGGGGTCACATCCGAGTGGGATCAGGTCCGGGTGGGATCAAGAGAGCCAAGCAGGGTCCTGTTTTGTTTTCCCGCTTTAATGGAGAATATTCCGAGAATCTTATTTATCTACCATATGGAGAACTCTACTGAGAAGAAGAGAGTTAAATTTTCCGGTATACTGTAGTATAATATATAACGAACCGACGCTAAAGTAAAAAATGATCTTAATGTTCCGTCGTGCTGCCACCACCGCGGTGCGTATACCATTATTATCATCATTATCATCATTATCATTGTTGATATTGTGTCTGGTCATCTTATTTCTTTCGAATTATTCTGGATATTTCGCAGCAACAAAGCAACAACACGCAACGGATAGGAGCCACACGGCCAAAACGCTGAGAGGCAATATGTGAAGGTGGAGACCGCTTACGACTGCTGCTTACCGTTACCTCGGCCATCACCTCACATGTTCCCCTCCTCGCGCTATTTCAGCGGAGGGGGGGGGGTGTACTCATGTCGTGCATGGCTGCTACGTACACTACTAGTCGTATGGCCATAGATCCTCGTATTCCTACGATTTCAGGCGGGTGGGGGGGTAAGAAACTCACTAAACTCCTCCCCCCGGCTGTTTCGGAGAGGAAGGGGAGGTATTTGTGAGAGAACCACTCAACCCCCCCCCCCCCCCGCGCGCTGTCTCTGGAAGTGGCCAAACCAGAAACTAAATCAATTCGTTGATGCTGTCATCCATATGCAAGAATATTCGCCTCTAAAGCGGATCTTAGTAGGATGCAGCTCACCCTTCATGCGACTCGCCCAGCACCTCACGTTTCGCTTCGCGCTCACAGTGCAAGCAATGTCTGCCTGGTCGGTGAAAACCCAACGTGTTCCGTCCCGGCATTGTAGGGATACTCGTTGTCATGTATGGCCGTAGTCGTACAACCGTTGGGGGGGGGGGGGCGGCGTGCTCGTTTGTTGCTTGCCTTAGAGTAAATTTGACCGCTGACAACGCATCGTTCCAACTCCTAATATATACCTGGTGCACGTCGAACGTTTTGGCGCTCATTACGCCTTTTCCGTATATTACATGGACAGTTTTTTCTTTTCTTAGGCCCTTTCTGTTTTGTCGCTCGTGGCCACCATCTATCTCCTAGGACACAGCGACTGTTTTCTCGCTGACACGTACACTATTGCGGGGGACCCTAGTAAATAGGACCTACGTTACACACAAAAAACTACCAGGTATATATTTACCTATTTTTACCAACAATATTTGGTCCTATTTAATATCGCCCGCCTCTTTTTGTTTCCTGGCGATCTCTAAGCTGGAGCTTGAAGCGCTACAAACCTCCGCGGAAAGTCGACCTGAGTGGACACCTAGACGATATGCAGCAGGTGTTGTTCCTTCGCCACTCCCTTCCTCGAGAACGACCCTCCATCTCTCTCCCCCCCACGACGCTTGCAGTCAGCTGGTCGATAAAATGAATATGTTTTCCTCTACCCCGAGGCGCCCAAAACTTGCCACCGCTAAAACCGTCCGTCGAAGGACGCGTACGCCCCGGATGAGCGTAGTGTTGTTGCCGCTTGTGCGCTCGCCTCGGGGGCAAACGCAGTTGATTGGTGCATGGACCGTGGTCAGCACTGCCTCCTCGCAGGTGCATACATACATATAGTACCTACGCTGGTGGGTCTACTGCATGGGTGACGTCCAGCAGGGTGGACTTATTCCTGTCGTACTCTAGGGACAAAACGCGCCCCGAAGACCGCCTCCCCTCGCGGCGATGATGTTTCCATGCGCAGACTCCAGTCCGCTGTAATAAGAGTCCCCCAACTTGGTGAGGAAATCCCAAGAACCCTTCAGCGTGCGGGAGATCGCGCGGAGAAGCGGCTGGTGTTCTGGTCCACCTGTGCGCCCCCCGGCCCGACTCTGGGGAAGATGCGCGCGTGTCGGGTACCCACGCCGACTGTATCGCAGCAAGGGCACACCCCTCATCGCCACGTGTTCCTCACTCCCCACGAAGCGCCTTCTAGTTCCCACGAACTAATATGCGGGTATCACACGCAGCGACGTCCGTTGGCCGCGTCCGAAGGCATGCTGTGGCTCCCTCTACCTTGCAGGGCTCCTGTATCGACCCTTGGCGAAGGACCTTCAGGTTCCGCCCCCGTCCTGGCATTGTAGGGATGCGAGGGTCAATGGTCATATGACTACGGCCATGCACGATAATGAGTACACCCCCCGCCGCCCGATAGCGGGGCATCCGGTCCCGGCGGGCGTGCCTTCTGCCGTCCCCGGCACACAGCTAAGGCTGTGTCTGCGCGGCGTGCCGCCCCTTTGGTTGTCCGGCTTGCCTGACTTCTGTTGGACTTTCCAAGAGTTTATTGTGAAACGGCGTAATGCACCGCTAGCATACGTCAGTCTCTGGATGCCTTAGAGTCTGATCTCCGCCTAAACCCCATTCCAACCAAGATTCGGGGACGTTCGTCTTCCATATCGCTTCCTTTTCGTGTTTCCCCCCCATGCGTCTCGGATATTATCTCCCGCAAGCTATCTGTGTACCTTCGAGCGGAGCGATGAGGGATAGTGCCCGCTTCGGAGAAACCCCACCTAACTCATCGGTCGCCTATAACGGACCAGCGAGAGACAGACCTGTGAGAAAACTCCGGCGCATACATCCCACCCCCCTGCTTCCAAAATAACTGACTAGCCGGAACAGAGCGAAAAAACGGCGCATAGCACAAAAAAGTGAAAGTCCCCCCTCCACACACAACGTCACATTATCCTTTTCGCCACAATAACTGCAACAACAAGAACGTCCTTCCGTTTTTTATACGTACGTCCGCAGGTACAGTGGGGGGGCGCACAGTTCAACCCTTTTACTATTACACAGTACGGGACAGAAGCTATAATATATTCCTATATATGTTGTCTAAGGCTCGCGGTGATGTCAACGTTGAGCACAGACAGGCTCTCATGAAGACTACCTGGTAGTATTTTATGGGATTCGGAGTGGCGTTCGTCGCCGAGCACAAACGGTTCGTAGCTTAAAATTCTTGAAATCTCAAACAGTAATCTCTGAGCCTGAAATTCTTCACTCCCAGATTATTATTACGGGGGTCCATAGTTAAGAGGACCTATGGTATACATAAAAACCTGTATATATACCTATTTATACTAACAATATTTGGTCCTATTTACTATGGTCCCCCGTAACAAGACATATATATATATATAACATGTCGCGTACCGTAGTGCACTACTTTGTACCTGAACCCGTATCTGACTCTAGTTCCAAGTGTTTTGTCCCCAGGGCGGGAGTGCGGTCATCAAGGGGGCGGGCGTCTTTTTGGGGAGAAAAACACTCGGAATTATTAGAGTTGTGATCATTTTTGGATTTGGAAAAAAAGGTTGAGAGACGGGTGTCTCACAGGCAGGCGTGTTTTTTTTTACCTCGTCTCTCCCTCTCAACCCCTTTACGACTGCAGTCCCGTTTTGGGGACAAACCACTCTAATTCTAAGTAATTTGTCCCCGAAGCACAGTCCTAAAAGGGTCAATAAACCCGAACTTCTTCTCTCCAACATGACATGAACGGGCATCATATACCTGGTAGCTTCAAAACTTTAGTGTGCCCGCCGTGTCAAGCCACTTATTAACCTCAGATCTCTCTTGAAAAAGAGTATACTTTTCTCTTTAACCGAGAGATACAGCTCTTAAACCGGTACCCACAATACTCTTCGAGTACCACGTGTATATATCCTACGTATATATACTACTTATGCAGATAGATACTTCTTACGAATAGGCTTGCCGCTGTGCTGTTTTTTTAGCTGTTTTGTTGTGATGATACACTCACTCGTAAATAGAAAAGAGACTGAGATGTGCTTTTATCAAGGGCTTCCCAACTCGTACAGTACACACATTTTTTTTACAAGAAGAGAGTGAGAGAGCACTAGTGTGTGATTATGTACTAACTGTGTGGTGAAAGTAGTGCCGTTCCCGTTTTTCCGTTCGTTTTTATACTGCTTCTTTAGACGTTTTGGTTTGCTGGTGTTGTGGTTCGTTAGAGAAAATGGTTGAGATGGTGTTGTGATCGCACAGCGAGAGAGCAAAACGTGCCAAACTCATGCACGCAAGTGCCAAAGCTACAGCATATATTATTAACAAGACAAGTGCCAATGCTACATAAAAAGTTGCGGACGAATAAGGAATGAATGTTGTTGATGCACAACCAACAGCAGACAGACAAAAACAACGCAGCAGCAGGCGGGACGCCACACACACGCAACCTCTACTCTCAATTCCTCTAACAAGTTCGAAGAAGAGAAGCAAGAAGAAGAAGTGCATAGCGTTTATAACTCAGCTGACACTATTACGGGGAACCATAATAGTTAATAGCTAGGACCTATGGTATACACAAAAACCTATATATTTACCTATTTTTTACTAACAATATTTGGTCCTATTTACTATGATGCACGAGTATAACTAAACACGGATTCTGAAGAAGAAGCAAGAAGAGCATCTACACACAACTTATTATTATATATATAGCACTACAGGTATAAAAAAGCTGATTAATATATATAGATAGCTAAACATGTCAGCCCTTTTTAGTTCAAACAGCCGAGAAGTCATACAAGCACTTCTTCTTGCTTCCTTCTCTTCTACAGCTTCTCTTCTTGGAGATTTCGGGGGGTTTTTGCGTGTGTGTGGCGTCTGCGTTCTCGTCTGTAAAATGTTGGTTTCTGTGCGTTGTCGTCCGCATCATTATTTATTTTTCTTTTCGTTCGGCGCTTTCTTTTGTTGTGCACGTTGCTCTCGTTGCGATCGCAACCATCACAGCCACACCATTTCAACCATTTGCGACCAGCCAACCACAACCACAACGAATGGCAAAATCATCCAGTACAAAACAATGCTGTACAGCTGTAGTGGCACCGCTGTACGCTGCGAGTGTACAGCAGAATAATACAACATGAATGATGCCTACCTATAACCTGGCATCAACAGCAGTATGATAGTGCGACGTGCATGGATTCGCCATGTACCTGGTACATGATATCACATGATATGATATGTATGCGCGTGTGTGAGAGAGGAAGAAACAAAATAAACGTACAGCAAGAAATGAGAAAAACTGATGCATGTGGAAAAAAAGAAGATACTTTTAGAAGAACATTTGTTTTCGGATCTTTGCACCTCTCGCGGTTGATTGCTTTTGGGCAGAATAGATCACATCTGCATCACATGCCTACACAGCAGTACCATGATGAATATCACATCAAACGAAAAAATCTTACCGGGTGCATACGTACGTACCAGGTATAATATCTTTGGATCTTTGTTGGTCTTTCTTCGAGATCGGGCGATCGGGCAATCTGACTTTTTATGCACTACGTACAAACAGTAGTACCAGGTATATCCGTCGTATGTATGTGTACATACGAGCAGTCACGCACATTCACATATTCCTACCCACTACCCACACCCACATCCCACTCCTACATCACCACCCACCCTTATCACACACCACCGCACTGCTGCTGCCTCGAGTTCCCAGCAGTAGCTCTGTCGGGTCAACTCTCGCCCGTCCTCGTCACGCCCCCCCCCTCCTACTCGTCACATCATCATCATCTATCTGATTCGCCAGCGTGGTGAGAGATAGACGATGAAGTTCGCGACGATCGCATCGATCTGCCTCGCGGCCACCACTGCTGCGCCGCGCGGAGGACGATTCGCGGACGGCGCCCCGTTCGACGCGCTCATGTCCCTGGTCGACCAACTTCAGGAGGAAGCGATGGCCCTCACCGGCAAGTACAGCGGGATGGACGCCGAGGTCACCTCGCTGATCGACCAGCTCACCAAGTGCCAGGGAGGAGCAGGAGGAGGGGGAGGAGGGGGGATGGTGGCGGCGGCATCACACCTGATCGCCCCACATCCGGCGGTAGTGATGACAGCAGCGAGGAGGATAGTGGTGAAAAACGGCGGTGGTGATGGTGATGGAGGTGAGGGAGGAAAAGGGGGAGGGGAGGGGGAGGAGGGGGAGGAGGAGGAGGAGGAGGAGGAGGAGGAGGAGGAGGAGGAGGAGGAGGAGGAGGAGGAGGAGGAGGAGGAGGAGGAGGAGGCACATCATCTCGCGATGGCAGCAGCAGCAGCAACAGCAGAGATGATGATGGAAACAACGATGGCTGCCCCGACGACTACGACGACGGCACCAACGACCACTACACCGACGACTACAGCAACGATGACGGTGGCAATGAGGACAGCGGCGACGGCGACAGGGGCGGCGGTGGCGACGAGGAGAGCAGAGATAAGGGGAGCGACGATGTTGGCGACAACGGCGGCGGCGGCGGCGACCAGGAGAGCGGCGATAAGGGGAGCAACGATGTCGGCGACAGCGGCGAAGGTAGCGGTGGCGGGGGTGGCGGTAGTGGTGGCGGAGGTGGTGGCGGAGGTGGTGGTGGTGGTGGTGGTGGTGGCGGGGGCTTCAAATTCTCTGCCGGGCAAAGCTGGAACTACAACTTGGCGACACCGGTGGACGTGAACGTGGACGTCGACGTCTTCTTCATCGATATGGGTGAGTGTTGCCATGTGTTGTCTATTAAAACTACCATGTTCAAGATGCGTACGACGAGTATACGTATAGTCTAGAGGTGTACATAGCCGCACGTTATTGCGCTCGAAACTGCGGCGAGCGAGCGGCACAGCAGCAGTGAATGGAAGAGGAGTGCGCTAGGTATAGCTGTGTCGCTAGCTTGTGTCGGTGTAGGCTTCGTCGCGTTGTCGGTGCGCTCGATTACGCTCTGTGTTTTGCCCGGTGGGTACCGGTATTTGTTCGTTTTTTTTAAATTTGACCGACCTGTGATTTTGACTGTTGTGGAATTCTTTGCACGCAGCCAAAATACTCGGCCGAGATCATGACGTGATACATCCTGCATCGTTAAATCAAATCTACGTACGTACGTACACCAACAGCAACCAAACCTGTACTCCCACCTCCAAACTTTCGGTACAACGGGTTTGATTCCTCTCGCTTCTCGTGCACCACCCTCGTAATTTCGCGGTGTCCGTCTTTGTGACTCTCCTTCGATTCCTGTGTTCAACCACGCCTTGCCTGATCCATGCTCCATGCCGAGTACTCGTACCAGCAGTGGATGTATCGTATATATAAATCGGTAAAATTGTTTTACCGCGTTAAAAAATTCTCGAATTTTTCGATTCATCTTTTTATTATTTGCGTTTCATTTTTGGTTTCCAGTTTCCACTTATTATTATTACTTCCCACGTTTTATTTTTCGTTTCATGCAACAACGGCAGCACAACAACAACAACAACAACAACAACAAATAGGAGGAGCAGCAGAGCAGCAGCAGCACACTTTATATTGATAACCACTGTTGATAATAGCAAACAACAACCAGCACTACAATTACCGGCCTATATCTTTGACAAGGAATCACATATAGAATACGCGCGCTCGGTTTATCACAATACTTTTTTTTTATAAATTTTGAAATACGTCAGCTGTGTGTGTGTGTGTGTGTTCTTCACATTAAACCGTTCTTCTACTCGTCGACATCCAGCAAGCCCAGTGTCCGTGCTGATTCTTCACCCTAGAAAGATACGAGCTCTGTGGTCACAGACTACGACACAGAGATAACACACCGTAATGCATTAATAGCCTACGCAATACCATGCCTTCGCACTAGGTGCGGCCGACACAACATACATACATACGCCACCAACCAAAATACACCATAAAGAAAGAGAAGCAACGAAAAAAAAAAACCAAACCGAAAAAGAACAAGAAAAAGAAAAAGAAAAGGAGAAGAATCCCAAATAAATAAATAAAATGGGAAGCCAAAGCTCAGACACATACATACTTACCCCGAGCATGAGCCAAAAGGGACGTGCAAGGGGAAAGATATGAGTTCGACTGATTAAATAGTTGATACTCAACTTATACTTGTAAAATTCGGTAAAAATGGAGTATAGACGAGGCGTATTACGCAGCTTGCAAAGTTGAGTATCAACTATTTAATCAGTCGAACTCACAGCTTTCGTATTTCAAAATTTATAAAAAAATTACCAGCTTACGCTTTGATTGGAGCCGTGGTGCTTGCTTGGATTATTTTGCGGCGAACAGCAGTCAGCCACAGCAGGTCTACCTGGTAGTTTGAATAGCCTACTTTTTGGGCAGTGCCCTGTTTGTTTGATGTTTGTACTGGTTCTGGATCATTCAGGCCCAGTTTTTCGGCGCAAGTTGGGCGAAAAGTGAGCAACCTTTTTTTTTCGATCGATGTATTCATATCGTACGTACAATACCTGTACTCGTATACATACACACGTTGTCTACTCTCCTTATGCTTCATAAAAACGTATGAGCTGTGGCGGAGTTTTGTGACCGCAGAACTTGTACGAGTACCTATCTAGGATGTGAAGAATCGACACGGACACTGGTTGTGCTGGATGTCGACGGGTAGAAAGAGCAAGAACGGTTTAATGTGAAGAACACAGATACGTACGGCTGTATATACATCATCAGCAGTATGAGCAGGAGACAACACACAGCAGCAGTGTGAAATCGTTGTCGGTTGCCGCATCATGCTATTTGATTACTACTAATACTGCTGTACGGCACATGTCCTTCACCACACTGCTGCTGTCATTTACGCATGTATCGTGACCGGCCCGAGGTGTGGAATAATACCACTGCTGTGTACGCAAGCATAAGGACCTAGTCGTATATTCATATTAGTATTTAAACGCTCCTTGTGTGCACACCCAGCATGGTACCGCTCGGTCCCGAAATATAGGGACCATTTTCACTGAATACTATTAAATAGTCAACAAAATATATATGCTTCTATTAAGGGACACAGCAGTGTCACATCATATTACACGTATAGTAACAACGATTTTTTACGAACGTTCGAAGGGGTATTATACTCGTCGTACGACGTCCCGCGTACGGTTGTTATTACGGGGGACCATAGTAAAAATAGGACCAAATAATGTTAGTAAAAATAGGGAAATATAAAGGTTTTTTGTGTGTACCGTAGGTCCTATTTACTGCTGCTGTGCGGTCCCTCGTAATAGCAATGAAGAAGGCTGTGTTACTCCTGCCTACACCAGCCTAGACGTTTTTTTTTTTTTTTTTTCCAAAAAAAGGCCACGGGCGGTTCGGTTGGCGTTCGCGCGGCCCAACAACGAAAAACGGGGGTCAAGGAAAAGTGCAAAAAGTATTGCGCCGATGGTTTCGACGCTTTGGCTTTCTAGCTATTAATAGCTTGCACATACATGTACCAGGTCATGGCCACGCTGCTGTTGTGGAGTAGGCGATAGCATCCTTTTGATGGAGAGACCACCCGCCCCTCCGTGGTATCTCACCCAAGACTGGACGAAGGAAATCCGGAGCAGTGATATAGTAGTGGTGGTGGTGGTGGTGGTAGTAGTAGTAGTACTCTGTAGTAGAAGTAAAGGTAGTGTGCAGAGCGGTATTCAATGCCACTACGTAGAAGTGGGGAGGGGGCGTGGCAGGATCAAACATGACATGGGTAACAAAGGTTCGACACATGTGGGGAGAGGCGCGATTGACGTTGATTACAGGAAGCACAGAGAAACACAACACTAACTATTGCGGGGGTCCATAGTTAACGGGACCAAATTTCGTTAGTAAAAATAGGCAAAGATATAGGTTTTTATGTACACCATAGGTCCTGTTAACTATGTACCCCCATATTATATTATTACGGGGGTACATAGTTAACAGGACCTATGGTGTACATAAAAACCTATATATTTGCCTATTTTTACTAACAAAATTTGGTCCCGTTAACTATGGACCCCCGTAATAATAGACTGCAAACTATCATGTCACGACGAGTGCAACGAGAAGCGACATTCATATTCTATAGAGGACAATGGACAACATATTCGAGTCCACCCACACACCCATAATGCCAACAAAAAAATAACCATTATCATCGTCGCTTGCCCCCCCCACCACCCCCCCCCCCCCCCCCCCCCCCCCCCCGGTCTATGATCATACGACTGCGGTCATGCATGATAATGATAATGAGTACACCCCCCCCTCCCCCCCCCCCTCCCCCACCCCCACGCTACCCCCCCCCCTACCCCCCCCCCCCCCCTCCTCCCCTTGTAGACGGCGCTCAGGCAACCATCGACACGCTCCACGGCAAAGGAAAGGGTGTGGTGTGCTACATCAGCATCGGCACGGTCGAAGACTGGCGGGACGACGCCGACCAATTCCCTTCGGGAGCCATCGGCGGCGGTGTTGACGGCTGGGCCGGGGAGAAGTGGCTCGACGTGAACGACATGACCGTGCGAGAGATCATGAGCGCGCGCGTCAAGAAGGCCGCCGACATGAACTGCGACGCGATCGAGCCGGACAACATGATGGCGTACAGCGAGCCCGGCACTGGCGTCAAGGTTACGGAGGGGGAGCAGATCGAGTACGACACGTGGTTCGCGGACATGGTGCACTCCCACGGGATGGCGGTCGGGCTGAAGAACGCGGTGGAGCTGGTGCCCATCCTCGTCGGCGTGTTCGACTTCGCGCTCAACGAGGAGTGCAACGAATGGAAAGAGTGCAGCGTGAGTTATACCTCCCTCTTCTCTCTGTACCTTGCAACAGCGCACCGACCGGCCTACGGCTTCTACTCTACTTGTAGTCCACTTGTTACGATTGTTTGTGTTATGTTCTGCCATCCGACAGCGTGATACTTATGTATAAGCATGAGCTTCAGTGCCGAATTACGTCATGAACATGCCCCCAAAAAGTTCAGTATTTTTCGTTGATTGTTCTATTTTGCCGTCTGGCATTGTGCAGCATATGTGAACTTCAACGTTGATCACTCACAAAACACTTACCAGAAAGAAAGGAAAAAAACCACGTGAAAAAAAAACGTAAAAAAAAAAGGAGGTACAGTACCTGGTACGTATTTTTTTCTACGTTTTGCCATTCGACAATGTGCAGGCAGCATGAGTTTCATTCAGCTTTGATCACTCGTAAACGTCCCCCAGAGAAAAAAGGACGTGATTCACTCTCGGAATCGTCTGTACTCGTCTACAGCCACTGTTGGCTCTCTAGGCGTGGTCCTTGCCCTTCTTTCATGCCCGTAGCCCCGATTCAGAGGAATAAAAAGGAGGACTCTCCCCCTCCTGCTTTTTTGCTACGTACGGTGCTTGTGATGGATGGTCCTACAGCAGTAATCATGCTGCTTTTCTTTCATCGAGCGAAGTAGGAGATGGGGTATGCACACCTCTATGCTTGTCCAACCGCCACGTCGGATCCCGCAGTAGGGATATCTATGTCTCCACCTGCATGTTAACAGTATGCCAGGTATCTATCTGCAGTATCTATCCCTATGTATCTATTAATATCTATCTATCTTCATTATCTGTCAATAAAACATGTACCAATTTTCGAATTATCTGTACGTCGATCTATGTAGTTATCCTGCATCTATCTACATGTCTGTTGGTGATGTTCGCGCCCGCTCTTTCCCTCGCATCTCTCGTTCTGATTGGTGAATCTCCTGTTCTGGTCCCGTTTCTGATTTGGTGCATCTCTTCTCCTTGTCCGGTTCTGATTGGTGCGTCTCTTCTTCCTGGTTGTTCTGAATACAACAGATGTACAAGGACACCTTCCTCGCCGAGGGCAAGCCCGTGTTCAACGTCGAGTACAATCTTGGCATGAGCGCGTGCGACTCGTCCAACAAGCTGGGCATGGACACCATCGTCAAGGTAAAAAGCCAAGTCAAGCACCCTCCCATCCTCCCGCCTGATTTCTTGTTGAAACCCTCAGTCTGTCGTGGATATACGTTTTCAGTCCTGTTAGTCGTGGCACTCTCCCGCTCTCCCGCCTGCTGTGTCGTTGAACGTTCGCTCTGACGTATGATATATACCAGTCTTGTTCTTGAAGAGCGCACCTATAACATTACTAGCCGCGACAGAAATTACGCGGTAGGCAGGGGGGAAATATCGAGAGGACCGCAGGGTGGGGGCACACCGAGCGATCAGAGAGAGAGCGGGGTCGGGTTTAGCTCGGCAGCGCTAACTATACAACCCCTTTTTTTCACCAAACCAAACACACTTTCCTGGGGGGGAATAAAAAACTACACTCTAATTCCGAACCACCACATCCCCATATACCAGGAGACAGAACGGTAGGAACTAAGTGCATGTACGTACATAGCGTGATTTTTGTTTCGCTGTGGCGAAAAGATGTTATTACGGGGGACCATAATAAATAGGACCTAATATTGTTAGTAAAAATAGGTACACATATAGGTTTTTATGTGTACCATAGGTCCTGTTAACTATGGTCCCTCGCAAGAAACCCTTTTACGTACTGGAGGATTGCATTCCCGTTTTCGGGAAAAACGTGAAAATTTTGAATGCTTTGTCCCCTGAACGGACGGGACTGCAGTTCTACAATAGAAAGGGCCGAGAAGCCACGCGCCTCTTTTTTCTGGGTCTCCTGTCTCCTGACTGGGGGAGCTCTCCATACTCCACCCAGAGAAACGGACTCTTTAGAAAAAACACGAAAGTGCAAAACCCGAGATGGCGTTAAGTAGGTATACGACACAAAACCTGATGGCTGTTTGCGGGTCAGATGAAAGCTCACTGGTCGGGTCGGGTCGCATCGACTTGACTCGACTCGACCCGAGACCCCGAGACCCGAGACTCGAGACCAGAGACTCGAGACCCATGATATTCGAAAACTTCCTGCCCTGGGCCGACCCATGAGCTTTTAAAGGCCTCGCGGGTCGGGTCACGAACCGTCAAGAGCCCTGATTATGAGCGTTGCGAAACAGTGATGGCGTCCCCACGATATTCGGGTAACTGGTTTGCCTCAGCTAAGGAGCCACGGCGGTCCGAAGTGTTGCGTGTCCGAAATTAGCTACATGCCTCTCTCGCAGCACACGTCTCCGTCTGGAGTCTGTGACATGAATACGAAAAGGGGGCTATCTTACGGAGCAGAGCCGTACCCATCTCTGACGGGGAGGGAAGGGGCGGGGGGGGGGGGGTGGAGGGAGGACTCAAAAAGTTGTATGTAGGGTTAAAAAAGTGTGAGAGAATTAAACACTGCAGTACTGCAGTGGATTTGACATTGTTCTTTTTGCAAGGAGACGGTGTCATGCGTTTTCGATCGAAAGACGTACGTTACACTTTCGTTCGTGTGTTCTTTCTATATGCCCGTCACCAGCTGCAAGTGCATTCACCATCCTTGATACATATTTGGTATGTATACATGTATTGCCCCCCCCCCCCCCCCCCCCCCCCTCCCCCTCCTTGTACGGATGCGAGGGTGTATGGTCATACGACTACGGCCATGCATAGGATCGAGTACATCTCTCCTACCGAGTACCTCCCCCCCCCCGTGTTGTGGTGCTTCGAGGTGGTTGCTCGTACAAGATAGGGAGATGCTTGGTCTTACTCGGTCCCTTGTTTTTTTACTCCCAGGATTAGGGTTCCACCGACTTTCCAGGGCAGTACCGGATAACAGCATTGCATTGGCTTTGGTCCCGAGTCGTTTCAGCGGCGAGGGGTGGCTTCGCATAGCATATATGGACAACCCACAACGCCCTCTGTACATACATGCATGCATGGTGGATAACGGTTTGTCCCCCCCCCTCCTCCCCCCCCTCACCAATTTTCTCTCCTGTCCCTGTTGACATGCCTTCACTCTTACGATCGCAGGACTACGACTTGGATGCCTCCATGTGCAGCTGCGCCGATCGTTCGAGGGATGTGGGCTGCAAGCACCGGCTGTAAACCTTCTTCTGCTCAGATATTGATATAATGTTGCCCTTCATTGACGGCTGCGGAAGAGTAAACCTTTTTCTGCTCAGATGTTGATATAATATTTTGCCCTTGGTTGACGGCTGCGGAAATTAGGAAAATAGGAAAATAAGAGAAGCTGTTGAAATTAGCAGTTAGTTGCTGTGAGGCTGCTGTCCACGCAACACGAATGAGCACCCGAGAGGCAGTAAGGTAGAACCTCGTCTTTGCTCGTGGCTTCTGGACGCACAGGAGTCTTACGCTATCTTCCCCGTGTACTATTATTGTAGCTACGATGCCCGATGCGAGGGTCTATGGCCATACGACTACGGCCATGCATGAGATCGAGTACATCTCTCCTATCGAGTACACCCCGCCCCCTTCCCCCCCCGATTTTTCCTTCGGTGTGCGACGCTTTGTTTGCAGAGCACATACGCACTGTTTTTTTGGTGTTCAGATTTTTTAGTTCGGGCAAAAGTCAACGTTGCGGGGGCAGGCGTTCGTTCGTTCGTGTAGTGTTTGGCGTCGAGTTTTGTTGGCATGGGGGTGGAATGAGATGAGATGAGGTGGGATCGGATGGGATGGGATAGAACGGGATGGGATGGGATGGGATGGGATGGGGGGAGTAGGATGAGCGTGGGATGTGTTGAGTCTCCCCCCAACCGGAAGCCAACCACAGCGCTCCGCTCATTAAACTCCGTTGTCAATAGCAATGTCCCTCTTCAAACCCCAACCGCGAGATCGCCAAGGGCTAAGCAGGGAGGTGGGGTGGGGGGGGGGGGGGGGGGTCAAGCCCCAACTGCGAGATCGTCAAGGGGCTAGGGGAAGCAAGGGGGGGGGGGGGGATTCACATCATGCATGGCCGTATAGTCGTATGGCCACAGGGGGAGTCAAACTCTAATTGCGGGGATCGCAAAGTGGCCGTAGTTGACAGACTCCCACCCAATGGCGCGGAAGTGGAAGATTGAACCTTACCCTTGGTGCGGCTTAGGATTCGTGGGGCAGAGGGTAGACGGGCGTGTATGAAGAAAAATCATTGAGGGAAGGCAGCAGCGGGTGGGGTATAGGCAGATGCCAACCCGGAAGTAGGTAGCGAAAGGAACTAAACTGGTATAAAGCGGGCGTCCCTAATTTGATTTTCCCTGACTTTTTCTTCCAGATGGCTATAACTAGCTGATATAAATACAACAGGAGGCGTTGTCTCCCTGGGATTATCCTTCTGTGTGAATCATGTCGAGATGTACGCTGCTCAGGTGGCAAAACAAAACGTGAAAGTAGTACAATAATATAATATTAACAGTAGCACTATACCGTATACCTCTTAGATTCCTTCGTGTGGCAGTGTAGTTTGTTTGTGCGCATTCCATACAGGTCGCCGTGGTTGCATCATTCGTTGAGAGAGAATTGCCTCTCCCCCCCCCCCCCCCTCCCCCCTCTTTTTCGAGCCGTATTAGTGCAGTTTCGTACGTAAGTGCGCAAGAATACGTTCGTGGTGAGTCTATGTACTGTAGGTACCACAGGAGAAAACCCGCACGCAGTGAATTTTTGGCGTGATCGTCTGTTCCTTTTCTTTTTTGATGTTTTGTGCGTTTGTTTGTGCTTTTTTTGTCCTCCAGTTTTTCCAGGGCTATAAATATTCTACGACACACCTGGTGTACGTTTTATTACGGGGGTCCATAGTTAACAGGACCAAAAATTGTTAGTAAAAATACCTAAATACATAGGTTTTTATCTATGCCATAGGTCCTGTTAACTATAGACCCCCGTAAATAGGCCCTTTAGAAATAACGACTGCGACCCTTTTTTTTTTTCCCACGGAGGGGGGGGGAGACAGACAGACAGACTTACTTTTGGAATTAGTGCGCATTCTTGTTTCTAGGAGGAGGAGGAGGAGGAGAAGGAGGAGAAAAGGGAAAAAGAGGGCCGCGAACCCCCCGGTTTTTTTTGTTTTTCGTTCCCTCGTTCGTTCAATCGTTCGTTCAATCGTTCGTTCGTCGTCGTTGCCGCACCGGCGGACCACAGTAAGTAGGACCTACGGTACATACAAAAACCTATATATTTCCCTTTTTATACTAACAACATTTGGTCCTATTTAATATGGTCCCCCGTAATAATACTATTACGGGGGTCCATAGTTAATAGGACCTATGGTATATATAAAAACCTACATATTTACGTATTTTTACTAACAAAATTTGGTCCCGTTAACTATGGACCCCCGTAATATGTACATCTATCTTCTTCGGCGGAGCAATGGCTGTTTTTTTTCGTCAGCAAGAAGGATGTTTTGAAAAAAGATGCCCGCGCGGTAGAAAGAACGTCCTTCTGAAAAAAAAAAAAAAAAAGGGTGGCGCAGCGAAAAGGCTGGTTGTAAATATATAACGACCAATTTTTCCTTTTTTTTTTTTTTTTTTTCGTGTGCGCTTGCAAGTCGGTTTGGAACCGGGGCAAGCAGTGCCATAGTAAGGCATGGAACACTGCTGTGTTGTTGCTGTTGCCGATTGATTGATGGTGGCTATGGAGGGGGGTTATAGGGCCACAAACGAAAGCTTTCATTGCGCCGACGTATCGCATCTCTACTGTACCTATAATATCCGTTCACTATCATATTATGACATGGTATCATGCGTACATGCACGGTATAGGTACACGCTCAAACAGTCAGTAGTATAGTAGTTTTTTTTGCTTGTTTGGCTCTGGGATTTCTTCTTGTTGACATGCTCGGAAGGCGTTCTCGTTCGTTCTTAAGACGAGGTTAAGTACAGATGTAGTAGGTGTAGTGCTGTTCTTGCAAAATAATATTGTTATTGTTACGGAGGGCCATAGTTAATAGGACCTACGGTACACATAAAAACCTACCTGGTATATATTTACATATTTTTACTATTACGGGGGTCCATAGTTAACGGGACCAAATTTTGTTAGTAAAAATAGGCAAATATATAGTTTTTTATGTACACCATAGGTCCTGTTAACTATGGACCCCCGTAATAACGATATTTGGTCCTGTTTATACTCTGGACCCCCGTAATAGGAGGTGTGTCGGTTTTCGGAATACTTTCCTCGAGCGTGTGAATATAGGGGGCGTGTGTGCTATGGTATCCCCTCTCCCCTGTTGCGGCGTTATGGTTCGTAGCAATCGTCCCCTCATCATACCTGGCAGGCGTTGTCGCCTGCTTTTCCGATGAGCGCCTCTCGTCCCTTCGTTCAGAAGACATCTGGCGAGGCAAACGGCAACTAATAATACAAGAGCTTATAACGTCGTCAAGCACCTCGTGTGAGTGACCAGAACAGAGCCAAAAAGGCATCAACCTGCTCGTACCAGTAGTCGGTCCCTAGGTCCACACTGCCCTACACTTAACCCCTTGAGTACCGCAGTCCCGATTTGGGGACAAACCACTCTAACTCCAAGTGATTTGTCCCCAAAACCGGACTGCGGCACCAAAAGGGTTAACACGTGCAAGAGAACGAGAAAGAGAGAGGGGAGAGGTCGGGGGGGGGGGGGGGGGGGGGGGGGGGAGCGCAGCATCCATCCGTAAACATCCCTGCTAGACAGGGTATTATTATTGTTGGGTGTATGTATGTATATGGTACGTACGATAACCGGTCGCCATGCCGCCAAACCAACGAAGAGCATATATATTACAGTAGGGAGTCTCGCAGCAAGGTGTATAAGTAGAAGTACAGCAGTGAATACATTTTGTTGTTGTGTAACTTCACGAAGTAAACAGACATACTATACTACAAAAAAAATACCTGGAACAGTAGTATGTGTTTTCACAAAGCAACGACGTACTGTTACGAGGGAACATAGTAAACAGGACCTACGGTACACTCAGACACCTAGATATTCCCCTATTTTTACTATCGAAATTTGGTCCTATTTACTATGGTCCCCCGTAATACTGCAGACATACAGTACACTGTTGATTAATCCTACTACTAATACGGAGGGAGATAGTAATCAGGACCAAATATGCTTAGTAAAAATACTGGGATATGTAGGTTTTTGTGTATACGATGGGTCCTGATTACCATGGTCCCCCGTAATACTACTACCCCTGTGGGGTTGTGTATACCTTGAACAACTGTCAACAGGGAAAAAACACGACGACGCGGCGGGGCGGCAGCGGTACGCCAGCTTACGAAGTTGGCGTCGAGGTTCGAATTTCTTATGACAATGTTGTTGTCACTATTATGATGACAGACAGGGAGTTACTCTTTATCTGGTATATAGCACAACCATGACTTTTGATATGTAACTGACCCTGATGAGGTCGCTTGTTGCTCTACTACTACTACTACTACTACTACAAAAAAAAAAACCTCTCGCATGCAATAAAAATATATTGAGCCTATGTAGCATCTCGTTGTTCGTTGGTCGCGTGAGGAAACGAGCCTCGATTTCTTCCGACCGAATTTCTGGAGAGCGGGGGCGCCCTCTGTATATTATGATATATAACACCTGTAGTACCAAACACCTAACTAACCACAATAATATATACTAATACCAGGTAGTAAGAACGAGTGATGGAACCTGGATTTCCTATTTGAGAATGGGTGTGTTCTACACTATTATTACGGAGGTCCATAGTTAATAGGACCTACGGTACGCACAAAAAGCTATATATTTACCTTTTTTTACCAACAATATTTGGTCATATTTACTATAGTCCCCCGTAATAGCTTCAGCATGATGACTCCCCGATGTACTATTTTCGTGAATCTCGAACTGAATTCTCCAGGGCTTTTCGCGGGTCGGGTCGGGTCGCGTGCAGCTGACCCGACCCGACCCGCGAAAAATTTGAGGCATGTTCACTTGACCCGACCCGACTCGCGAGATTTCGAAACCCTCTTGACCCGATCCGACCCGACCCGCGAGAATAAAAAAACTGTTGACTTGACCCGACCCGACCCGACTCGCGAGATTTCAAAACCTCCTGACCCGACCCGACACTTCCCGCTACCTTTCGATTGACCCGTGAGACACGGGTTTCATGCGGGTCGGGTTACCTTGACCCGCGAGCCCATTTTTATCTTGACCCACAGGTTCGACCCGCGGATCTGGCCCGTGAGTCGACAACTTCGAAAACTATTTAACATGCATTTTTGCGCCCCGCAGCGATATGTGGCCTGGCTGTAGTGGGTATATGGATGCATGGGGGCATGCGTTTAAGGATTTGGCGATGTTCTAATGTTTGAATATGATGATATAAAGAAGGAGCATGATTATTGAGTATTGGCACAGAAGCCTTGGGTGAGAGGGCGGTAGGTGTTTCAAGTGTCGGATCCGCCAGCCGGATGCGCGGGTCCGACCCGCGGGTCAGCAGAAAACAACTCGCGTGGCCCACCAACCCGCGAGTGACCCGTTTCTCGTGGGTCATGATCTGGCCCGACTCGTGAGCTTTAGTTAAGATCAAGGTTGGGACACTTGGCATCCCTGAACAAGTTTAGGTTTGCCTGTTAAGCTGGTACTCGTTGGTACTCACGTGCGTTCTTTGCTTAGAGACAGAAGAAGAGCAGCTTTATCCTTTCGTGCACGTGGAGACTGAGAGCCAAGCTCGTGCCTCGCAGGGAAAACCCCTGGTTTTTCATCTAAGACACACCTCCCAAGTACTACAAATACGATCCCGATCCCAGTACCTGAACCCAGATATTGACCGGGCTTTCAGCCTCATTCAAAACTTTACCACAACACTTTTCATCACCTCTTGACCCGACCTGATCCGACCCGCGAGATTTGAAAGATTATTGACCCGACCCGACCCGTGGGATTTTGAAAAAATCTTGACCCGACCCGACCCGACCCGACCCGACCCGTGAGATTTTTAAATACTTCCTGACCCGACCCGACCCGTCATATGTTGAACACCCCCTTACCCGACCCGCGGGTCGAGTCATGACCCGCGAAAAGTCCTGGATTTTTCCCTATTGTTCATGTTCTTATCTTGCTGAAAATATCGGGCTAACCTTCTTAGCTTTCTCATAGATTTCTTTTTTCCGCGTGAAAGTATCAGCCTGGCTTTCCTAATGGTTTCGCTTTCTTATTTTCGTGAAAATATCAGCCCGAGTTTCTTATTGGGACCGTTTTCTTATTTTCGTGAAAAAATCGGGCTGGATTTCTTATTGGGATCACTTTTTTTTCGTGAAAATATCAGGCTTCGTACTGACCTTCGTATAGTTGCTCATCATATTATTTTTCTGTAAATCTCAGCACTTAATCTATCATACTCGTATAGTACCGGTATATATATATCAGATAGTAATATTTATGTACTACCTGGTACACGGCATCATCATACAATATCTCACCAACTAAAAACTGTACTGAAACTGTTATTACATGTGCATGTATGACATCCGAACTGTGACAGAAGAGAGAAGGTCACAAGATTCTTACAATTGCTATGATACTGCCTTGACGATGTGTCATATTCCTGCGCAGAGCAGTATATGATGGCTGAAAAGGCTCGCCTTTTTCAGGACCACGACACAGCGGAGCGGATTATGGCCTCGCCAGACCCACACGAGCACAAACGCCTCGATCGAGGCGTGCATAACTTCGACTGCACTATCTGGGACCGCGTTCGGGAAGACGCTGTCCTTGCGGATACTTTTTGCCAAATTCTTGCTGAACCCGGCCATGAAGCAGCACCTATTGAGCACTGGCACCGAAGTTTTGGCTGAAGCCAGCCCTTTTGACCCCGTGTGGGGCATCGATCTCCGGGCAGACGACCTGGGCAAGCGCGGGCCACGGCCAAAGGGCGGGGCGGCGCTGGTGAAATCTAAAAAATTCTGTCAGGCGTGGTCGGAGTTGCAAAATTGATGAGAGGAGGCGGAGTGAGCCAACCCGGCCTCACTTGAGCGGAGGGTATCGCGAACGGTGGAAAGAGCTTTCCCGAGAAAAAAATTCCCACGCCACCGAGAGGAGTCTTGAGCCTCGGAGTCCTCCCTTGGAGTATTCGACCTGTTTTTCTGAGGCGCCTGCTGATCACAGCTCCGAGGTTTTTGGCTGTCGTACCTAGTGTCGACTCCTCCCTCGCGCTGCCAGAACACGGTCCCTGCCTCGTCGGGGGCACCATTACCCTCGACGATGCCTCTTTTACATCCAACATCGCGATTTACAGCGGAACTGGCATTCTTGCTCCTTTCGGTTGCGTGGCACTTCTTGACACTGGCTCCCCACAGACTTTTATTGGACGAGATGTTTTGGACCGCATGCTTTCGGTTGGTGCGGCATCCATCGCGTGCGAGCAGAAATGCGTCCCTCGTTCTTAGGAGGGTTTTGGCGAATCGAACCTCTGAAGACTTCGACGAGTGTGCGCCTGAGCATCCTGTATTTTCTCGAGAAAATGAGCCTACTTGCTCCCTCGCAGTTTGGATCTGGTTGGTTGCCCCCTCAGGGATGAAACATGCAGTACTGCTGGGGCGCGACAGTTGGATGCGTTTTAATAGCCGCTCCTACCGCTCTCTGCCACCTCGGCCGTCAGATCAACGCGTTTTTGGCGAGCTGGAGCTAGTTCACTACGCCCCGACAGGCATGTCCGTGTACGTCATCGACCCAGTCGCTTCGGGTGGAGGCTTCCTTTTACGGTACGAGGGCGCTACAGGCGTCACCCTGTCGGTTGACCCCCAACTGCTGGCTGTCAACTTGGTTCGCCGCGATGGCTCCCCCGGCTCTCACTGGACACTACTTGGTCGACATGTTGCCCCAGCCCGACCTCCCCTCGGTCGGGGAGCACTTTGTCGCCTCCGGACGACAGGTTCTTCCCCTCGTTGGAGTGGCGGCTCTCGAGCCGGGGGATATCCTCGGCGTCGCCCATGCCCCACTGCTGAGAGTCTCACTGAACGTTTTGCAGCAGGACAACCGAACCCCCAGCCCTCCCTCCGGACTATCTGAGGTGTCTCCGGTCTCAGCAGTTACAATTTCCCCCCTCGCAGCTCCAGCCTCGCCCTTGCCTGCACCGCTTGAGCGTTTGAGTCCAGAACAGCGCGCTTCGTTCGTGCGCGTCTGGGCACGTTTACCGTTACATCTGCGGGAGGTGGCTTTTGACCTTCACGGCACGAACTGGACCCTGAGGCTATCGAACAGCTGGGGGACGTTCTCTGCGAATTTCCTGACGTCTTCTCGAGGTCCAAATCTGATTTTGGTTCATGCTCGTTGATGCCTTTCGTGATTTCGGTCCCGGAAGGAAGCGCTCCTGTCACGTCCAGACCGCACCGCATCAATCCCGTCCCGGCCAAGTAAGTGGAGGCCACCTCGGACCAGTATCTAGCGGCAGGCCTGATCCAGCACTCGACCTCTCCGTACTTGAGCCGCTGGTGGTCATCCCGAAGAAGTCTGGAGGCGTTCGGATCACCGTGCACTACAAGAAACTCAACCAGATCAGCAACCTCAGCCAGCTGCCTATTCCTCGCGTGGACCACGTCCTCGACTCCCTGGGGAAGGGGCGGGTGTTTTCCCTCTTCGATTTGGTCTCCTCGTTCCACCAGATTGCGGCGCACAAGGACATTGTCCCTCTCACGGCGTTTTGCATTTCCACGGGCCTCTACGAGTGGCTCGTCATGCCCCAAGGCAGCAGTGCTTCGCCCGACCAGTTCGTCAAAGTGATTAACGAAGTCATTGAAGGTCTGGCACAGGTGGCGGCCTACCTTGATGATGTGATCGTTTTCGATCCAATGGCCCACGTCAGGACAATACGCACCCTCTTCGAAAGCCTGCGCAAACACAACCTCAAACTCTCCCCCTCGAAGGCTCGCCTCGGCGTAACGGACGCCAATTTTCTGGGCCACTCCATTTCGTTCGCGGGTACAAGCCCCAAAGCAGAAAAAGTTTCGGTGTTTGATGAAAATGCCCATGCCCAAGAACCTCAAGCAGGTCCGCGGCCTGATGGGCAGCGTAGGATAGTGCCGCAAATTCCTGCCCGACCTGTCTAAACGGATACGTCCTCTCACCGCGCTTCTCCGAAAGGAGGCCAAGTACGTCTTTACGCCGGCTATGGAAGTTATCGTCCGCCAGATCCTCGCCGAGCTCGCTGCCCCACCGATTTTGGTCTTCCCTGACTGGGACGCCGTAGCCGACAGCTGCCGCCCCTTCCGCGTGTACGGCGACGCCTGCATCGACGGTTTTGGTGCGGCGCTCGAACAAGAACAACCGGACGGCTCGGCAGGGCCCATTGTTTATATTAGCCGCGCTACCTTCGATTCCGAGAGGCACTGGGCACCGTTGGACCTGGAAGCTGGCAGCATTGTCTGGGCCATCAAACGACTCCGAGGTTACCTGTGGGGCACGAAATTCCGAATACTTTCGGACCACAAAGCACTTGAGAACACCGGCAAAGTAGGGGACCACAACGCGCGCGTCCAGCGGTGGCTCGAGTTCCTCACCGCGTTCGACTACACCCTCGAGTACCGTAAGGGCAGCGCCAACGGAAATTCTGATTTTCTCTCCCGTCTCCCGGAGCCCGCCACAGAACACGACCGCAGGGGGTCTAGCTGCCTCAACCCGATCGAGGACGGTCGTATCTTCCTCATCCGAGCCTGCGGGCTTCGTACTCGCTCTTCGCCGACCCTTGGTGTCGGTTTGAGTGGGCTGCTGCCTTTCACTTCTTCGGATTTTCGCGATTTTCGCGCACACGGGCCATGTATGAGGATTGACGACCTCTCTGCTCTTTCGGGGAGATTCGTCGCTCGTGTATCTGCTTCCGTCGCCACCGTCGATGGTCGTCCTGGCTTTTCTTTCCCCACCGCCAACCTCGCTTTCGCTTCGGTTTTGTCGTACCCTCAGGGGGCGACCAGGGCTCTGCAGAAGCCTCCGCTGCAGCGACGATTGTCGCCCAGCGCCGTCCTCTCTCCCGACGAGCACTCTACAGGGAGAAGATTCAGCCGTGATCGCTGATCCGGCTGCGTCTCCCCCTTTGCCGCCTGGCAACCCGGCGCCTCTGAACATATTGCCGCCTTCAGGCCGCATCTCCACTCGGACGCGCCGACGAACAGCCGTTGCCGCTGGCACAGCGCCGCCTGCTGTTGATTATGGCTTCGGGTCCGGCGGGGCCCCTAGACCACCCGCCCGGCGTGCTGTCACCCCGCCGCGAGCCCCACGGCTGCGACCGCTCGACCCCGTCGTTATGGCCCCGGCTCCTGCCGCCTCACCGATCCCGACGGTACCCATTCCGTCTGACCGCGACCGCGCCGAGTCCGCGGGGACTCCTCTTTTACGGTTTCCGCTGCCGACTGACGCACCGCCCGTCACCATGACCGATTTGGACGCTCTCGGCGCAGTTGCAGAATTTCAGTTCGTTGATTCCCCAGCGCGCTATTCGCACGCCGACTGGGCTCGAGAACAACAGGCCGAGCCCGCGTGCAACGCTGCCATGCGCTACATAGCCGTTGGCCGGCCGGAAGTTTAGCCAGCCGACATTTTGTCGTGTTTCCCTTCCCACCAGCGCCACCCCTTTTCGGAGGTTCAAGAGCTGGCCACCAAAGGCCGCTTGCACACCACCGACGGGCATCGATCTACTTGTCCGATAGCCATCCCCCCCTCCTGCGACGGATACGCAACGCCCGGCGGGTCGTACGGCTTGTTTATTGGTTTATTGAACGACGAGCCTATTCGCATTTATGTCCCGCTGCTCATGTGTCCCTGGGTCATGCAGGCTTGCCATTTCACGACTTCCTGCCACCTAGGAACCGCGCGCACCCTACGTGTGCTCGAACGTTTCTACTGGTGGATCAGTATGAGCATCTGCAGCCGGTGGTGGTTACGCAACTGCTTACAGTGCTAAGCACGGAAAACGTCGCGGCAGACAGTCCGGTGGCCCATCATCACGTTGCCCTTGCCAGAAGGGCCCGGCATCGCCGTCAGCATCGACGATTTCGGCCCTCTCCCGGTGACGCATCGAGGTACTATCTACATCTTTCTTTTCGCTGATCGTTTCAGCCGCCGAGCCGACATGTACGCCGTCAAAGCGGCAGAGTTCACCGCTGAGGGCACGGCTAACATTCTCATCAACCGGTATATCCCCCTCGAGGTGTGCCCGCGCAGCATCCTCTCGGACAACGGCCTCCAGTTCTGCTCCAAGCTTTCGCACGCCGTGTATCAGCTTCTCGGGGTTCGAAAAATTTCCAACGGTGAGGTGGAACGTCTAAACCACACGATGGCCCAGATGCTGGCAATGGTCGTCAACGAGCTCCAAAACAACTGGGATGAACAGCCCCCTCATGTGGAATTTGCGTACAACACTTTCGTCAGCGCCGCCACGGGTTTGGCTCCCAACGAGGTCCATATGGGTCGTCTGCCACGCCTCCCTCTCACGATTTTCGAGCGTGCTGGAGTCGCCGGCCACCAGAGCTTGGCTCGCCACTGCCTATCCTATTGCGACTTGGCGACGGACCGCCATCAGCGCGCGTACGATATCGTTCGCGAACACCCCGCCCTCACTGTTGCTCGCGTGAACCGCCGCAACTCCGTCCTCCCTGACGCTCCGCGTCCAGTCCCCAAATTTGCTGTTGGCGGCTGGGCGTGGGTGTACAATACGGCGGCCACACCATCCGCCAGGGCGCGAAACCCGACACGGACGCCAAGGTCCTCGAGGCCAAACTCTCACTCGACTGGACGGGCCCCTACAAAGTCCTCACAGTTGGCCCCTGCTCTTCAGCGGACACCCCGGACCGTTCTCCTCTCGGAGCAAAGCTCTTGTATTGGGATCTTCCTTCCGATATGCCCGGCGCTGAGGTTCGCCAGCACGTTTCAGTTCAACGCTGCAGGCCCTGTGCCAGCCCCCACGACCGTGGCGACATGCCGAAGTATTTGCCGGCGGGGTTGACGCATTACTTGCTCAACAACTTCTCCAAGAAATCCCCCCCGTACCACGTCACCCAGGACGACGTTTCGACCCCTCTTCAACGACTCGAAGTGGAACAGATTGCTGGACACCAATCGGTTAGAGGTCGAAGTGGCGTCATCGCGGTAATGTACAAGACGCACTGGACAGGACTATCCCGTGCATCCTGGGAACGGGAAACGGACCTTCAGCTTTCTCGCCACGAAATTTTGCGCTACTGGGCCGGCACTCCGAACCAACACCGCCAAACCAACCGACTGTACCGCCGAATGAGAATCGACTCGGCACAACGGGAGCTTTCTCGGAGTAACGGCCAGCGGTTTCTGGCGCCTGGCTATGGCTGCGTATCGCACGCCGATTGGCTTCGCCGATACAGCAACACTGTGCTTCCCAACGGGGCCCACTTTTGGTACAAGGGCAACGACGGTCTATGGTGGCAAGGGAAAATCAGCGCGACTACGTCAACGGATGGAGTATATTTGGTTCGATTTTAGGACGACCCGGGATCGATCAAGTTTCCTCTTTCTCCGGCGCGCTACACGACTTCGACGAGAGCTGTACGAGGTTCTTCGTGTCTACAAATTCACTTGGCTAGCACGTTTGCAGGGGGGATCCAGCGAAACATAGATTAATCTCGAGGCGCCGCCGTGGATAGCTGACTTTCGCTTCTCGGCTGCGCTCGATATATATTATTTCGCCGTTTTCCTGGATTTGTGGGGGTGGTTTTCTCTACTTCTTGATATTTTTCGAGTTTTCGGGTCGGGAGGTTTTTCTGCTCGGTGTGCTTCTGGTTTGTTAGTTTTTTTCTTGGGCTGGGTTGGGGATGCTTTTGCGTATTTTGTCCTGCCTACCCCCCCCGCTCAGTGTCGGGGCTGGTCTGGGTAATTGGGCCACTTTGTGGCACAGGACGCGTTTCCAGAGTTGTGGGCTGGGTTTAGGTGGTTCTTGTCGTCTTCCGTGTTATTTTTCTTCTCGTTTTTGGTTTTCATTTTTTTTGTTTCCATGCATCTTCCTCGCCTCCCCCCCCCCCCTATTTTATATTATATATATATATTTTTATCATCACTTTTACTTTCCAGCCCACTCGTAGGAGGTTTTACCCTCGACGATCTTCTGGACAAGCCGTGGTCACAGGTGTCGTCCCTTCTCCCCCCCGGTACGTGCCTTTAGTTTTTATCGCGCATAGGGTTCAGCATTCCCACTGCTCGTCGATTTTCATCGAATGTACAGCTAACTCACGCTCTCGCGCTTTCCGCTAATCAATTTTATGCAAGAAAAAGTCCCTATGAGCATGCACTCGGTGAGACTCGAACTCACAAAATTCATCTTGATAGGCTCGCGGACCACCTACCAAGCCACCGGGGACGCCGTGGCCTATATAGGTTGGGTTGGCGTCGGTTGGCAACGACACTGTAAAACATGCCGCTCACTACTCGTACGTGAGCTAGACATCCAGGGTACCATTTTTTTTTGGCTTTTTTTTTGCGGTCGCCCACAGCTGGTCGTCGAGTTAAATCATTTGTGCGAGGTAAAGAACCTTTACTCTGTACAAGGGAATTGATCGTATCACGTAGTGTTCAAGGTAAGCCACCCAAGAGACAATTACATAGTACTCCCGTTGCTGTCTCTGAAAGTGGCTACACCGGACATTAAATTAGCTCATTGAAGCTGTCATCCATATGCAAGAAAATCCGCCTCTAAAGCGGTTCTTGGTAGGATGCAGCTCACCCTTCATGCGACTCGCCGGACACCTCACGGCGCTTCGCGCTTGGTGCAAGCAATGTCTGCCGGTGAAACCCGACATGCTCCGTCCTGGCATTGTAGGGATGCGAGGGTCTATGGCCATACGACTACAGCCATGCATGAGATCGAGTACATCTCTCCTATCGAGAACACCCCCCCCCCCGTGCGGGTGGCATGGCGATTGCTTTCATTGATGATTTTTTCCTGCTAGGTCTTCTTTTCATTTTTTCTTCGTACTTTGCCGGCTTCGTTGCCTCGCCGTTCAGAGGTGTGGGAGTGGGTTTAGAGGAGCCGCATCTTCGACTCATGTTCTAGTTCGTGGAATCGGGGTTTCCATGAATTTCCCATAATTCTGCATATATATACGGCTCATCAGAGTGGGCTATAGTGTTATGGTACTGCCTTGAATGAGGTTGAAAGCCCGGTAATTACCTGGGTTCAGGCACTGAGATCGTCTTTGTAATATTTGGAAGGTGTATCTTTGGTGGAAAACCAGTTTCCAGAGGGGCATGAGCTTGGTCTCAGTCTCCGCGTGCAAGAAAGGAATAGAAGTGCTCTGTTAATAAGATCTTCTTTTATCTCTAAGCAACGAAGACACGTGAGTACCAACGAGTAACAACTTAATAGGCAAACTTGTCCAGGGATACAAAGTGTCCCGCCTGCTTGATCTTAACATAATCCATCACAATGGCCGCCGCAACGAACAACGAACAAAACGAACCACGCACTGACATGCGACGATAGGAACGGAATGCTGATGTATGTACGTGATGATATTGACGCTATATATTGTCGGAAGGCAAGCACAATACAAATATTGATGGGACAGCAGCAGTAGACACACACTGCACGCGCACACACACGCACACAAACGGAATATAACCTCAACCTGCCCAAAACCCCAAGAACAAATAATAATACAGAAGAGAAAGTGCGGCGAGAGAGGCCTGCGTCTTGTGTCTTTTCATTTGAAAGATGACACTCTGCCGAACTATAATGTAAGGACCGTTGCGTGGTGGGGTATACTATATGTATGATACAGCAGTATTAATTAACGTATTACAGGGGACCGTAGTAAAATAGGACCAAAAAATTGTTAGTAACAACAGGTAAATATATAGGTTTTTATGTATATACCATAGGTCCTACGAACTATGGACCCCCGTAATAGTATAGGGCTCTCCTTTACGTTTTTTTTTTTTTCCGTCCAGAGGGTGTGGTGTGATATGATATGCATGATGAAAACAAAAATGAAGAACCGACAACAACAGGAAGGAAGAAGGAAGTAATACGATCGTAGACTGGAGAAAAAACAGGGCTCTCTTCACGGGTCATGACCTCAACTTGCGGGCCGGGTAAGGAAGTTTTGGAATCTCACGGGCTGGGTCGGGTCGGGTCGGGTCAGGAGGTTTTCGAATTATCACGGATCGGGTCCGGTCTGTGATATGAGTAGAGTATTCATGGGCTATAGATATAGATAATACGTTGCAGTCTTGTAGTCTCACGAATACGAGAATAATCCAAAGAATGGATTAACCCGGCGGATATTCCGTTAGTTGAGAGTAACGTTCTCTTAGGAATGTTCCCTAGGGCGGAAAACCCCTTAGATGAGAGTAATGTTCCTTAACGCAGATAGGATCACGAAGTGAGATATTCTTATATTAGCAGAAGAACGATTGGTAGCCATAGGAAAGTTCTGTAGGCGTACATCAGATAAGAGGAATTTAGGAGAGCTTGTGGCGTGGGATGGGACGAGTATATCTGGGCGTCGAGTCCCGCCTCCCTACCTCTCATTTCTCTACCAGAGCACCTCCTGAGCTCTCGCCATCAATAAGAAGATCTAAATCAGAAGAAGCGAAGCACTGCTTTCCAGCTGCCAGAACCACCTGCGTCCCTTACCACTACCCTTACCACTACCCTAGAGCGGTCACCGCTTCACATCTGGCGTCGTCGGCAGGACACGAACCTGCGCGTGAAATCACAATGGGTTTCGAATCCATTCCCAACCCGGTTCAGCGAACAACCCTTTCGTACCTCCTTGGGCCCCGGACAATGACTCCAGTACTACGCTTGTACGTCCTTCTTTTTCCTTCACTTCGGTCTTCGTTTTCTTCTTCAGCCTTCGCTTCGGTTTCTGTCTCCTTTTGCGTTCGTCTTTCTTTGTTTTCATTTTGGGTGATTTTTCCTTTCGCCTCTGCTTTGAGTTCTGTCTCTCTCTCTCCTTTAGTCTCCCTTTCAGTGGTTGTTCTCAGCGAACACCCCCTCGTCGTAGTGTTTGGGTCTTATTACGAGGTGTGGGGGGATCTATAGCCTCATTTCGTTTGTTTCGAATAGCCGCATCTTCGACCACCTTTTTCCTGGCCGTTTGGGATGAACTTTGTCATCACCCTCCGACCATCTTGTGGTCTGCATATACGACTATTCAGGGTGGGCTAATGTGATATGAGTAGAGTATTCATGGGCTATAGATATAGATAATACGTTGCAGTCTTGTAGTCTCACGAATACGAGAATAATCCAAAGAATGGATTAACCCGGCGGATATTCCGTTAGTTGAGAGTAACGTTCTCTTAGGAATGTTCCCTAGGGCGGAAAACCCCTTAGATGAGAGTAATGTTCCTTAACGCAGATAGGATCACGAAGTGAGATATTCTTATATTAGCAGAAGAACGATTGGTAGCCATAGGAAAGTTCTGTAGGCGTACATCAGATAAGAGGAATTTAGGAGAGCTTGTGGCGTGGGGTGGGACGAGTATATCTGGGCGTCGAGTCCCGCCCCCCTACCTCTCACTTCTCTACCAGAGCACCTCCTCAGCTCTCGCCATCAATAAGAAGACCTAAATCAGAAGAAGCGAAGCACTGCTTTCCAGCTGCCAGAACCACCTGCGTCCCTTACCACTACCCTTACCACTACCCTAGAGCGGTCACCGCTTCACAGGTCACTGTCGTCCTGTGGTTATGTACCCGTCCCGACCCGACCTGACCTGCGATTTTTTTTACCCGACCCGTATGAACAGCCCTCAGAAAAAGCAGGATCAGGGGTACTGTAGTATGTGGGGGGAGGGGTTGGAGAAGGTAGCAGAGCTACATACAGAGAGAGCAAGGCCGCAGGGACTCTCTCCTATTACGGAGGATCATAACAAATACCAGGTAGCACCTAAGATACACACAAAAACCTATACCTGGTATATATTTCTCTGTTTTCACTAACAGAATTTGGTCCCATTTACTATGGTGCCCCGTAATAGGTAATGCCGATAGCAGTGTAGACCAGCAACACCGCACGACCTTCTGACAGCGGGTTTTTGGTAGATGCTTCCTCGGGAGTGCTTGGGGGGGAGGACTGGGCCCTTGCGGTTGGAGGTGGCAGGGTCAGGGGTGTGCCGGAAGTAACTGTAGTATGTAGGGGGGGAGGGCTTGGAGAAGTAGAAAAGCTACAGAGAGAGAGGAAGACGGCAGCGAGACTCTCTTCTAGGTATTACCGAGAGCAGTGTAGACCAGAAACACCGCACGGCATGTTTCAACGCGCAGCACTTATAAACCAACCATTTTTATGGACAGCGGATTTTTGGTAGATTATTAATAATGATGCTTCTTAGGGGGTGTGCTTAAGGAGGGGAGTGTGGTCGTTTTGTGGTGGGTGAGATGCAGGGATGTTGATTGTGGTAGTCTTTATGTGCGTCACATCGGTTTTGATTTTTGTCGTATGATACTACTTACTGCTGAGCTTTTGTTCCTAGGAGAGTTCTTCACTTTCTGCAGTCTTTTTTGGAACAACACTACACATTGCCGGATGGCAAGCATATAGTAATAACAATAAAATAAACCACATTTTTTCTAAACTGTACCAAGACTATGAAGACTCTTGTCAACATTATTATGCTTGCCTTCCGACAACATAGTGTTCTAGGTTTATCACAAAAATACTTGTAAAATTCGGTAAAAATGGAATATAGACGAGACGTATTACTACGCAGCTTGCAAAGTTGAGTATCAACTATTTAAATCAGTCGAACTCACAGCTGACGTATTTCAAATTTTATAAAATATAGCGTAGATGCCGTTCCTATATCACTACGTATATTCATAGTACAATATTAATATTACGGGAGTCCATAGTTAACAGGACCTATGGTATACATAAAAACCTATATATTTACCTACTTTTACTAACAAAATTTGGTCCCGTTAACTATGGACCCCCGTAATAGTAGTGAAGGCACGGAGGGGTTCGCACCGAAAGCGCCTCTCGTGCGTAGCTCATGGCACGCACGCACGCACACAACAAGTCTGCTACTAGCAGTATATATCTGTGGTGTGCAATCAATCGATCATGGTGCCGCCCCGGATAAAAAAGGAGAGCGGGTAAACTCCATAGAATTCTCTGTTTTTTTCTCGAAAGATAGTTGCAAGACTTCAGCCTGTGTATTTTAAACTTACAAAACTCTTCTTGTGAAACAGATTCGGGGAGAACAAATGTAGAGCAAATAGAGGTCGGTATCACTTCTGAAAACGCTCTGATATGATATATGATATATTTGTAAAAAAAGTGATATATGATATGATATGATATAAAAAACATATCATATATCATATCATATCCTATGATATGACAGAAAACCCTCCCAAGCGCCCGAGAATCTCCCGAGATCCACTTTTTTCTATCCGAGTTATTCGAAATACCCTGACATGGCTCTAGCTAATCTAGCTCGCACACAAGGAGCCATCATAGCTAGAGAGAGCCATCATAGCTTGTCTGCTGTAGTCCACAGCAGCAGTCATTCTCACGGCATGGTCTTCTTTGTGGTTCGCGTTGAAGTTGGAGTTGTCATTGTTTAATCTTTATAACGGTGATTTTCGTATTTCGGCTTGCTATTGTGTTAATATTAGTAATACTGTACAAAGAATGGCGGAGTGCTGCTGTTGATTTCAGGGTGAAGATATGTGGTGTCGTCAGTGTGTTATTGCGCAGCAGTGCAGTCTTCATGATACTCTATTTTGAGGACAAGCGGTTGAAATTGTCTGGTGATTGCACACAGCTAGCTGATGTGCATGCCTTGGGCCCGAGATATTCCTGATTGTTGCGTGCGTAATACCTTATAGCAATGTGCGCCTTGCTTATTCCGTGGAAGCGAAATACATGCTGTTGTACCACCATGTACGTACGTACGTGGTACGTACGTACCCCTGGTATAGCTGGCATTTTATAAAAAAAACTAAGAAAGCACGTTACAATATAATAGATATACTTATAGATATCTCAACCTCTGAGCGTGCTCGGTTGGTACATCCCTGGCCTCTCAGAGCTCCCACTTGGGAATCGCCTCCGTTTATTACTTGCCGGACCGTTCCAGCGAGTCTTTGTTTTCTCCATTTATTTCTCGTCGTACTTTCAGTCCTTCTTTCCTTTTTTCTTCTTTCGTTTCGTGTGCGTGCGTGTACTCCGAGCACGGTTGCGCGGGCGAACCCGGCACCGTCGCGGGTGTCAGCGGATGCTGGCGAGTATAGAGGGGGAGTTGCAAGGAGCGCGGTCGCCGCTTTCGTGCCTAGGCGTCGCGTGTGCCTCGAGACACGAGGGATGCATCAATAGGCTCTGTCTGGCCTCCATTTGTGATTTTGGATAGAGTACGTACGAGTATTTAAGGGTCGTTCGGGATTATAAGATAATACTCAAGCGGTGCTTATTTTTGCGACCGGGCTGAGAGTCACAAGAGGGAGGTACCCCGAATGAGCACCAACATTGTCGAGCTTGTGTCGAGGTCCACGGTGAGCACCGGGCTTCACGCGAGGCGGACGACGGGGCTCACTGTGGAAGAGAGGGAGGGAAGCTTCACCCGGACTGAATCGGTGGCGAGATGGTCGCGAGAGGGGCGGGCGGCGTACGAGGCTGAGAGAGAAGCTCTGCTGTAAGATTTTTTCTTTTTTTCATTTTTTTTTCTTTTTTTGACTGGTGTAAGGTGTTCCACTCAAGTATTAAATTATTACACGAAAGGGGACGGGGATTTTTTTTTTTTCTTTTAGAAATTTTCGGTTTAATTTTCATTGTTTTTGCTGTGTTGCTGTGCCGTTCGGTGCTTCATCTTTCGTACATACGACGAGTACACATACACAGAGCATATCGAAAGAAGAAAATAAGTACCCTACCTGGGGTATGTACGTATGTACGACGTGTGAGCGAGCGTAGCGAAAAACCGCCCGCGACGCGAAGCATATGTGGCGTCCGAGCTGTTTTCTCCTGAAGCATGGCGGCGGGACTCTTGGCATTATCAAGTCGCCAGTTAACTACAGGGGGCATAAAAAAAACAATATTCAATCATGGACCTCTGTCCGCTTCGCATAATTTGATATTTCCTTCCTGAGCGAAGCGCCTTGTATAGCCTACCAGGTACTCTGCTGCTGTCTATAGTATTGTAGGCGAGTAGAGCCTGGTAGAGGAGTTAAAATATACTACCAAATACCAATTAAAAAAATGTAAAGGTTTCCAACAACTAATAACTCGGCCTCATGCCATGAATACAATATTATTATTACTGATGCTACTTTATACTGCTCTTCTCGCTGGCTGTGTGTGCATCATCACCCACCTTTCGTCCCGCTTGTTGTGCTCGAAAACGTTATACGAGTAATATATACGGTTCGCCCTACTATTACTGACTGACGCTGGACACATGTTTGACTATTGAAATACGTGCTTACCAGCAGTGCAAGAAGAGCATTACACCCCACCCCAACCCAAGAACGTCCTTGGCTACTGTGTGGCCTCAACGAAAGTTGAAATCGTGACTTTTATTCCATATCATATCACATATCATATCATATCATATGATATGATACGATATGATATATCATACCACGGTTTTTTTTTGTGATATTGATACGCTTATATCATATCACATATCGTATAATATATCACATTTTGTGATATGATACCGACCTCTAAGAGCAAAGGACTCAGGTATGTAAAAAATATACCAGGTATATTTATTTTCCGGATTCGGGGGAGAGCAAATAAACCGAATATCCTTCCGTTATTCAGGGTGTGTCTAAACAGAATCGAAAATCTCAATCGAAAATCGAATTCATTTCGATTTCAACAAAAAATTGCCGAGGTGTCCAAACAGAATCGAAAAAAGAAAATAGAAGTCCAGGCGGGAAGCAACGGAGAGCACAACCTAGTAGGCCGTTCGCATCTGCGCACACATGCCGGCAATCTAGCGCTCGGCAACACAGATCCACCACACAAGTGTTCGTAGAGTCCAAGCCTGGATGCCCTGACCACCACGTGGTCTGATGAGTTTCTTTATAATCGTTGTATTAGAGGACAGAGGAGGGGAGAGAGAGCGGAGCCTAGCTCGTAGCTCGGAGCAGAGAACGGAGCAGAGAACGGAGTGCTCAAACTCTCCTCGTGAACACACGGCATAATTCATAATAACGCTTGCGAAGCTATACGCAACCCTCTACAACTTGTAACCGTCGCTGCTGGAACGATCCAAACGAACACCCTCCCTGGCTCTTCACAGCAGTGACGAGACCGAAAAGACATTCACGACTTGCTAGGACCTAAGAACAGCCAACGACAGTCCCGCAGGAGGAAACCCGGCCACCGGGTCAAAACCCCCTGTACAACACATATACTCCAAACCATTGCAATTGAAACAACGGCCGCATTCCAAACGATGACCATGGCCAGAAAATAAAATGTCAAGCGGTGCCCTACTCCCCCATGCCCCTCAAAGTAGCGCAGGGTTGGCGACCTGACAAATGATTCCTCGCATCACTCAAACATGGTACTCATCGAATAATGCTCATACCCCTCACTCACCCTCCAAAGGCAGGTTCAACAAGAACCTACGATGAGACTTAAAAGGGGTAGCAGCAAGAGATTTCGTCAAAATATCCGCGTGCTGCTCTTCCGAAGCTACGAACTGAATGTCGATCTTCTTAGCACGAAGTAGCTCTCTGACAAAATGAAAACGCACGTCGATATGCTTACTCCGAGCAGAACTAAGAGGGGTTTCAGCCAACGCTATGGCCCCCTGGTTATCCTCGAAAACCCGGACACATGATCCGCTTAGCTCTGGACAGATATAAACGACAACACCGCGCCCGTAAACAAAGCTTCCTTCACCCCTTCACCCAGGGTGACATACTCTGCTTCTGCTGTCGACAACGTAACACACCTCTGCGTACTACTTGCCCAACTGACGGCCGCACCCCCTAGGGTAATTACCGTCCCCGATACCGAGCGCCCATCGTTCGACTTATCCGCATAATCAGCATCACTATACGCAGTCAAATCCAAACCCGAGCCCCGTACAAAAGTCAATCCCATAAACCTGGTCCCGTGGAGGTAAGCCATAATCTTCAAAACTGCCTTCCAGTGCCTCTCCGTTGGGTTGTGGGAGTGGCGCGCCACAGCACGCACAGCGTTCGAGATGTCCGGCCTCGTCATGGTCGACAGCCACATCAAGCTGCCCACAGCCTCCCTGTACGGCCAGTCTCCTCCAAGTTCGCCCTCCTCTCTTGGACCTAGTTCCACACCGGGGGTCGCGGGGATATCAGAGGATGAGTTAACACCAAAACGATTCAGCATGCTCTCAATGAACGCCTTCTGCGTAATATCCAATGTCCCCAGTTCCCAGTCGCGTTTGAAAGCACAACCAGTGTACCAAGTCAGTTCGCCAAGGTTATTCATGGGAAATTTCATAGCTAGCGCGGCATGGAAATCTCTACATGTCTCATCCGATCCTGCGATCACGATGTCATCTACATGAACGGCCATGATCAGTTCTACCTTGCCGTCCACAACCATGCGAAACACACACGGGTCAGACCTACACTGCTCCATTCCGTACTCTACCACGGTCTCTACCAATAATCCGGCCCACTGCCGTCCGCTCTGCTTTAGACCATACAGTGATCTGTTTAGGCGGACGATCTTTCCTGACATGTCACCACACCCACCGGGCAGTTTCATGTATATCTCGGCGTCGAGTTTCGCGCGAACAAAAGCTTGTGCGACGTCTATAGGAAAAATCTTTAACCATGTTCATTTGCAACAGCCGCCAGAATTTTAACTGACGCTGACGAGGGAGAGTCGGTGCAAACGTTTGAAAATAATCTACATCCTGCACCTGACTAAAACCCTTAGCCACAAGTCTGGCCTTTGTCTTTACTATCAAGCCATCCTTATCCGTCTTGTAGGTAAACACCCACTTCGCACCTACAGGTTTCCGCCCTTTTGGCGGTGTCGCGGCTTCGTACGTACCGGTCGTTTTGTGACCGTCCAACTCAATTTTCATGGCCTCGTGCCACGCCGCTTTGTATTGAGAACGCTCTCTACATCTGCTACGGACTGTGGGGGCGGTTCTACGTCTTCCGGGAAACCACTCGGCATGCACACGCTCAACTCCCCTTTTTTCTCCACAGCAGGTCCTCCGGCCATCAAAGCCACTGCGTCCTCCGTCGTCCAGGGCGTACGATCCAGCATACTCCCAGGCTTCGTCCACGACTCGTACGCTGCCGCAAGCAGCGCGTCTGCGGCTCCTTCATCCATCCTTACCTGGTGCACAGCAGGTTCACCCTCCAGGCGTTGGCGTTGACCCCGGGTCCGGCCCCGTACAGTCGGGGGGAGCCGGCCCCAGCTGCTGAGCTCGTGTGCGGTCCTCCCCGACAGGACCGCGGGGGGATCCTCACCGTTCCCTTTGACGGTGTCGGAGGCTGATGCTGCGCCCGGGTCGTTTCCGGCCCTCCCTGTTGGGACCGAGGAGGCGTCCACGGCGCCCCCTTGAGACGAACCCATCGTCTCGGGTGTTTCGGCCCTCCCTGCCGGGACCGAGGAGGCGTCCACGGCGCCCCCTTGAGACGAACCCATCGTCTCGGGTGTTTCGGCCCTCCCTGCCGGGACCGAGGAGGCGTCCACGGCGCTCCCTTGAGACGAACCCATCGTCTCGGGTGTTTCGGCCCTCCCTGCCGGGACCGAGGAGGCGTCCACGGCGCCCCCTTGAGACGAACCCATCGAGTTTTCGGTGTCTAATTCCCCTACGGGAATGTACTGTGGTGGATCCGACACGAAAGCAGACAAGAAACCAACTCCTTTGGCGTAATACCGAGCATCTCTTGTCCAGGGGTTGAACTCAGATTTTAGCCCACTAAACGATGGCACAGGAGTGTGTTTGAAGGCCAAATGGCGCGATAGAGGCAGATCAAATCCACCACCCAACTCACCGCCAGGGTATGCACCCCATCCTCCTGTCCTCCCATGCTGGTCTGGATGACCCCTCGGTGGGCCAACCTTGACAGGCAACGCAGTTCCTCCGCGTCCAGTTGCTCCCAAATCTGGCGAGGCGCCCTCACGCAAATTTGTCTCTTGTTCTGCTGCAATCTCTCTTACAGCAGTGGGTACTGCCCCTTGTGGGCTCTCCCCTACAGCAGCGCTACCCTCAGCGCTGCCGGACTCCGATCGACCAATGCCTGCTTCAACAGCAGCAGTAGTCTCTCGTACTTCAGCAGTGGGTACTGCCCCTCTTGGGCTTTCCCCTACAGCAGTGGTTCCTACCTCTGCTGGACTTTCTCCTACAGCAACGCTGCCTTCAGCGCTGCCTGGCTTCGATCGACCGTTGTTCCTCATGAACTCGGTCATCATTTCCCTCATGGCGTTCAGCATCGACGCCTCGCTTTTCTCCATCGCCAGTTCGATCTCGCGTCGCAGCGTTTCAACGTCACTTGGAGAGTCGGGCTCTCCTTGAGCCGATCCCTTCGAGGGCATCGTGGGCTTCTGGTACTAGACCTCAAACGTTCAAGTATACTAGTGTGTTCGTAGAGTCCAAGCCTGGATGCCCTGACCACCACGTGGTCTGATGAGTTTCTTTATAATCGTTGTATTAGAGGACAGAGGAGGGGAGAGAGAGCGGAGCCTAGCTCGTAGCTCGGAGCAGAGAACGGAGCAGAGAACGGAGTGCTCAAACTCTCCTCGTGAACACACGGCATAATTCATAATAACGCTTGCGAAGATATACGCAACCCTCTACAACTTGTAACCGTCGCTGCTGGAACGATCCAAACGAACAACAAGCAGGCCAACGCGACGGCATTTCGATTCCGGGAGGTCGTTGGGCCTCCCATGGAGGTGGTGGCGCGTCCAACGTTGACGCCCCGAGATCAAACTTGAAATTATACTGAGAACGAACTTCCGACCTCTCATTCTCGAGGGTATCATCCCAAATTTTCCTCAAACTGTGTTCGCTCTGGCTCGAGCGTCGGGAAACAAAGGCCCGAGAACGTCTGGGCTGGTGTTGTGGTTCGCCTGCTGGCTGTTTACGGGGGGTCTGCGTGACTGTGTGTTGCCGTGCTAGTTGCGGGTTGGATGCTGTGTACGGCGGTCCTGATGTGATATTTTGACGAGCTGAATTGTTGCTGTTCGTGCTTTCGATTTCCTTTTCGATTTCCAGTCAACTTTTTGATTTTGGCATTGGGTTTTATAAGAAACTAAGAAAGCACGTCAGCTGTGAGTTCAACCGATCGGCAGATCGGTCGATACTCAACTTTGCAAGCTGCGTGAACCGCGCGCGTTTTCCATTATTTCCCTCGCAGAATGATTAGTTAAATTGTCCTGTTGACCCCGGCAGCATCCAGGGGAGCCGCTGGCCTATATCTTTGACAAGGAATCACATATAGAATACGCGCGCTCGGTTTATCACAATACTTGTAAAATTTGGTAAAAATAGAATATAGACGAGGCGTATTACGCAGCTTGCAAAGTTGAGTATCAACTATTTAATGAGTCGAACGCACAGCTGACGTATTTCAAAATTTATAAAACCCAATGCCAAAATCAAAAAGTTGACGCTTCTCGGCCAGTTCAGCATTCATCGATGCCTGTGCTGTGGCATGTGTGAGTGAGCGAGGTGGGCAGGGCAGTAAAAATGAAGGAAGCCGAGCCTCAAGCCTATCGAGAGTAAGAACAACGAACGCGCTAATAGCCTACGGCGTGCACCCCACTGTTGTAGCAAAGCCTGTGCATGGCCTCAATCAAGCTATTATGGGCTTCGTATACGATGGCAACCTTTGAAAGTACTGCTGTATACTGGAGCCCTTTTTTTAGGGTGTCTTATTTAGAAGGAAATAAATGCGGCAAGATAAATTATTCTGAAGGACCTCTTTTTCGGATCTTGCTCGGCACATATCATACGTTGAGACAGGTACAGCAGTAGTACATGTACATACGTACGAGTGACCCGCAGTAACCGATACGAACGTTTTCTTCTTCTTGAGCTGTGAGACAGACAGACAGACGACCAAAACCAGAAGAGAGAGGAAGAACAAGAACAAGAACAAGAACAAGAACAAGGAGAACAACAACAGCCAGCAGCAGTGTAGGTATTGCGTGTACGTAATGTTATACTGTCTGTAGTACCTTTTTGTTATTTATTTCTTCTCGTGACCAACTTCGCGCACTGATGGACAGCAGCAACAGAACATCTACAAAACGTCATGCAGCAGAAACTACGACTATACGCTGTTACTGCTGCTGCTGCTACTGCTGCTGCTACTGCTGCTGCCGTCGTTTATGATCATATTAATACACGCGAAAGAGGAGGAAATGAGGAAATCGTACTTCAAATGCGGGATGACTTGCTGGATCGGATCTGAAAAAAGTTCTTTTTGGGGTCATCCCCCGCAAATAATATTTCGGGAAATAAATCTCAACATATTTGTCTATTTTTTCTTGATCAAGGATACACCCACCCCACCCCACCAAACCACACCCCACCCTACCCCACCCCACCCCACCCCACCCCATATCCCACACCGCACCACCCCACCTCACTCCACTAAGGGTACTCTCCTCTGGGAATCCATCACCACCATCACCATCAAATCGTCAACAATCACCAGCATCATCATCGTCGTAAAGTAGTCAGAGTGTGTGCGAAAAAGAAGCAGAATGAAGTTCGCCACCATCGCCTCCATCTGCATCGTCGCGGCGGCAGCTGTGCCGCGGTCCGCGACTGCTGCCGACTGTACCGACCTCGAGGCTCAAGAGCAAACACTGGCGATGGACACTGAAGAACTTCGAGACAGCTACCAATCGAAGAAAGACGAGTGGGAGGCGATGGTCGCCGAGCTCACGACCTGCCAGAACAGCACCCCTGCCCCTTCTCCCGCACCTACTCCCGCACCTACTAGGGCGCCAACTCTCGCGCCTACTCCCTCGCCTACCCCCGCGCCTACCTCCGCGCTCACCCCCGCTCCTTCTTCCAGGCCTACCCCCGCGCCTATTTCCGAGCCTACCCCCGTGCCTACTCCCGGGCCTCCCCCCGGGGCTACTCCCGGGCCTTCTGCCGACGATGATGATGGCAATGGAGGAGGTTCCAACCTCATCACCCGCGGGCAAAGCTGGAACTACAACTTGGACACACCCGTGAACACCGACGTGAACGCGAAAGTGTTCTTCATCGATATGGGTGAGTCCTGTTTTTTGTTGGTGGTGGTGTTATTGGTCTCGGTTGGTAGTGAGTGTGTTGCCGTTGTGTTGTGTGTTACTGCTGCTGTCACTGGTGTGTGATGTTGTGCGGTGTCATGTGTGTTGTTGTGTGTAGCTGTTCTGTTTTTGTCTGTCTGTCTCTTCGCCCAGCATGATGCATCGCAGATATGACTACTGCAGGTATTACTGAGGTCGCGCCTCATTACCACCAATTAGTAGTAGTAGTAGTAGTAATAGTAGTAGCAGCAGTAGTAGCAGTAGCAGTAGCAGGATCGCGCTGTGTACACGGCAGCAGCAACTGTGTCGCTGGTCGCTGTGAGTCACAGTTTTTTCTCCTGTCGGATGCATTTTGCGGGGGGTTTTTGCGCGGCTCGTGGATGGACGTGGAGACAGAAGGTGAGAGATGTACGAGTATATACAAAATAAATAGCGTTTTTTTTCTCCCTTGTTTTTGTTCTGTTCTCAACGCAGTTTCGCCGAAAATTGTTTTTTCTGGCATCCTGTACTCGTGGTACCTGTTCATACATGTTTTTGGATTCTCCGTATTCTCTGTACTTTCGCGGTGTCCCGTCAGCCGTCTATGATGGGTGGCGGGCTCTCTCATACATGTTTTTGGATTCTCCGTATTCTCTGTACTTTCGCGGTGCAACGGCGACGGTTCTATGATGGGTGGCGGGCTCTCATGGGTCGTTCTCCATCTGTATGTGTTGCCCTCCGACAGCAGCTGGCAGCGTATCGTATACCTGGTATATATCATACCAGGTACGTGTTCCTTCCTGACTTGAATCGAGCATATATACTGTGTGTGTGTTCTTCACATTAAACCGTTCTTCTACTCGTCGACATCCAGCAAGCCCAGTGTCCGTGCTGATTCTTCACCCTAGAAAGATACGAGCTCTGTGGTCAGACTACGACACAGAGATAACACACCGTAATGCGTTAATAGCCTACGCAATACCATGCCTTCGCACTAGGTGCGGCCGACACAACATACATACATACGCCAGCAACCAAAATACACCATAAAGAAAGAGAAGCAACGAAGAAACCAAACCGAAAAAGAACAAGAAAAATAAACAGAAAAGGAGAAGAATCCCAAATAAATAAATAAAATGGGAAGCCAAAGCTCAGACACATACATACTTACCCCGAGCATGAGCCAAACAAAAGGGACGTGCAAGGGGAAATATACGAGAAGGAATACTATCCGTCCATGTCGTGGAGCTGTTTTTGAGGTTATTTTCGGCCAAAATCAGTTACATACTAAAACCAAGCACCAGGCACGAAACTAACGCCAGAAGCCCTCCTATTGGCCAAGCTGACATCGTACCTGATTTTGGCACGAAAACTCCAACGTATACCTGACTTTGTCTACTCTGATACTCTGATATCTAGCTTTCAACTGATTTCGGCCAACTTTGAACCTATCAGAGAGGCCATACGTACAGAGCTTTTTCTCTGCGTATGCGTTTGTCTGCGGTCTCCCTCGCTCGGTTGAATTTTGGTTGTAATAAATAACAATAAACTCTGTACTTGGACGTACGTACGTACGTATTTATACATACATACGCATGTACGTACGCTGATTTCACTTGTTCTTCTTCGGGGTACGAGGTGCTTGAGTTTTGAGTTAGTTCTTGTGATGATATGTACTCTGTTGGTTTCTATGGTCACAGGAGTTAAATTACAGCACCATAGACGCACACGGCGTTTCGTCTGCACCACCCCGCGTCGAGGTGTGGTCTCTGGTTTGGTACGGCAAGACAATTTCGTGCCGATCAGGCGGTTCCGCGAGAACGGTGGGGAAGCTTCAAAGCTGTCAACGGGGATGGGGCGCCAGAATAAACACTCTTGGTGCTCCCACCGTGGCGAAACAAACGAGAGGCCTGGTGACTCTCCGCAGGTCCAAGTGGAGCCCGTGGTGCCTACGAGTGTACACTCATGAACACAAAAAAAAACATCCAGATTTTGGAGGCCACATGCTGCAAGTCAGGCGCAAAAAAACAGTTCGTGATTTCTCCTTTATTGGGAAAAAACACTGCATGCACCTGGCGTGTGTATTTTACTCTAGTTCTTCTATTAATAGCATGCATGCATGTACGTTAGCTAATGTACGTACCTGTTTTTGGCTCAAATGGAGCGGGTGCACCTGATTTTGGCATGTGCCCTTTTGCTGTTTATCGGTGTATATATATTTCACACCCTGTACGATTACTATTTCAATGCTCTATTGTGTCTACAATTGATTAAGGAGGATGTGTGTTAATTGGATTTGTCTTGACAATTGTTTTTGGTGACTGTCTATTAATAATTGAAATTGTCAATACAATTGATTTCGGCGATTGCCCATTAATTGAAATCGGCCAGGCAATTGTTTCCGGCGATTGCCTATGAATTGGAATTGTCCAGGCAATTGATTTCGAATACCATCTACTAGTTGGAATTGTGTGAGCAATAGGTTTCGAGTGTTGTCTATGAATTGGAATTGTCCAAACAATTGGTTGTGGAGACTGCCAATTAATTGGAATTATTCAGCAAATTGATTTCGGGTGCTATCCAATAATTGGAATTGTCCAGACATTTGATTTCGGGTGTTGTCCGCTAACTGAAATTGTTCAGACTATTGATTTCGGGAGCTGTCTATTAATTGGATTTGTCTGAACATTTGATATCGGCTGCTGCTTATTAACTGAAATTGTCCGCACAATTGATTTCGGGTTCTGTCAATTAAATGGAATTGTCCAAACGGATCTGTCCGCACAATTCATTTCAGATGCCGCACAAGAAATCAATTGCTCGATAAATGTCATGGCCGTGTACCTACAGTTAGTAGCTATTGTATTCTGATAGACACTCCCCATTGAATTGATACTACTCGTAATATGGCACAATAAAGGACCTTGCAAATGATTGCGTATTGAGGGAAGTTCCCGATCCTGTTGTAGAGGCAGTAATACTAGCATGGTGTGGTACTGTTGTGTACTGACGAAATCAAATGTAGTTCTACAAGTAGCTGCCACCTTTCAAATAACAGAGCCCTCTTAAACTCGATAGTCATGACAATTCCAATTAGTAGATCGCTTCCGAATCCCATTGTCCGGACAATTGCAATTAATAGACGGTATCTTAAAGCAGTTGCCCCGACAAGTCTAATTTCTTGTAAATCACCCGGCATCAATCGTTCAAGCAATTCCAATTAATAGACAGCCTGCGAAATCATTTGCCTGCACAATTTCAATTGATAGGCAGTCTCCGAGCTCATTTGTCTGGACAATTCCAATTATTGAAAAACACCAAAACTTCAATTTTCAGACAATTCCAATTAATGGACAGTCTCTGAAATCAATTGTCAGGGCAACTTCAATTGATAGAGAGTCTCCAAAATTATTTGTCTGGACAATTCCAATTGTTAAACAGTGCCCGATATCAACTGTCCGAATAAATCCAATTGTTAGACAGTATCCAAGATCAATTGTCTAAACAATTTCAATTGCTGACAGTCTATGACATCACTTGCCCGGACAATTCCAATATCTAGACAATTTCGTGACTCTGCTGTCTGGACAATATGATAGGTCTATCGTCCAAGGCAAGAACCTCAACGTTAGTTTTGTATTTTATCTCCGCAGGTAGGAAGTTTTGATAACGCTTAGCCCATGTGCTCAGATGTAAATCATTAAAAAAAGTTTTCACGAAACAAAGTAATCCGTATGCACTGCTGTTGTTTTGAAATGTACGGGCAGTTAATTTAGGAGACTGCCCACCAATGATGGCATTGTCTGAAGTAGTTTTGGAGATTTCGTAGTAGTCGAAATTGTCGGGATAATTGATTTTGTATACTGTCTATCAATTCGAATTGCCCGGACAATTGATTTAGAAAGCAGTCTGCTAATTGAAATTGTCCGGACAATTGATTTTGGAGACTGTGTATAAATTGGAATTGTCGGGCCAATTGATCTGGGAGACTGTCTATTAATTGGAATTGCCGGGACAAATACTTTTGGCGTCCGTCTACAAATTGAAATTGTCCGGACAACTATTTCGGGGGGCCGACTATCAATTGGAATTGTCGAGACAATTGATTCAGGAGACAGTCTGTCAATTGGAATTGGCCGGACAATTTATTTAGGAGAAGGTCCATTAATTGGAATTGTCCGGACCATTGATTACGGAGACTACCTATAAAGTGAAATTGTCTGGACAATAGGGTCACAGGTAGGGGTCACTTAATAAAAATTGTCTGGATAATAGAGCTCGACGCCTTTTAATTAACTGGAATTAGGGACCACAACAGACAGTCAATTGCAATAGGAAGCTATTAATAGACTATTGGACTATTGTCTATTGTCCAGGGTGTGATTTATATTGCGTGACCCTTTTGTGCCAAAAATATTTCATCTACAGTATTAAATATTAGTATTACGGTACGAAGCTCAAGCCATTAACTATCACGGGGGACCATAGTAAATAGGACCAAATATTGTTGGCAAAAGTAGGGAAATATATAGGTTTTTGTGTTAGGCGTAGGTCCTATATACTATGTCCTCCCGTAATAATTACTTTCGTCCACCCCTACCCCTATACATTGCATTGGTATGAACGTAGGAATCATGGTGCTGTATAAATACGTATTCACGTACGTACCACTATGACGGGGGACCACATATAGTAAATAGGACCAAATATTATTAGTAGAAATAGCAAAATATATAGGTTTTTGTATACACCGTAGGTCCTATTTACTATGGTCCCCCGTAGTAGCAAATGCAGGCCAATGATGCATGCATGACTTTCTTTTACCGTACGCGCACGCCGTTAGAACGACAAACGTACTGCTTGCATTAATATTAATATTACGGGAGTCCATAGTCAATAGGACCTATGGTATAGATAAAAACCTATATATTTAACTATTTTTACTAACAATATTTGGTCCTATTTACCATGGTCCCCCGAAATAGTAGCGTCTGCCTTGTGCGCCCCAGAAGTGCATACACGCTTACACTTGATCTAAGTATGCAATATTGTTTTTGGCCATATATTTCGTGATGGGCAACGAATACCGTACTGCTCTAATACGTATCTTGCGCGAATTGTGGGGGGATTATTTATTTTCTGAATTCGGGGCGACGAAATAGTAGGGGTAGGAAAAATAGTACCAGGTACATATCACGTATGAGTTGCTTGCTTGCTCGCCGGATGTCTTCCGAACGAATGGGCGGAGTATTCGTCAGCCACAGGCGGGCGATGACGCCTGCCAATTCAGGAGGAGAGACACTTACTATTGCGGGGGTCTACGATAACGGGACCAAATTTTGTTAGTAAAAATAGGCAAATATATAGGTTTTTACGTACATCATAGGTCCTGTTAACTATGGACCCCCGTAATACAACAAATCATAACGCCGCAACTGGGGAGAGGAGATACCATACACATCATACACATTCTACGTACGAGTACAGCTTCCCGCTCCCTCTCAGTAGCATAACTCTTATCCGTGGTCGCATAGCGGGACACTCCTCTCCTCCCCCCCCTCCCTTCCCACCACGGTATGCGTGCCTTGATTTTTATCGCGGGAAGGAAGAATCCAGCGTTTTCTTTCTTCCCTCCCTCGTCGCGTCGAATTTTTGCAAATCCACGCTTGCTTCGTGTACGCTTGCTGCATTTATTTTCTCAAGAAAAAAAAAATCCGCCTTCTTAGCTGGACTCGAAAGCATGACCTTGGCGTCACTACTATTACGGGGGTACATGGTTAATAGGACCTACGGTATACATAAAAACCATATACTTACCTATTTTTACTAACGAAATTTGGTCCTATTAACTATGGACCCCCGTAATAATAGTCACCAGGTCTAACCACTATATCACCGGGGGCGCGTACCAGGTGAATAAATAGTACCACTGCGTGGCCGCGAATATAGTCCCAGGTTGGCCTGGAGTATGGACATGAAACGGGGACTATATTCCTGGCCAGAGTCGCACTTTAGGTCCGTCACCGTCAGTCTCTTCCGTTCTTTCGAAGCCCCCCAGAGGGGTTGGAACATTTCCAGCCAATCAAAAACCAACAGCAGTTACAGCAGTATATACCTCCGACTAGGTAGTGACTAGATACCAGGTACATCTTTCTCGTGCTTATATACTACTCTCTGCCGCCCGCCTCGCTCCTCGAACAGCCCATTGTTTATCTCCTCCCTTGCTCCTTCTTGCTTGAGAGTCAGCCAGTGCCTACTCGTATATTATAGGGCGTGCCCCTTACACGTAAAAAATAAAATGAAAAACAGAACAATAAACGTACAAGGTACAGTACAAAATCACAGCAGTCTTAAGGTCTTCTTGCTATTGATGCTACTACCGTACATTTCGTGCAAAAAAAAAAAAGGGGGAAAAAAAATCGAGCCCAAAATTGATCAGCTTGCGAAGGTCCTACCTAGGAAGGGCCGTCTGTCTGCTGCCCCTCTGCTTGCTGTAGACGCGACTCCGAATCAATCCATCCATACACTTACACCCTACATGTACGACGAAGGCTACGCGGTAAGGGGTGGGATCGCCTATAGTGACTTCTTATCCAAAATATTTTCAGTCCTATATATACCTACCTTAAGCTTTTTCGGACGAACGAACGCCTTTTGGTTTCGTGACTACGCGCCGTTAATACGGGGGGGGTCATAGTAAATAGGACCAAATATTGTCAGTAAAAATAGGGAAATAACGTAGGTTTTTGTTTGTACCATGGGTCCATACTATAGGTTTTTGTTTGTACCAGGGGTCCTATTTACTATGGTCCCCCGTAAAAGATCACTCACCCCCATCTACACGAAGGGGGGTGCTTGGCGCGTTTCCCCGCTGACGGGGAGCGGTAGGTGGAAACCCCCAAGACGCGCCACAAGGCGGCGGAGGAAAAAGAGACCAAAATGTCAATTATACTGTCTTCCAAGTTGACCCTTTCACGGCAAACTGCAGTCAGTCTCGTTTTGGGGATAAACCACTCAAATTCCAAGTAGTTTGTGTCTCAGTTTGCCCTAAAAAAGGGTCGAGTGCGAGCAAGGGGGGCTCTCTCACTCCGCTTGCTTTATTTACTTACCCCCGTGACCCTGCAAAGGAGTCCGTACAACAATTTTTTATGCACCGTTCCACGGAAACTAAATATCCCACCGCAATCTCCGCGGATGGAAAAATAATTGCAGTTACGACGCAAATCACACTAAATCCGCAAACCCAAGACTTCTAATACCTACCAGATACGCTGCGCCAGCGTCGACTATTTTTTCAGATAGTCCATTTTTTTTTTTTTTTTTTCTTAAGTGGGGTACAGAGCCACTATTTGTAGTGTAGTAGTAGCACAGCCCGAGTGGCCGAAACGTGGCAACGGAAATGGAGGTAGCCTATGGCTTACCGTGACAACACCAGTCTGTTATATACACACAACAATAACCACTACTTTGTCATTCGTCGTATATATGTACCCGTCCCCGCTCCCCTCCCCCCTTCCCACAATCGCAGACTACGCCGAGAACACCATCGACACGCTCCACGCCAAAGATAAAATTGTGGTGTGCTACATAAGCATCGGCACTCGCGAGGACTGGCGTTCAGACAAGGACGACTTCCCTTCGGAGGCAATCGGGAACAATGTGGGCGGCTGGCCCGGGGAGAGGTGGATCAACGTCAACAATGACGCCGTGAAGGTCATTATGGAAGAGCGCGTCAAGAAGGCCGCAGGTATGAACTGCGACGCGATCGAGCCGGACAACATGATGGTCTACGCGGAGGGCAGCGGCACCGGGGTCGACGTGACGAGGGCGCAGCAGATCGCGTACAACACGTGGTTCGCGAGGCTGGTGAAATCAACCTACGGCATGCAGGTCGGCTTGAAGAACTCGGTGGAGCTGGTGGTCGACCTCGTGGACGAGTTCGACTTCACCCTGAACGAGGAGTGCCACCAGTGGGAGGAGTGCGATGTGAGTAGATACTATTACGGGGTACCATAGTGAATAGGACCAAATATTGTTGGTAAAAATAGGGGAAATCTATAGGATACGGTTAATTTTAAGAAACACTAACATTTTGTCATGAATACGTTCCTGGTAGTATTTGGCTGCAAGTGATGCTACTACTACTGTACGATCAACTCAAAACAGCTACGTTGGGGGGGGGGGGAGGGGGGGGGGGGGGGGGGGGGGGGGTACTCATTTGTTTCTTGTCACAAGCATTCGACCATTGACCACGCACCCCTTTCGAGACGGAGGCGGGGGGGGGGGGGGGGGGGGGGGGGGTGTACTCATTATCATGCACGACCGCAGTCGTACGACCATAGACCCTCGCATCCCTACAATGCCGGGACGGAGCAAGTCGGGGTTTTCACCGACCAGGCAATCATTGCTTGCACCAAGAGCGAAGCGCCGTGAGGTGTTGGGCGAGTCGCATGAAGGGTGAGCCGCATCCTACTAAGAACCGCTTGTGAGGCGGATTTCCTTGCATATGGATGACAGCATCAGTGAATTGATTTAATTTCTGGCGTGGCGACTTCCAGAGACAGCAATGGGTTTACTATGGAACTGCCTCGTGGGTGCCTCACCATATACATACTACGTGATACGATGATCCCCCTTGTGCGGAGTAAAGGTTCTCCCCGCAAAAAAATGATCTGATTGACCGCCAGCCGTAGTAAACGCCAAAAAACAAAACAAAACGGTACCCTGGCTGTCTGGGGGCGGGGGGGGGTACTCATTATCATGCATGGCCGTAGTCGTATGACCATAGACCCTCGCATCCCTACAACGCCGGGACGGAGGGGAAGGGGGGGGGTGTACTCGATAGGAGATATGTACTCGATCTCATGCATGACCGTAGTCGTATGACCATAGACCCTCGCATCCCTACAATGCTGGGACGGAGCATGTCGGGTTTTCACCGACCAGGCAGACATTGCTTGCACCAAGCGCGAAGCGCCGTGAGGTGTCCGGCGAGTCGCATGAAGGGTGAGCTGCATCCTACTAAGAACCGCTTGTGAGGCGGACTTGCATATGGACGACAGCTTCAATGAGTTAGTTCAATTTCCGGTGTAGCCGCTTCCAGAGACAGCAATGGGAGTACTATGTAACTGCCTCTTGGGTGCCGTACCTTGAACACTACGTGATACGATCAATTCCCTAGTGCAGAGTAAAGGTTCTTTACTTCGTACAGATGATCTAACTCGACGACCAGCTGTGGGCGACCGCCAAAAAAAAAAAAAAAAAAAAAAAAAACGGTACCCTGGATGTCTAGCTCACGTAGTGAGCGGCATACTTTACAGTGTCGTTGCCAACCGACGCCAGCCCAACCTATATATAATACATATAATAGGGGGGGTGGGGGGGGTTAAGTTACAACCCGATCGGTAGTTAGCTGGCCCTGGTCGGTGCGTTTCGAATGGGCTCCCGATAAATGATCTAAAAGCTACAGACCAGACTACCTGGTACCTATCAAACCCCTCTTGGAAATACAGAGGGAAAAAGTTGGACGACAACAACAACAACAACAACAAAAGGGGCAAATGCCAAAATCAGGTATACTGATCCGTTTGAGCCAAAACCAGGTACATAATAAAACCAAGTAAAAAACGCGCGCCACGAGCGGTGTGATGTCCATGACAATCCGGTAAAAAAAGAATGCGCCTAAAGCACTAAGCGTGCCACATGGCCTCCAACATCATCTGAATTGTTTTGTTTCCTTCAGGGTGTATCATAGGTACCACGGGCTCCACTTGGATCTGCAAAGAGTCGCTATTAATATGCTTCGTGCGGGAGCGCCAAGAGTATTTACTCTGGCGCCCCCCCCCCGTTGACAGCTTCAAAGCTTCCAGACCGTCCTCGCGGAACTGCCTGCTCGGCACGAAATTATCTTGCCGTACCAAACATGAGACCACCTCGACACGGGGTGGTGCAGACGAAACGCCGAGTGTCCATGGTGCTGTAAAGACTGCTGTGAACATAGAAAACAACAGAGTACACACTAACAACTAACTGAAGCACATCGCATACCCCAAAGGAGAAAAAAGTGAAACCAGCGTACGCATGTATGCATGTATATACGTACTTTTACGTACGACGTACGAGGATATAGAGTTTATACGTCAATACAGGAGAATTTCAACCGAGGGAGGGCAGACGTATACGGAGAGAAAACACAGCAGTGTACGTATGGCCTCTCTGATTGGTTTAAAGTTGGCCAAAATCAGTTGAAAGCTAGACAGAGTAGAAAAAATCAGGTGTACCTTGGCCTTTTCGTGCCAAAATCAGTTACAATGTCAGCTTGGCCAATAGCAGGGCTCCTGGTGTGTGTTTTGTACTTGATTTCAGTATGTAACTGTTTTTGGCACGAAAGCGGCCAGGTATACCTGATTTTGGCAAAAAAAAAGTGACGGCTTTTTTTACCATTTGTGTTCACTGCGTGTTTGTTCGTGTGTCCGTCCGAATTTCGATACAAGGAGTAGTAGTCGTACGGTATGCGCGCAAATCGATGCTACACCTACTACTGGGCGCTCACTCACTCACTCACTCACTCACTTACATGAGACGATTGATAGCACCCAAGAGTTATCGTTGTTGCGTCCCCCTTCTAGGGCAAGCAGCTGCAGTCAGTCACGTGTTGGGGACGAACTACTTGGAATTCGAGAGGTTTGTCCCCCAAAAACGGGGAGCTGCAGTTTTTCTTTGCCCTAGAAAAGTTCGTTCAAGCCTATTTGCGGTGTATCAAGCCACGCGAAAGAAAACCACGGAGGACCCACTTTACTGTACGTATCTCTCCGGGAAATTGCTGTCGTGTACGTACATAGGCGCGCGCGTAAGGGTTTTCGCCAAAACATGCGAACAGGGGTCGTCGGCGTACGTACACACCTACACGCTGGAGCACCGGAAGGGCACGGCCAACGGCAACTCCGACTTCCTCTCCAGGCTTCCCCGACCAGCCACCGACGCCGACAGCACCGGACGCAACCGCCTCCTCCCTGGTCCCGATACCGTACCCGGCGCCAATCGCTCCGCCCAACCTCCAGTTCCTACCAATCTTCACGAACTGGAGCCAGCATCCGCCTCAACCATTCGCCAAGGCGTCAGTCGACAAGGGCACCGACTTGGAGATAGAGCAAGGGATTTACGAATATGATAAAATAGCCTTGTTAAAAACTAAAAACAGAAAAAAAAAGTGCTGCGAAATAATTAGACAAGAATATGTAATAATTTTCTGTTGCAAGTTTTGGAGTGAGCTCTGCCGTATTCTATACTTTTGTGTAGTATTTTTTAGTCGGGCCACATACGTCGATCAATGTTCGGGGCATGTTTCAGCCCGATATCACAAGTCAGCTGGATTTACTCTAGTCTAAAATAATATGATGTGATGTCTGTCTGTCGGTGGTATCCACGCTCACTCTGTCCCTCCCCTTCCCCGTTCTGATTGGTGCGTATCCCCCTCCTCTTCTTGTCCCGTTCTGATTGGAGCGTCTCTTGTTCTTGTCGGTCCCCTCACATCTCCCGCTCTGATTGGTGCATTGCATGTATTGTTTTTGTCCCGTTCTGATTGTTGCATCTCTCGTCCTTGTCCCTCTCTTTCCCGTTCTGATTGGAACATGTCCCCCCTGCCCCCTCTCGTCTCCCGTTTTGATTGGCGCATCTCCTGTTCTTGTCACTGACCGGGCCTCTCTTGTCTTTGCCCCGTTCTGATTGGCTCGCATCTCTTTGCTCTTTTTCTTCATGATTTTGATATCTAAGAAATGCAAGCCCTTCCTGGACCAGGACAAGGCCGTGTTCAACGTAGAGTACAACCTAGGCAAGACCATGTGCAACGAAGCAAACGCCATGGGCCTAGAATCCATCGTGAAGGTAAGCAAAAAAAAAAAAACTCCCGCCTGATTTCTTCACGTCTAACCAGTTCTTTTTACCCGTCGACATCCAGCAAGCCGCCTTGCGTTGCCACCACACAATAACCGGTACACAACAACAGTAGCGTTTCTACGGCAGTATTTCGGGGAACCCTAGTAAATAGGACCTACGGTACATACAAAAACCTACATATTTCCCTACTTTTTACTAACAATATTTGGTCCTATTTACTACGGTCCCTTGTAATGGTAGATACCTGGTACACAAGTGGTGCACAAGTGGTACGCACAACAAGCAGCGGTGTTGCTATTATATTAAATTAACACTTGGTGCCCAACGGGGTCGGTACGTACGTAGTAGAGCGTCTGTCGGTTTTGCTGTCTCGGACACAGCCGTCTGACGACAGAAGCAGATTCTTCGGGTAACGCCGACCGAAGAAGTGCTTATACCTCTGTCTACGTTTCGTTATGGTGCGCCTGACCGACTGTCCAACGTGAGTATCTCAGCAGAAGGTCTACCACGCGCACGCGCGCGCGCACATGCATGAGTTATACGAGCTGAACCCCCGCTACAAGTCTGACGTGTTTCGTATGCACAACAGACAGCCCTTAGAGAGAAGGACATTTCGCCGCGACACAGGGCAGAACTGCAACACCTACCGTCTTATACGTAGCACGCAAGATAGCCCGTCCCCCTACCAATGGGGATGGATTTCCGAGCATTAATAACCGTAGCTGCTGCACAGGGGGGGGGGTGGCGTACTCATTTGTTGCTTGCCTTAAGTCATTGGACCATTGACCACGCATCCCTTTCGAGACGGAACGGGGGGGGGGAGGGGCGCAGGTAGGCACATAACGAAATTGGTGCATTCGTTGCTGCCCCATAATCGAAGGATCTTCGGTAGGCTTGTCTTATAGCTTCGACTTGTCGAGGCTTACTTACTTTTTTTTTTGCGCTAGTTTTGGTGTTCAATGACGGCTTCTTTGACGGCTATCCGTCAAGGTGAAAATGTAATAGTTTTAGTGTTACTTGACAGCTTCATTGGGGGCTTCCTTGACGGCTATCTGCCAAGGTGTTAGTGTACTATTTTTAGTGTTCCCTGACGGCTTCCTTGACGGGTAGCCGTCAAGGTGCAAGTGTACTAGTTTTTGTGTTACAAGACGGCTTCCTGGACAGCTATCCATCAAGGTGCAAGTGTACTAGTTTTCGTTTTACTCGACGGCTTCCTTGACGGTTTTCCTGACGACTATCCGTCAAGGGGCAAGTCTGCTACTTTTTTTTGCTTGACGGCTTCTTTGACGGATTCTCTGACGGCTTTCTTGACGGCTGTCTGTCAAAGGATAAGTGTGCCGTCAAGTGTGCCGTCAACCGGCATTATTTGCCCCGCGAACGGGTCACGGAAATGCAAAGACCGTCCTTGTGGGAATTAAGGTGATTACCCTGACCGTCCCTTTCATTCCAGACAGGAGCGATATTGAGAATCGTTTTGCCGCATGGATTGCAACTAGAGGTTGCAATTAGGGGTTGCAATTAGGGATTGCAATTAGAAGTTGCAAGTAGGGATTGCATTTCGGGATTGCTATTATTACGGGGGATCATAGTAAATAGGACCAAATATTGTTAGTAAAAATAGGTAAATGTATAGGCTTTTGCGTGTAACGTAGGTCCTATTAAATATGCCCCCCCGTAATAGGGGTTGCAATCAGGGAATGCAATTAGGGGTTGCATTCTTGAGCCCAAACATATTTCCCAGTGGCGGGGCGCTCCTCAACTCTCAAACTACAGTATATACTAGCAATAGTCCCACTCTGTTCCAAAATATAAGGGATGCACACTAATACTGAGTAAAAACGGTCCTTGTATTGCGACAGAGTGGTACCTAATGTCTTTGTGGATTCGATGTTGGATTTTGAGCAATGCTGCTGGCTGTGTAGGGGTGGTTTTTTTTTTTTTTTTTTTTGTCTGAGTGCCCACATGACTGAGCTCAGTAGTCTTTATACCCCAAACGCGGACTTCGGAGAGGTTTGTTCGCGCGCATACCCGACCAAAACTTCTGCTGCACTATTATTGGCCCAAAAACAAAAGATACTATACCAGGTATACACCGGCGTCCCCGGTGCCTTGGTAGGTGGTCCGCGAGCCTATCAAGATCAATTTCGTGAGTTCGAGTCTCACCGAGTGCATACTCCTAGGGACTTTTTCTTGCATAAAATTGATTAGCGGAAAGCGCGAGAGCATGAGTTAGCTGTACATTCGATGAAAATCGACGAGCAGTGGGAATGCTGAACCCTATGCGCGATAAAAATTAAAGGCACGTACCGGGGGGGAGAAGGGACGACACCTGTGACCACGGCTTGTCCAGACGATTGTCGAGGGTAAAACCTCCTACGAGTGGGCTGGAAAGTAAAAGTGATGATGAAAAAAAAAAAAAAATATATATATATATAGTAAAATTATCATACTCTATACCTGGTATAATATCCCGTATATAAAGTTGCTCACTTTGAGGAGGAGCTCAACCGGTCAGAAAAAAACTGAGTCGAAAAGAGATCAACCGGTCAGAAAAAACTGATTCGAAAAGTGCAACAACCCCTACAGTAGATGTATGGTGGGATGCGTGTTTTGTACTCTTTACAAAAACTTTTCTTGAGATACGTACGCAGTCTCTCGTGTGGGATTGTGTGTGCAGGGGCTACGGTAGGTGGGTATTACAGTATAGCATGCGGTTTTTCCCGAGTTCGGTTATTGGGTAAGAAGGTAGATATAGCCCTCTCTCTTGAAGGGAGAGAATCCGCAAAAATATCAGCTGACAGCCCCTACACCGTAGAGCTCGTCCCATAGTGCCTGCCTACTCACGCAAACCCCTGGTACATGACGGTTGACAGGTTTCTTGTACAGTATACACACACCCGCACTCGTCCCATAATGCCTCCTGAGTACGTACCCTTTTGGTACATGACGGGTGACAGGTTTCTTATTTATACGCACCCGCCCTTCCCCCATTTCCCCGTGCTCTTTACACCCTTTGCATGTTTTCGCTCTCACGATTGTGGCAGGATTACGATCTGGATGCACGCCTGTGCAGTTGCCTCGACTCGTCGAGGGACTTTGACTGCGAAAGCCTGCTGCCATGAAAAAAAAAAAAAGAAGGTTATCCCTGATCGGTGCTCCTGCCGGCTTTTAACCACAACCAAAGGAGCCCCCCCCCCGTCGAGCATGCATAGCTGTAGTTCGCGCTCATGCCGGTTTTTGATATACAGCCGTTCGTTTTGGATTTGTGGTAAAGAAAAAAACACAGAAAAAAAAACAACAGAGGCTGGCTGGCTGGCTGGCTGGTGGTGTGAAAGAAACGCTGTCGTCCATGACAAGCTACATACCGTAGCTTATTTGTTCATGATGAACAGACACTATATTAATAGTACTAGGAACTTATATTAGTAGCTAAGGAATAGAGCAGTCGAAACCTCTGCTTGGTCGTTGGTGCGTGGCTTTGTCCGCAGCGTCTGGTGTTTCAATCACACCCCGAGGGCTGAGCTGACATAGATGTAGACGGCCGGGACGGGACGGGTGACAATCTTCCCTTCAAATCCCGGGGAACACACTACTGTAGTGTAGTTATCAGGACCAATTATGCTTACTACGGTGGGCCGAAGTAAATAGGACCCGCGGTACAGACAAAAACCGATATATATTTACAATTTTTGCTAACAATATTTGGTCCTTTTTACTATGGTCCCCCGTAGTAGTAAATAAAGATATTGAAATATACCTGGTAATAGTGTTTTTGTCTATATGATGGGTCCTGATTACAATGCCCCCCCCGTAATAGTTCCAGGTGTTTCCCGAAAAAGGTGAGGCTTTTTTCGTCGGGGCACGAGGGGCAGCATCTTATTCTGTTTTTAGGCACACGTTATCATGCTTTTTTAGGTTCAGGCAAGTCTGGGCGGGCGTTCGTTCGCTATGTAGTCCCCCCCCCCCCCCCCCCCCCCCCCGGAGCATGAAGGGCACATATTTTTTTTTGGTTGAGTTCCGCGGGAAGTGTAGGCGGGGGGGGCGTTCGTTTGCTCTGATAGTAGTTGCGTTTCCCGTCGGCTTTTTCTGAGAAGGGATAGGAGGGGAGGAGGGAGAGGAGGAGAACGAGCGTGGGGAGTGGGTGAGTCTCTCCACCAGCCGAAAGCCGCCACACGGAGCAGTTACAGCAGTTCGGTATTCATGTCCGTGTGTTTAACCAGGTCCTTTAGTATAGGTTAGTTGACTCTAGTCTGGTCCAGTTTAGTTGAGTTTAGTCTAGCACAATTTAGTCCAGTTCAGTTCAGTTTGTTCTTTTAGAGTGCAGTGTGTTTGTTTGCCTTGCTGTTTTATTTTCACCGCTTTTTTCGTTCGTTTGCATGCAGTAGTTGCTGAATGACCTAGTCTGTGTGTACCTTGAAGCGGAACAGGAGATGCGGTGTGGTGCGTGGGCAAACAGAGCCACACTGCAAACCACGGATTCATTTGTCATAAAACGCAGTTCACAATCGCGCGATTGATGTACAGGTACCGGGCTGCCGTTTAGCAGCAGCAGCTGGGTCGTGTGCATGAACCGCCCATTTATCTCAGGAATAAAAAAATCGACGTGGCGTGTACTCGTGCGAGTATTTTCCAGGGGGAAAAAAAAAAAAAAAAAAACGATTTGATATGCACCTATTATTAAATAATATTAATCAGGAAGTGAGACAAACTCGACTGAGAAACCGATTTGATAGCACGCAGCAGACAACCGATTGGACGTGCACTCGTACCTCTCAGGAACAATCGTTAATAAGAAACTCGATTATTTGATACCCGCACTCAAGAGTTCAAATCGAACAGCGAACAACATCGTGGTGGACGACGACAAAATCAATCAACGCGCGCGTCATCGAGTACCAACGACCGGCCGACACGAACACACGCTAGGTCTTGCATGTATGCACGGCACCGCCAAAAAACATCCAACCCTGTCCAATGCTATTAATAATCGTCACCACCTTGTAATACGGGCAGAGCCAGAGAGCTGCGCCACATTCTCGTACCGTAAAATCCACCAGCAACCACAGACATGACCCCTTTTTATGCTCCCCTGCAAAAATGACCCTTAACTCTAACTCCAAGATGTTCACTGTTCTGTTCAGTTTTGATTTTTTTTTTTTTTTTCAAATTTATAGATTTATAGATTTTTCAAAATTTCCGAATTTACCGCCAAGGGCTGCTGGTACAAGAGGAAAAAAGGGTCTTGAAAATAAATTTTGAAAATTAGGAAAAATTGGAAGTTAAAAAATTTGGAAAAAAAAAAAACAGAGAACAATAAGGCGTAACAGTAGTAGTTAGTTGTCTAAAAATATATTGGTTGGCTACAGTTCTTAAGGGGGTCAAAATGACACCAGTACTCGTACCGAAAATCCCATAGAACAAAAAAAAAGACATGACGTTAATTAACAATATCGGCACAATCGCCTCAACCACTGGCCTTCCCCTCCCCAACGTCCGCCTCCCACACACCTATTACGGGGGACCATACATAGTAAACGGGACCAAATTTTGTTAGTAAAAATAGGAAAATATATAGATTTTTGTGTGTACCGTAGGTGCTATTTACTATGGTCCTCCGTAATGACAAAAAGTACTGCAACTTCGCCTTAAGAACGTCAGGGCGTAAAGAACAGTAACGCACGGAATGCCCTCGGCGGTACTCGAGGAACTCGCAACCAACGCAAGCGGAGCACGCGCGAACGCTGTTAATAGTTGACAGTCCACGGCGGAACGCTTGACCTCCCTTCCCCCTCCCCGCCAACAGCCGGCGCATCAGACGCCCGCCTCCGGAGTTTCGTATTCAGCTGGCATCGATGTTCACCGCCGCGATTGTTCCTCCCCAGGGCTTTTACACGTAAAAGGAATCGTGGACGAATCACCCCCCTCCCCCGAGCGCGCATGCACGCCTCACCTGTTCCTTGTGTGGAACTCCCCAACGTCTTGCCTACTTTTGGTGCATACTAAGAAGAAAAGTAGAGAAATCAGGGTATGTCAGGTCCGGCAGCTGTTTGCAATGGTATGTTCGCGTTTTTTCTACCAGTCTGTATCCACTTGGTATTGCCATTCTCTCTCTCTCGCGACTAAACCACACGAGGTCTGCCAACGCAGGTCAATTATTAAAAAAAAACAAACCCAGGATAGACAAAAGCCAACACGCCTCGATCTCTCTCTTGCAACAAACCACAGATTATTCTCAATTCGGTCGCCGATCTCGTAAGAACCCTCTTCTTCCGAAAGGCGAGCAATGAGCATCATCTGTACGCTATTACAAGCTACATGCACACTCCTGGTGTTATTGTGCACGTTGTAAGTATACAGAGCAACAATTAGCCGCACTGTTCACGAGTTCATTCTCCGGTGATTCACAAGAACGTAAACCTCTCTTCTGGACTGGCTTGACTGTACTCAAGCACAAACCAACAAATTAGCCGCAAATCGCATGTATTCTCCTTTGATTCACGACAAGCTCTCTCCTGGACTGACTTGACTGTATTCAAAGCACGGAACCAATAATTTAGCCGCAAAATCGCATGTCTTCTCACTTAATTCACAACGAGCTCTCTTCTGGACTGACTCGACTACAGTCTTTATTCAAGCATAAACCAACAATTAGCCGCAAGTCGCATGTCTTCTCCTTTGATTCACAGCAAGAACGCACTGCTCTCCTGGGCGGACTTGACCGCATTCAAGCATACTACGCCCTTGGTACCAGGTCATTCGACACTACACGTACCAAGAGGCAAAATACCTCCAGTTGCAACCGGTGAGCACTGAGCTCCCACGATCAGGGGCGCACATAAAAAAAACAAGAAGCGACACCCCCTGAGAATCCCAGGCAAGAGGGAGGGGGGGGGGGGGGGGGGGGGGGGGGGGGGGGTATACAAAACCCAAGCTAAACAAAAAGAAAAGAAAAGAAAAGAAAAGTAAAAAGCATGCTTCTCGTAAATATCGTCCAGAAATCAAAATCATCCCACCCCACGCTTTTTTTTTTTTTTTTGGTTTGTTTTCAGTTTAGGGTATTTTTTAGGTGATCCGGTGCCATTTTTTCGTCTTTTTTTCTTTCGCGTGCGCCCCTGACGCACTGGTAATGATCCCTGTCATCGTGTCGTGCTGAGGGGTACCGGTCAAGGCGGCGGGGTGAAAGGAAAAAGCTTCTCGTATCGAGGAGGGCTGTGTACGTGGAACCTCGGACCAATTTCTTCGACAAAATGGTTGAAACGTACCTCCACTTTGGCCGGTAACATAGGGCTCTGATATCAACACCAAACGGGGACTAAATTCCCAGGCCAATATATAGAAGTATTGGTTTTCGACCCATATTCCACCGCAAAAATCAATCAACCAATCAGTCAATCAGTCAACCAGTCAATCACCAACCAAATCGAACAAAAAAAGATTGACACACGACACGAATTTTGAACGTGGAAGTGTGGTGAGCTTAAGCGTTATTTTTACCAATCCGCCGGAGGAAACAAAACAAAAAACAAAAACAAAGAAAACCAAACCAAACCAAACCAAACCAGCCAATCAACCACTCAAAGTCAGTCAGTCCTCGTCCATCCGCTTCATCATCTCCGCCAGCCTCCGCTCCATGTCGTCCGTGTTATCCTTCATGCTTTTCTCGAAGTCCGCCTCGATCCGATCCATCTCCTCCTGGAACGGCTTCACCGCCTCCCGCACTAGCTTCCCCGGCTCTCCGAGGTCGGCCACAGCACCCGCCGCCGCCGCCGCAATCCCCCCCCCCCCGCTCCCCCCAAGCAAATCGGAAGCCTTGAGCGAATCCAACCCCCCCCTTGCTGTCGCGGAGCCCCCCCCCCCCCCCCCTCCTCTGCCTCTGCAGCAGCAGCAGCAGCAGCGGCAGCGGCAGCGGCAGCGATAGCGTTGTCTTCGCTTGTTCCCGGCGTGTCGTGGGATCGGGTGCGGGTGGCGCTCGACGGGGGGCTGGAGCCGAAAGCGCGGCGCCGAGGGGGCGGGAAAGCGGGAGAGGGGAGTGGGGAGGAGAGGGGGGGGGGGGGGGGCGAAAGGCGTGCGACCGTGTTGCCTGTCTGTCATGACCGTTTAGGCACAGTAGGTAACATATTCCGCAAATGAGGGCAAGCGGTGTACGAGAGACCTCAATATTCTTTCTGCCCACGATTTTTTCTCGCTGCTGACTGCAAGGGGCCGGCGCCAACACGATAGCAACTCTGGTAAGGGGGCCTACTTGGTACCTACAGAAGGGACGTCGGGACATACGGGAATGCACCATTACGGGGGCCCATAGTTAATACGACCCACGGGTACAGACGAACACCTATATAAGTCCATGTTTTTACTAACAATATTTGGTCCTGTTTACTACGGTTCCCCGCAGTAGCAACGGTAACGCGGTCCCTCAAAATGGGCTAGGGTCCCATAAGAAGGGGCTACCTACTGTACGTGTTTGTTTACACACGTCCGACAGATACGCAACGATTTACTACCACGGGGGTCCATAGTAAATAGGACCTAGGGTATAGACAAAAAAAACTACATACTTCCCTATTTTTACTAACAATATTTGGTCCTATTTACTATGCCACCCCCCGTAATATTAACGCTGTACATCTAGACCCACATCTATGTACAGATTGAGCGGATACCTGGTACTAGATACTTATGTATGCAACATCAAACACATCACGATATCTACTCTAGATCTGGACCAATATCTACATACAGATCGGACAGATATTAGATATGCACGTCAAACGCATCACGATCTCTACCGCAGATCATCTATAGACCCATACCTATATACATATCGGACATATGTTAGATCTGTATGTATGCAACATCAAACACATTACGACCCACAGTAGATCATCTAGACCCTTATATATATATATATAGATGTTGGACAGATCACGATCTGGACCACCCAGATCCTACTTTTTGCCGTTATGAGATTGTTGTGCAAGAAAAGCAGTGCCATAATACAGATCCCGCCCAGCACTAAACCATGTGCGCAAAAAAAAAAAAACGTTGTCACACGAAAATTTCACTCGGCAACCATGATCTACTGCACATCATACAGATCGTGTACTATATACTATTAATAAACTAGGGCTATACCGAGGGATACGTCTGCCTCGAAGAATCTAGATAATAATCCGGGGATTTGCCTGTGATTTGTACTATTACGGGGGACCATAGTAAATAGGACCTATGGTACACACAAAAACCTACATATTGACCTGTTTTTACTGACAATATTTGGTCCCATTTACTATGGCCCCCAGTAAAACAGTACGTCGCTTTTTCCGAGAATGTAGCCAATGACGGACCTTAACTCGTTTCGGAAAGGACTGCATTCCCGTTTCGAGCACAAATTAATCGGAACTACGAGTATAGTCAACTATGTGTTTCTGTAGAGTGCAGAATGAAAAGGGTCAAAATGGCCCATTTTGGCTTCACGACATAGAGCTAAAACGCACGTTGATTTTCGGACGTATCTATCAATAAAAAGGCAGTGTTTGGGTTCAAGCGTGCACGGAATGCTGCTGTGCACACAGCAGTCCTTGGCTCTGCGACCTAGGTTGTGCAAATGCCGGGAAGATAGTTCGTACAATTTACCTGGTATACACGTACATATTTCAAGTTTACACAAGGAAGTTCCACTCAAAATTGAAGCGTGCGACGCCGAATCGCTCCGAAACGCACTTCGCGGCCTTCGCGCGCAGTTAAGAACGACGACATATATACCTAAAACTATTCATTGAGCAGAAAACCCTCCCTGGAATTTTGTTTTTGGCGTGCTGGGTGTCAGCATATGTGTAGCGCAAGAACAATTCAACACGTGCGTAGGATACTTGGGTTTCGTGCTGTATTGTGTGGCGGTTTGCTCGGATACGAAACCGTCAGTACAGGCAGAGTCGACGCCTGTGCTGTGCCGCAAGATATAAATTCCCTCTGTTTTTGCTCCACCCCAACCCCTACTCAGCACCCTACCCAGCGCTACCATGAGCTACGTTGCATGCCGTATATGCTGCTGCTTGCAGTGCCGTCGCCGGACTCTACCCCCCCGCACCCCTGATGCGGAGAAGGGCACCCCCTCCCGGGGCTAAGAGGGGAGGCTTCCGCCAGCAAACAAAGGAACACAGCACAATAAGCAGACAAGAACTAACCCGACAAAAAAGCGAGAATTAATCGTGAGCGCCGAACGGTTAACTGCGGCAAGCTGCAAGCTAGAGTACCAGGCACCATAGTGCCGGGCATGAAGGAATACTACAATGCAAAATGCAGAATCAATAAAACAACAACAACAACAACAACAGCAACAACAACCACAACAACAACAACAGCAGGTATAACGTGAAGGCACGCGCAACGAATGCCCAACAAACGGTGCCCAACAAGAAACGAAGGAGGACACTTGCTTCGGGGGCGCGCGGGGGGGGGGGGGGAAGGGGGGGGGGGGGGGGGGGGTGCACTCGATAGGAGAGATGTACTCGATCTCATGCATGGCCGTAGTCGTATGACCATAGACCCTCGCATCCCTACAATGCCGGGACGGAGCATGTCGGGTTTTCACCGACCAGGCAGACATTGCTTGCACCAAGCACAAAGCGCCGTGAGGTGTCCGGCAAGTCGCATGAAGGATGAGCTGCATCCTACTAAGAACGCGCGCGGTGGGGGGGGGGGGAAGGGGGGGGGGCGTTCAGCGGCCACCCCGAACTTGAAACAAAAAATCAACCCAGGAAACCCCGAAGACAAAACATAGCCCTAAATGTCAAAACTTTGGCACGCCATGTACAGCCGAACAAACCGTGCCAAACGATAAAAAACAGGGGGGGGGGGGGGGGCAGTTGCTTCGGGAAAGCAGCGGCTACCTCATAACGAAAAGTAACCCCAGAGAACCCGAGACATACCGTATATACACGCAGGATATAACCCTGAGCGTCAAGCTCTGACATTCTGTAGCTACGAAGGCAATGTTACAAAGCAGAGGAAACGAAGCCGCCACAGCCCTCTGCATCACGGTCAGCAGCAGCGGGGCTCTGCTCCGCCGAGGGTTCGGAACCAGCAGCAGCGACGCCACCTGCGTCCGCCGAGCCCATGTGCTGCTTGTTCGGTGGTGACTGAGGTGTCTCCCCCTTCTCCCTCTGCCGCTTCTCTCTATTCTCATGCGCACGTGTCGGTGGATTTCCATTGTATTACGAGGCGATTTGGGTGGAACGACCCACGTAAGTTGTCAAATATCCTGAAAACCTGGCGCACCTCGCTCAGCCAGCAGAGATGCACTGACAGGACCAGCGCACTGCAAGTGGATTCTGGTCCAGTACCGAGCCCTACAAGGTCACCCTCTTGCAGGGCGCAGTAGCTGTCGTATGCAATACTCCAGCCTACATATTGACAGACCAGTAGACATACTCAATAGGCTACTGTCCAGGGTGCGATCGCCCAGCGCTCTTGTATCAGAACTACGCGACCCCATGAGCGTTTTTCAGGTTCGGCACGGGGGAAGTTCAACTTTTTTTTTTTTTGTTAATGTTATTATTATGGTGGGGGCTGTTCGTTTATAAAGGATAAACCACTGAGCTACTCAGTCAGCGCTGACTGAGTAGCTCAGTGGTTTATCCTTTATAAACGAACAAAAGAAGTCCGGGGTTCGAGTCACGCCATTTTGTTCGTTTATAAAGGATAAACCACTGAGCTACTCACTGAGTAGCTCAGTGGTTGAGTAGCTCAGTGGTTTATCCTTTATAAAAAACTGCTCAGTGGTTGAGTAGCTCAGTGGTTTATCCTTTATAAACGAACAGGGGCGGTGACAATCGAACTCACGATCCCAAAACCCCATGTCCTGCCGTCGTCGCCATTTGTTCAGGTATTACATTCGGGTACCATGTATATAATATGTTAGGGGCCATGATACTGGCAAAAGGTCAACCAAGTACCGTAAAAAGAGCACTGAGTTCCCACCACAAGGGGGGGGGTGTACTCGATAGGAGAGATGTACTCGATCTCATGCATGGCCGTAGTCGTATGACCATAGACCCTCGCATCCCTACAATGCCGGGACGGAGCATGTCGGGTTTTCACCGACCAGGCAGACATTGCTTGCACCAAGCGCGAAGCGCGGTGAGGTGTCCGGCGAGTCGCGTGAAGGGTGAGCTGCATCCTACTAAGAACCGCTTGTGAGGCGGACTTGCATACGGATGACAGCTTCAATAAGTTAGTTTAATTTCCGGTGTACCACAAGGGGGGGGGGGGGGGGGGTGCGATCGTTAATTTTTCAGCACCCGTTTCTTTCGGCCACCGTAAGGGTGCTACGTGAAGTCGAACCTTCCATTTTCGGAAGGCTCTCGATTTATATAGATATGTATATATGTATATATATGTATATATGCATATTTATATATATGTATATGTATATTTGTATACAAGGCTTTCCTTCGGAGTGGGTATTCCGTCGTTTCGTGTACATATATAACCGCAATTAATTGGCGACATAGCCCAAAGCCAACCAAACTAAATGTATTTGTGTAAGAAACGGTGAAGGATGTAATAATCGCGTTTATTTATTAATGTAATGTGAAACGTAAGATCGGGTGACGCAAGAGTAAGAATAACATTCGTCTAATAATAAGAATAACATCTTTCATCAGTGTGGGGAGAGAGTGGAGTAGTGCTTGGCATGTGGACGATATACAACATACAGGCTGTTGTTTAAAGGAAGGTTTGGGACAGGAGAGAACGCAGCAGTGCCGGCAACGACAACGGTTATGGAAATGTTGTGTAGTTGCTGGGCGGCCGCGATTTCGATGTAGCCAGCATAGGAGTTTGGATGAGACATGATATATATGTAAATAGTCTTCCAGGACGCTGTAGTAACGAGGAGGGAGGCCCAGAATGTGGATCTGTTCGCTGTTGAACCCGTTGGACATGTGTAGGAAGAAATAATCGTGATTTTGGGAAATGTGGGAAACAATTTGTTTCCTTTCGTTCGTCCTGGATGGCGACAATCTGCTTGGCGTACTGCTTCGGAATTCCGCGAAGCCCTGGAGCAGGCGAAATGGAAGGGAGTCTTTTTGCGCTTGATGACGATGTCTCCGTCTTTGGTGGTGGAGTCCGTCAGGCGGCAGTTGTAGCACTTGCCACGGACCTGGTCGAAGTAAACATATAGGGTGCGCGGGGAGGGAGCGGCGTGCAGGGAATGGCGGGGGAGGGGGGGGGGGCAGAGTTCATTATTTGTACTACTCTACAGCGGCACAACAGCAGTACGTAATCGCTTGCTATACGACGGCAGCAGCAGCAGCAGCAGCAGCAGAAGCAGCAAGTACGTAATTTCATTGACGATACAGAAATATGTACACACACAAGTCTAGTACAGTACACACACAAATCACGTCCAGCATGATGTACGGCAACAACGCAGCAGCACCACAAAAAAAATCATCGACGATACAGAAATATATACACAAGCACAAGTTTAAGTGTAATAGACACACAAATCATGTCCAGCATGATGTACGGCAACAACGCAGCAGCGCCACAAAACGACCAGGAAACACAATTATCCGAGTACATACAAATATTCAGTGAATATTGCGGCAACACTAAAAGCAGAGCAGCAGCAGCAGCAGCAGCAGAAGCAGCAACGGATCGCCACAGCGTTGGCAGCAGCAGCATAGCAACGATATGAAAAGAAGGGAGAAAAAAAGTATGTACCCCGAGGCCGTCCGAAAAGTTTTTTTGGTACCTCACTATAGACCCACCTCCGCATGCTGTACGGCAACAACGCAGCAGCAGCATAGCAACAATACGAAATACGAGAAAAAGTAGTACGTACGCAAAATGCAGGAGCAAAACGACCAAAATATTTTTTTAACGTATCAAAAAAACCATTTGGGTACAAAAATGGCCAATAAAAAAAATAGTCCTCGTTGGCAGCAGCAGCATAGCAACGATATGAAAATAAGGAAGAAAAAAAGTATGTACCCTGGTATGCCGCAATCGCAAAACCTACGGAATTTCATTGACGATACCGAAATATGTACACACAAAAGTGCAGCATGATGTACGGCAACAACGCAGCAGCACCACAGCAGCAGCATAGCAACGATATATATGAAAATAACCAAGCCAAAAACAAGAAATTGCAGTACGTACGCAAAATGCAGGAGCAAAACGACAAAAATATTTTTTCACGTATCAAAAGGAACCATTTGAGTACAAAAACGACCAAGAAAAACAGTAATCCGAGTACATACGAACATTCAGTGGATATTGCGGCAGCATTAGCAGCAGAAGCAACCACAGCATTAGCAGCAGCAGAAGCTACAACGAATCGCCGCAGCGTTGGCAGCGTTGGCAGCAGCAGCAATAGCAGCAGCAGCAGCAGCAGCAGCAGCAGCATAGCAACGATATGAAAATAAGGAAGAAAAAAAGCATGTACCCTGGTATGCCGCCATCGCAAAACCTACGGAATTGACGATCCGAAAATATGTACGCTTCCAGCATGATGCACGGCAACAACGCAGCAGCACTACATACAGCAGCAGCAATTGCACAGGAGCAGCAGGTGCACAGCACGGCAACAACGCAGCAGCACTACAGCAGCAGCGAGTGCACAGGAGAAGCAGGTGCACAGCAGCAGCAGCACTCATGGCGTGGCGCTGACAGCAGCAGCAGCAGCAGCGGCAGCGGCAGCCGAAAACGAGCAAAAAATGAGTACGTGGGGTCACCAAAACATGTACGCACAGAAATCGTGTGCATGCACCGAAAATGCACCACAGTAGCAGCAGCACTCACGTCGTTCCGTGCAGCGGTGACGGCGACAGCTGAATCCTCCGTTCCTTCGTGCACGTCCCGCAAACAGTTGTGCATGTGCGCGTTCGCGTGCACTGTGTGTAAGAGGAGCCGACGCAACGCACGAAGGGGAAAGAACGAGCATGGATGAGTAAAAAATAAATATAAACGCTTTGACGTAGGATTGTATGCAAAAAGGCAATTGAAAACCCCAAAAAAACGTACTGGCAACATACAGCATGCACAATAGACGTAAGACACTCACCACTGTCAGCAGTCTCGAGGGAGTACGAGACAGTCCCTTCCTTGATCGGGCGAGCACAGAACTCGCAGTTGGTTGCCCTGTCAGGATGATTCCGCCACCACGCACGTGAGATCCTTGGAGGTGGCGAAGGCCACGTTTTTGCCACCAGGCGCGGAATTCTTGACCAAGTGCTAGTCCGTGCACTGGTCGCAAACAACAGCCGGCACCAGGTCGGTCTTTGTCGTTGCCGCTCTCCTGCCAGAGGGCGAGGACCACGCGCCTCTCGACGAGGGGGAGGTGAGCTTAGGGGGCGTGGAGAAGGGAGAGGCGGGGGGTTGCAGCACCAGCAGGTTCGCCACCGACAGCAGCAGCTTGGCCGCCGACAGCTGCACCTATATATGCCGTTCGTCGAAGGCGAGACGCCTCTTTTAGGCGCCGTGCGAAGAGCTGTCTATTGGTTGGCAGTTTGCGGAAGAAGAAAGAAGAAAAGGTTGTTTGGCTGTTTGGCGAAGAAGAAAGAAGAAAGGTTGTTTGGCTGTTCGGCTGTTTCAAAGAAGAAGGGCTGTTTGCGAAGAGCTGTCTATCAGTCGGTCTGTCTGCCAAGAGCTAGCTAGTGAAAACGACCTCAAAAATCGTAATTATAGTTGTATTTATATATGTTTCGGAAAACACTGTGGTTGTTCGGTATTGGCAACCCTAACCTTCCTGCTCTGGGATTATCGAGTGCTGAATAAAAAAATCGATTCCCTTTGGCGAACTCAGCGCTCTAAACCCTTTTAGGACTGCAGCAGTCCCGTTTTGGGGACAGATTACTCATTACGGAGGGCCATAGTAAATAGCACCTACGGTACACACAAAAAACCTACATATTTAACTATTTTTACTAACAAAATTTGGTCCCATTTACTATGGTCCCCCGCAATAGAATTTGACTGGTTAGTCCCCAAAACGGACCTGCGGTACTGCACTTTGCCCTGAAAGGGTTAAAAGGTGCCTACTAAAACTACAAAACCTGGACCGGAACGGCGGAGGTTTTCAGGTCGACCGGATACACGGGTCGACGTGTCACCAGGGTGGGCGGTCGCAATTTTTGGAGACCCACAGAGGGATATTGCTACTTCGAAACCCATATCGTGGTTTCACGCGCATGTTCGTTCGTCTTCTGCCGTCGGCGCCAACTCGCTCAGGTATTGTTAGCCTGTTGGGGCGACGAGCGTGATGAGGCGCCTGATAGAGAGGACACCAAGGGGTGTCGATGCTGGGCAGGGCACGCTTCTTCTTGGCGTAGTTCTTCTTGTTGCTTTCGTCTCAGGGAAGGAGTTAAAGTCGGGAACGTACAAGAACAGAGCTAAGAAGGAGCGGCTCAGCCAAGAACCACGCTGATTCCACAATTCCTCGTAATAATATATGTATCTTCATACATGTGCGTTCCACGGAGACGTTTCAGATGCTAGAGAACGTCACGTGATCTCATTTTTTCGCGTGGTACGTACTTGCCTATTTTTTCATACTGGTACGTATTGCACCCCCTCAAAGCTACGCGATACCATCACATTAGCCCACCCCGAATAGTCGTAGATACACCTCACACGACGGTCCAAAAGGATGATGACTATATCATCCCAGAAATCGGAAAGGGGGGTCGAAGGTGCGGCTGTTCGAAACAAAATAAGCGAGGTAGTAAATCTACCCCACACCTCGTGATAAGGTTTCGACGCCTCACGCGCAATACGTACTGTATTGGTAAAAGGTTAACCAATTGCCTACCCAAAGTTAGCTCTATATCAGCTACTGTAGTTGGGGTTTCAGCCTTCCTCAAGAGCAGCGTTTCTTGTTGGCAGACCCGTTACGTACTCCTTGCTTTCTGTTCGTACGTACGCGACTTCGGGGAGGGGAAGGCTAGAAGATTTCCTTCCACCCAGCAGCACATGTCACCAGCACTTTTATTTCTTGGGGTAAAAAAGGAAGGGTTTACACGTTGGGCAGATCATTTAAAGATAGATCATCTAGATACTAACCTGCCGTATTGACTTCTGCAGGATCTGTATAGTACAGATCCAACCCAGGAAACATGCTCTACAGTAGTATATCATACAGATTTTACGGCCCCCACCCAGAAACATGAGCTATTACGGAGGACCATAGTAAATAGGACCTACGGTGCTCACGAATCCCTATATATTTCCCTATTTTTACTAACAATATGTGATTCTATTTACTATGGTTCCTCGTAATAGATAGTTCATACCCAACGGTCCTTATTATCGGAGAGATTTTTTTTCCAAAATTAAATTTCCTGGGCTTTTCGCGGGTCGTGGTAGTAAATAGGACCTACGGTGCTCACGAATCCCTATATCTTTCCCTATTTTTACTAACAATATGTGATTCTATTTACTATGGTTCCTCGTAATAGATAGTTCATACCCAACGGTCCTTATTATCGGAGAGATTTTTTTTTTCCAAAATTAAATTTCCAGGGCTTTTCGCGGGTCACGGGGTGTTCAAAATGTCACGGGTCGGGTCGGTTCGGGTCAGCAAGTGTTCAAAATCTCACGGGTCGGGTCGGGTCAAGAGATTTTCAAATCTCACGGGTCGGGTCGGGTCAATAGTTTTTCAGACCTCACGGGTCGGGTTGGGTCGGGTCAAGAGGTGATGAAAAGCTCAAGGGTCGGGTTAGGTCATCACCCGCGAGAAACGGGTCACTCGCGGGTCGGGCCAGCGTGACCCGCGATTTATTTTCTGCTGACTCGCGGGTCGGACCCGCGCATCCGGCCCGCGGATCCGACACTCAAAACACTTCCTGCTCTCTTACCCAAAGGCTTTTCTCGTACAAATACTCAATAATACTCGCGGGTCAAGGTGATCCGATCCGCATGAAACCCGCGTCACACGGGTCAATCCGAAGGTGGCGGGTCGGGTCGGGTCGGGTCAGGAGGTTTTGAAATCTCGCGGGTCGGGTCGGGTCGGGTCAGGATGTTTTCAAATCTCACGGGTCGGGTCAACAACTCTTTAAATCTCGCGGGTCGGGTCGGGTCGGGTCGGGTCGGGTCGGGTCGGGTCGGGTCAAGAGACTTTCAAAATTTCGCTGGTCGGGTCGGGTCAGCTGGCCCGACCCGACCCGACCCGACCCGACCCGACCCGACCCGACCCGACCCGTGAGATTTGACCTGACCCGCGAAAAGCCCTAAAAAAAGTCAACTTTTTTTTTTCTCCTCCTACAGCAGTAGTTAAGTGAGGAGCCCCACAAGAAAAAGTAGGTGCACCCCTATCGCACTATTACGGGGGGCCATAGTAAATAAGACCAAATATTTGAGGCAAAAATAGGTAAACACATAAGTTTTTCGGTGTGTACCGTAGGTCCTATTTACTGTGGCCCCCCGTACTACAAGCCTTTTAGTGCCGCAGTCCCGTTTGGGAGACAAACTACTTAGAATTTGAGTAAATTGTCCTCAAAACGGGACTGTAGCAGCACTACCAAGGGTTGATAGCATGTGCCAGTAACCCTCTTAGGCCTGCAGTCCCGCCTCGGGGGCAAAACTACTTGGAGCACTACCAAGGGTTGATGGCATGTGCCAGTAACCCTCTTAGGCCTGCAGTCCCGTTTCGGGGGCAAAACTACTTGGAATTTGATTGGTTTGTCCCCAACACGGGACTGCAGTCCTAATTTGATACCTTAATATTACGGGGGACCATAGTAAATAGGGCCTACGGTAAACACAAAAACCTATATATTTCCCTATTTTTACTAACAATATTTGGTTCTGTTTACTATGGTCCCCCGTGAACAGTTCGTTTCCCAAACGGGACTGCAGGCCTCATTTTCGATTAGTTTGTCCCCAAATCGGGACTGCGGTCCTAAGATGGTTAACCCTATCCCCGACCCAATCAACCAGTAGCCTCTTTGCCTCATACAGAGTGTGTGTCAATCATAGTGGCGAAAAAGTGGGTCAACTCTGTATACTGCGCCGAACACACCCTCTCCGCGAAGTATACCTGGTATGGTACATCGAAAACTCCTTGAAAGCTAACTGCACCCACCTCCGGTTTTGCTTTGGGGGGGGGGGCAGACTACTTGGAACTACGAGTGCGAATACGTAGTCCATTTCTGTACGTATCATTGGGGCCGGAAACCTAGTTTCTATTTGAGATTCGTATCAAAGACCTACAGAAGGACCTATGACAACGGAAACGCAAAGTTTCCCAAAAAAAAAAGAATTACAAAGATACCCGCTGTAATTTTTCAGTACAGCTTGCTATGACCATGATTCTTCAAAACAAAGTTACAAACTTTTAGAAAACCCCGACAGAAACTATTCCGGGGCAGACGTTGGGCCAACATCGGCTTCAGAAAACTCAGGCCGATGTTTACTTCCAAGCGGCGATATTCCGAGTCCTCGACAGACACTAATCGGCATAAGACACGGCTGCGTCATAAACTCTGAACGGGGTGCGCTCGTTCGGGGCTCCGACCCACCCCAGCGTCACTGTGCTGACACAATGGCCGGTGAAATGTGGCGGCCGCTGGCCAGGCGTAAAATAAAAAGCATTTGGCCGCTGGTGTGCAGAAAACAGATGACAAGTTTTCTCAATCCGTCTCGGATGGCAAAAAATAGGCTTGTGTTTCAGGTTTGGGAGAAAAGCGTAGGACGCCGCCGGCAAGCTCTCGCTTCCTAGACCATGGATCCACCTGATATCTTCGAGGCCGTCATCTACACTCGTTGGCCTTGCCAGACACGAAGCGCGTTGGCCGCAGGGTGAAGCTATGTCGAGATCGAGCGTCTATCGTCGCACGAATTGTTTTCGATCAGCGTGTTGACAATTTAAAACGATAAAAAACGAAATGCACTACCTAGACGTACAGCCGTCTGAAAAAAAAATGAGAAAAAAAAACAAATATTTTTTCTTTTTTTTCTTTCTTTTTTCCCACATGGCGGCGGCACCAAAATATATTTGGGTCTTTCTCGAAAGCACTATTTTCGAAAGAAAACTTTCAAACTTCGCGTTCCCATTGTCATGGGTCTGTTCGACGGGGAATACATCACAGCCCAAAAGTGGTTAAATGTAATACTAAGTAGTTCCGTAGTTTTTTTTTTTTCTTGCCTTTTCGCAGTGATGAAACGGGCCTGGCGAATGTATACGAGTACACCATAACTTCAACTTCACACCTGTACTATTAATAGTATTGAAAGTACAAACAATACGAAAATACAGGACTCCTTTGGACGAAACGGAAAAAAAAACACAAGTTTGGCAGGGACGGCTGGGGACGGCGTTGACGCCTGACGTCGCCGCTGTTGTGAAAATATGTAATTACGACGCGTGGAAATGATACGTAAACAATCAGAAACAGATCGGAATATAGAAAACGACCATTCACGTGCGAGAGGCAAGAGGGTTTATTTAAACAGAATATGTTTATTTAAACAGAATATTATAAATGGCTAATACTCGTACGAGTATTAATACTATTGCGTTTGCCATGAACATACTTACGTTCGTCCTTTTTTTTTACGTGATTATAAGCACCTGCCTCGCGCTCAGCGAGTCTACCACGATTTTTTGTCGCTTCTACGATCTTTGGTTTCTTTACGTTTTTTGGTTTCTTTGCGCGCTTGCTTATCGTGCCACACTTGTTTTCCCGGAAAAAGAAAAAGAAAAAACTCGGAAAAAGAAAAAGTCGATTCTGTTTTTTCAGCGGTTTGGCAGGCTCTCTTTCGCTTTTTTTCACCGGCTCGTTGAAATTTCTTGTGCACTTTCAGTTCTTTTTTCCTTCTTTCTTCTTTCGTTTCGTGTGTGTGTACTCGGAGCACGGCACCGCGGGCGAGCCCGGCGCCGTCGCGGGTGTCAGCCGGTGCTGGCGGGTAGAGGGGGGGTGGCAAGAAGCGCCGTCGCCGTTTTCGCGTCTAGGCGTCGCGTGTGCCTCGAGACACGAGGGAAGCATGAATGGGCTCTGTCTCGCCTCCATCTGTAGAATTTAGATTGAGTACTGTACGAGTCCATAAGGGTCGTTCGGGACTGCAGATATCAGTAAGATTCAAGCGGTGCTTATTTTGGCGACCAAGCTGAAGTTCACGGAGAGAGCTACGCAGTCTGAGCACCAACATTGTCGGCGAACGAGGGTCACGGTGAGCACCGGGCTTCACGCGGGGCGGGCGACGGGGCTCGCTGTGGCAGAGAGGGAGGAAAGCTTTACCCGGACCGAATCGGTGGCGAGGTGGTCGCGACAGGGGCGGGCGGCGTACGAGGCTGAGAGAGAAGCTCTGTTGTTAAGCATATCAAAAGAAGAAAAGGGTATGTACGTACGTACGTACGGCATGCGGCGTTCGGGTTGTTTCCTGGGTGGAGCATGGAGCTCTTGGCCTTTGCAAATCGCCTGTTTGCATCTAAATTTTTGGGCCGTCTGTTCCGTTCCATTATTTTTCCTTAGCGAGCGGACGACGCGAAGCGTATGTATGTGGCGTCCGAGCTGCTTTTCCTGAAGCATGGCGGCGGGACTCTCGGCATTGTCAAGTCGCCAGTTTGCAACTACAATCATAAAAAAACTACATTCAATCATGGACCTCTGTCCGCTGCGCACAATTTGATGTACTTTTCCTTCCTGAGCGAAGCGCCTTGTACCTAATACAATGTGCAGCGTGAGCTTCAAACGTTGATCACTTGTGAACATTAACATCGTTACAGCAGATCGGTACATCGGCTGTGAGTTCGACCGATTGAGTGGTTGATATTTTGAAATCTTGGTCCTCGCAGATGCTACTGATTGCAGCACAGCACAGCAGCAGCAGCAGCCAGTAGCAGTGACATATTTGGGCAGCATGCGACCTTACCACCAACTATATACTACAGCAGTAGAAGACGGAGCCATGCAGCAAGGTTCTCTTTCGCACCTGGCATTGCCGGAACAGCACACACCCCCACCATGCGGAAGCCTCCCTTGCCAGTACCAGCATCAGTGCTGGCATCATGTCGCATGTGCTCCTGAGTAGTAACGGAAGGTGATGGCCGCGGTGCTCCCGGAACGCAAACGAATGAAGCAGCCTGCTGCTGCTGCAGTGCCAGCAAAAGGGCGGCGGTCAACGCTCTCATGGTGCAGCTACGTAATGCGGTGCCGTGCGCAGGCGGGAATCGGGAGTAACTGCTGTGAGAGCTGTGAGTTGTGAGATGGGTTTTTAGGCAAAGCGTAGGTTTGCAGGAGAATAAGATGGCATGTATGGGGGGGGACACGTGGCATGTATTTCTTTGTGTATGTTAGCGCTCAGCAGAGCCTCGGCACGCTCGCGTTCACCCCGGGGAGGCTGGACCAGGGCTGGAAAGATGGAGAGGGGATCACTCCGTGCTGAATGCGGCGCCTAAAAAATGCAGGAAGTACCCACGACCAACGTACTCCGCCTGTGTAGCATAGTACTGTTGCTGTACCATGCTGTAGCATCGTTCGGCAGGTTGCGCCGCAAAAACCCTACGATCTGTGTGGAAATGTAAGGTCCGTTTATGTATCCAAACGGTCCTCACTTTGCCGTACACAGCAGTGGACATGTTGCTTGTTTCTGTACTTATCCTTGGTAAGGCAGCTGATATCGCCGTGTTACTATGCCACGTGTGTGCACTTCGCAACGTTGACCTTGTCATTCTGGGCGACGTGTAGCATTCTGCGAGCTGGTTTTCCTTCCTCGACGCAATCGTGCACCGAATCTGGCAGCACCAGTACAACCGTACCAGTAATAATGCGTACCAGTACCAGGCAAAGCACCGAAAAGGAAAATCGAGCACCAGCCGTGCCGGCTCAGCTGATGACCCCTGCGGTTTACCTTCCGCTGCTCTTGAGACCGTGAAACGTCGGCGATCTCTCGTGCATTCGGCTCCCCCGCCTCGAGCACAAGAACAGGTTTTGGAGCCCGCCGCCTTTTCCTATGCACGATTGCACTCTACATACAGCAGTACGAGCATGGGTACAAAGAACGTTCCCACAGACTAAGCTTTCACACCGCGTCCATACTGCTGTACTGATGACCAGGTGAAACTAACATGTTTTTGTGTGTCTGGCGCCCACCCTCCCTTTTTTCCCCCACCGCCAACCGCCTGAGAGTACCCCCCCTTTTCCACGTTCGTCCTGGCCTTCCTTCTTCTCGCCCCCCCCCCTCCCTCCGCCCGCCGACCCCCACGCTCAGCCTGCCGCCATCCGCTCGCATGGCATGTGGACATCGCGAATTCTCGGCGATGCTTCCCGCTATCCGATTGATTGATGATGCCCTTTTGGGATACCTCATTCGCCGGCATATATACGACGTACAAAACCTTTTTACAACTACTTATAATACAGCAGTGCATTCAAGCAACCCTAAAGGGATTGCTATGATACACTGCCTTCATCAATGAGGTTGAAAGCCCGGTAATTACATGGGTTCAGGCACCGGGATTGTATTTGTAATACTTGGAAGGCATACATAGGGTTCATATAAATTCGCCCCTCTGGGGCTTCAGACGGAAACGAAAGGCTGATGCATTGCTGCAGCATCGACCACTCGAAAAGCAGCCCGGAATGCCGGGGTACGGTGCGTGTCGGAATTGCACTATGGCAGTTAGTTCTGGTAGTCCCTCTATAGTGCCGGTATGCGCCAGCCAACAACCCCTGTGAAGGTAGTGCAGAGATATAAGCTGGTAAGAGAGACAGGGATTTATCGATGCTGGTTAGGGCACGCTGCTTGTCGTCCACAGTCTTGTCTTATTGCCGCTCTTCGGTTGAGTTGAGCCGGAGAGGGGGAGCTCGAGTGAGAGAGGGTGGGCTTCGTCTGGAACACAACTCAGCCCAGACGTTGACCAAAAACTAACCTGTACGCAGGTACGAGTATTTCCGGGACATTCCTATAAAGAAGATTCCCAAAGCGCAGCGTGTAACGATATAAGGTTCGCATGCGGGTATATTCCCAAAGCACCACGTGCAACCATATAAGATTCGCCTGCGGGTATTCATATTCCCAAAAGCTCGGCGTGCAACCATATCAGATTCGCACACGGGTATGTACGTTCCTTGCGGTGGATGTGCTATTAATAGTACATCACATATCGGCACTATAGCAGCAACCGGCACTATATACTCCGCGCACTGCCAGACTAAACCGGTATGTGCCCGCGATTTCACCGGCACACTCCGTATAATAATAGCAGGCAGCCGCCACCACTCAGTCGACACTGCTGTAGATTTTTTTCAACTTTTTTTTATCCTCCGGCGGATTGGTAAAAATAAAGCTTAAGCTCATCACACGTCCATGTTCCAATTTCGTGTCGTGTGTCAATTTAGCCCATAGCTCCCGTTGTAACATCAGAACAGGCTGCTGTTACCCCTGGAGTCTGGGCACGTTGACCCGACTTGACCCCCGAGAGGAGCAGGTGCGGTGGAGATAGCCACCCCGGAGAGTCGTCTCTTCCAAGTAGTGTGGGACTTGCGCGAGCTCACCCACTTATAACAAAAACGGAGGCTATGAGGCCTCCCCGCCGGACTTGGTCCAGTTACGGTCCACGCTACCCGTTGGGGCGTTGGTCCTCAGGGACCACTGCTGTACCCTAGGAACCGTTTTTATTGAATATTAGTATACAAACGTTCATTATATTTAGGTACATAGTGGTATGTAACTCGGGTGATAAGATAACACACCACACTTCAGAGCCGATCGATCTTCCCTCAAACAGAGGGGGGGCAAGCACACAACCGAAATGGTGGTGGCGTTGGCAATATTTTATTCGTCGACGCATTTCCGTAGACATGTAGTCGCTCGGCGATCCCACTCTCCCCGCGTTGTTTGTCGAGAAAACCAGTTTTCTTTGAAAAATCGTCTGAGGGATGTGTGTTCTCTCAAGTGTCACGTACGGATAACATATTAAGGAGCTGCATACTAACAGTAGGCACGTTAGTATCATTTATACATAAGTACTCATAGCTCGACTTGGGTTTTTTATTGAGAAACACTAAGCCAATTTTCGGCTGGCCTTGCTTCGACATCCGAATTCGCAACCAGTCGTGAACAAAAAATCCATAAATGAGACAAACAATTGTGGCTTGCCAAGATCATGTTAAGGGTGAGGTGTGATGAGAGACGGACGACCAAGGGATGGCGACGTCTCCCTGTGCCCGTTTATATTATCTGGGGTGCTTCAAGTGGCGGTGGGGGTTCCAGTTTGCACTAATGGCCTCCCCTGCCTGCCTTTCCTGCCTGCTTGACCCTTTCAGGGCAAGTGCAGGCTCGTTTTTGGGAGAAACCGCTCAAATTCCACGTAGTTTTGTCCCGTTTTGGGGACAAACCGCTCAAATTCCAACTAGTTTGTCCCCAAAACGGGATGCGGTCCCAAAAACCAGAGCAAAAAACAAAGGAAAGACTAAAAAACGGACGATATAAAAGCATGTGCTACGGCGGTATTAGGGGTGTATCGGGATCTTCTCGAAGTTTTCCTCGCTTGAGCTCGATGGTTTCGAGAAAAAACGTAAGGCCACAAAACCCGACGAGCCATCCATGTTACCTAAAGGTACATTATTACGAAAATCTTGTTCAAGAAAAAAAACGACATTTTTTGGGTAGTTCCTTCGTCGAGGATCCCCGTGAACTAGTCAGCAATCTTGCCTCAGAAGGCAAAAAGTGTTGCCCCTACGTACGGTAGCACGGGTCAAATAAATACGTGGTACGTAGTAGGGACGAAAAGGGGTCTATGTGCGCAGCCCGATGCTGGGCACATGATGCTGTTAGATTGGGTTTTTACCAGTAGTAGCCCAACTAGACCTTTACAATACAATGATACCGATGATACAAAAAAAAAACACAACATAAATAAATGGCATTGCAACGCTATTGGGTACTGCGTGGCTCGCCTCGGTTGAGGAGCGCGCTCCTCGGCAAATTTTATACGTCACGGTACAGCTCACGCGGACTTTAATTGCGCGCCGCGCAATGTATGTGAAACCCCTGTTCTGGCAGATACTGGAGCAATTGATGCATAGTCATTCCCGTTGACTAGAGCCAACTTTTATGAGAATCCTCGGCAGACATCGATCGACAAAACCAACGACACCGTTATGAAATCTGAACGGAATGAGCTGGTTAAGGTCTCCGACCCAGCCTGGTGTCACAGTGCTCACACCTTGGTCGGTGATATGTGGCGTGGGTTGCCAGGCGTCTGATAAAAAAAACATGTTGGCACTGGTCTGTATAAGACATACGACAAAAAATCTCGACCCCTCTCCGATGGCAAAAAAATAGACCATTTTTTAGGTTTGACATCGATCGACAAACCTAACGATTACGTCACGAATTCTGAATGAAGCGCGCTGGTTAGAGGCTCCGACCCACACTAGTATCACAGTTCTCACACCTCGGTCGGTGATATGTGGCGTGGGTGGGCCAGGCGTCTACTAAAAATATTTGGCAGCTGGTGTGTAGAAAACAGATGACAAAAAGTCTCGATTCCTCTCCGTTGGCACGAAACAGGACATTTTGAAAGCTTTGACAAAGAGCATAGGGCGCCGCGGCCAACCTCTCGCCCCCTAGACCACGGATTCCAATTGTACATCCCAGACCATAATTTACACTCATTGGCCTTGCCCGGCACCAAGCTCGTTGACCGTGGGTGGGTTATATGTCGAGATCGAAGGTCAATCGTCGCGTGACTGCGGGTGTGCGAGCTGCGAGCTGTGTCTTTCTTCTTCTAGTTTGTGTGCGGCGTGATTTCACGTGGTTCCCGTGGTTCCCGTTAATACTGCGATTTTATTGGAAGATGGCTCCCGTCGTTCGCGTTATTTCAGCCATTTGATTGGAAGATAGCTGGCGTCAACTGCCCCGTGTTATTTTAGACTTGCCCAGCGCGGCAAATTTTATACGTCACGGTACAGCTCACGCGGACTTTAATTGCGCGCCGCGCAATGTATGTGAAACCCCTGTTCTGGCAGATACTGGAGCAATTGATGCATAGTCATTCCCGTTGACTAGAGCCAACTTTTATGAGAATCCTCGGCAGACATCGATCGACAAAACCAACGACACCGTTATGAAATCTGAACGGAATGAGCTGGTTAAGGTCTCCGACCCAGCCTGGTGTCACAGTGCTCACACCTTGGTCGGTGATATGTGGCGTGGGTTGCCAGGCGTCTGATAAAAAAAAACATGTTGGCACTGGTCTGTATAAGACATACGACAAAAAATCTCGACCCCTCTCCGATGGCAAAAAATAGACCATTTTTTAGGTTTGACATCGATCGACAAACCTAACGATTACGTCACGAATTCTGAATGAAGCGCGCTGGTTAGAGGCTCCGACCCACACTAGTATCACAGTTCTCACACCTCGGTCGGTGATATGTGGCGTGGGTGGGCCAGGCGTCTACTAAAAATATTTGGCAGCTGGTGTGTAGAAAACAGATGACAAAAAGTCTCGATTCCTCTCCGTTGGCACGAAACAGGACATTTTGAAAGCTTTGACAAAGAGCATAGGGCGCCGCGGCCAACCTCTCGCCCCCTAGACCACGGATTCCAATTGTACATCCCAGACCATAATTTACACTCATTGGCCTTGCCCGGCACCAAGCTCGTTGACCGTGGGTGGGTTATATGTCGAGATCGAAGGTCAATCGTCGCGTGACTGCGGGTGTGCGAGCTGCGAGCTGTGTCTTTCTTCTTCTAGTTTGTGTGCGGCGTGATTTCACGTGGTTCCCGTGGTTCCCGTTAATACTGCGATTTTATTGGAAGATGGCTCCCGTCGTTCGCGTTATTTCAGCCATTTGATTGGAAGATAGCTGGCGTCAACTGCCCCGTGTTATTTTAGACTTGCCCAGCGCTCCTCCCTACTGGGCTGAAGAAATAACCTATACCCGCCCACTCGGTCAGCGCTGACTGAGTGGTCTTCTAGTAGATTATCGCTTTTTGACTAATAATAAATTATACCAGCCAGGTATGCGCGAGTTCGATAAAAAGGCTATCATGAACTTTTCCAGGCCGGAAAAAATGGAGGGAAGGCAGATTCCCCAATTCTGACCAGCAATAGCGTGTGGCGAGGGGCTTCGCCCCGGAGATAATGCCCAGACTGAGTCGCACTCACGAAACATGCGGTACATATATTTATTGGTCGGAAGGGATAACTAATGTACTACTACTACTACTACTACTACTACTACTACTACTACTACTACTACTACTACTACTACTACTACTACTACTACTACTACTACTACTACTACTACTACTACTACTACTACTACTACTACTACTACTACTACTACTACTACTACTACTACTACTACTACTACTACTACTACTACTACTACTACTACTACTACTACTACTACTACTACTACTACTACTACTACTACTACTACTACTACTACTACTACTACTACTACTACTACTACTACTACTACTACTACTACTACTACTACTACTACTACTACTACTACTACTACTACTACTACTACTACTACTACTACTACTACTACTACTACTACTACTACTACTACTACTACTACTACTACTACTACTACTACTACTACTACTACTACTACTACTACTACTACTACTACTACTACTACTACTACTACTACTACTACTACTACTACTACTACTACTACTACTACTACTACTACTACTACCACTACAGTAGACCAATCACAGTCACATGACGTTCAGTAGAGGTACTGTAAAACTAACATTCCCGACGGTCAGAATAAGAAAATTGCGCTCGAAGTATCCATTCCCACCCCTATATTTTATACCTGGTTTATGTATAGGTTGGGTTGGCGTCGGTTGGCGACGACGCTGTAAAACACGCTTCTCACCGCGTGAGCTAGACAGCCAGGGTACCGTTTTTTTATTTTATTTCTTTGGCGGTTACCACGGCCAGCGGTCAAGTTAGATCGTTTTTGTGCGGGGAGAACCTTCACTCCGCACAAGGGGGATGATCGTATCACGTAGCGTATATGATGAGGCTCCCACGAGGCAGTTAACCCATTACTGTCTTGGAGGTGGCCACACCAGAAATTAAATCAACTCATTGATGCCGTCATCCATATGCAAGAAAATCCGCCTCCAAAGCGGTTCTTAGTAGGGTGCAACTCACCCTTCATGCGACTCGCCCAACACCTCACGGCGCTTCGCGCTTGGTGCAAGCAATGTCTGCCTGGTGGGTGAAAATCCGACGCGCTCCGTCCCGGCATTGTAGGGATGCGAGGGTCTATGGTCATATGACAACGACCATGCACAATAATGAGTACAGCCCCCCCCCCCCCTCTATTGTGGTGTTGCTCAATGTCCGTTGGAGGCTTTCATTCTTGTTTGTAGTTGCTTGCTTGATCGCCGGACGTCTTCTGAGCGATGGTGCGAGGTATTCATCAGCCAGGCAGGCGATAACGCCTGCCAGGTATGATGAGGAGACACTTGCTACAAATCATAACGCCGCAACAAGGGAGAGGGGACACCATTATATATAACATCGGGGTATCACGCGCTCCCCCTTTCTCGCGGGAAAAAAAAAAAACACGGGAAAACGCTGAATACAGTTATTAGTAGTAATACGGGGGACCATATTAAATAGGACCTACGGTACACACAAAAACCTATATATAGGCCCATTTTTACCAACACTATTTGGTCCTATTTACTGTGGTCCCCCGTAATAGTAGGAGTAGGAGTAGACACATTCGAACATATGATATCACTCTAGACTTCTGCAGTATGTGGACACATATTTTTGCCGGGGGGTCAGGTAGGCGAAAACGATATCATTCTCGAGGCTTGGTCGCGGTAAAACTGGTAATAGTGCTGCTTCTGTGTAGTTACACCGTTGCCATGTGTGTGTACGTACTTACGTACGTGCGTTATCGGTCGTGGCCAGCAGATGTCGCGGGATGATGTCGCCGAATGGAGGGAACGGTTGATAGATCTACTGGGAATCAGCACGCGATGATTTTGCGATGGGAAGCAAAAAAAAAAGCGGCGCGGCCAACATTTTTCTGAAAGTAGGTGTGAGAGTTCAGAAGGCAGAATAAAAAGGGTCGACGAGAGCGAGCACGCAAACACCAACAATCTCGCTGTGTTCGTGGCCTCGCAGGCACTGACTGCGTTGGGTCACAGCAGCAGCAGCGCGTACGTACGTACGTGAGTGCGTAGTATGTGCGTGCGTAGGATGTGAGGGCCGTTTTTTTCGTGCCTTCGTGTCGTCGTCGTTTTGTTCTATTACGGGAGACCATAGTAAATAGGACCAAATATTGTTAGTAAAAATACGTAAATATATAGATTTTCAGGTATAGCGTAGGTCCTATTAACTATGGACACTAGTATTAATAGTTCGGTCCGCACATTTTTGTAGTAGTTAGTGCGGTTCGCACGCTTTCTAAGCTCCTCCTGCTGCTGAGAAGGAAAATAGAGGCACACAGCAGCAGCAAGAATAGTGCTGTTATAAGGCTTAGATTGGGTAGGCGATTGGTTAACCTTTCACCTTTAGCCCAACGGGCAGAGACCTTAACAAATGGCGACGACGGCAGGACATGGGTAGTTGGTCGGGAGTTTTGAATCTCACGTCCACCATGAAATCTCTTTTTAAAGAAAAGTGAATTTCCTCATGTCAAGAACCTGAAAAAATACTTCTGGATCCCCAGAAATTGGCACCGTGTGTTGGTGTCACGCGTCGACCCGTGTATCCGGTCCGTTCCAGGGGGGGAGAGTGTTATGAGGCTTATATTGGGTAGGCGATTAGTTAACTTTTCACCTTTATCCCAACGGACTAAGACCTTAACAGCAATGCCTCGACCACTCACAACTCCCACCGCACCATCACCGCCACCACACAATCACAGGGCTTCACGTACCTGTGGATGGGCAGTTGCCAGCGGCGGTTCATCTGTGATGCTTTGCCCACAAGACCCAAAATGAGGTTCCAACTCATCTATCATGAATATCATTGAAAAGTGGATTTGGTCAATATCATCATCAGCCATTCACAGTCCCTTGGGGTTATTCAACGTTCTGCGCCTGCGCTCTTCCACTGGCGCCGAGCCCCCCACTGAAGCCTACAAGAAAATGACATGACACGACAACCACGCCAGGAGGAGATCAACCAAGTCACGATATAGTCTGATCTGTATGTAGGCGGTTTGGCCTTTGTCGTGCTAGAACTGGAGAAGTTAAACGCACCGCGGCCACGCAGCTTTATCCTTTGCGCAGCCGCCACGTAACCACCGGCCTTCGCGCCCAACTGTTGGAGGTGTCTTCATTGGGAGTAGGAACGGTGCTCCGTCTCGAAAAGGGTGCGTGGTCAATGGATACATTACTAAGGCAAGGAACAAATGAATACGCCCCCCGCCCCCTCCCCCAGCCTGTGTTGGAACTGAGGATGCTCTCGTCGGACGGTCTGACTGCCGGCAGATCGGCGGAGAAATGCGGGATCTGGTGGAGAGAGACGAAGAGCCCTCTGTCGGATAGAATACCGAATACTGCGCGACATACTGCGCACCAGTATAGCGAAATTGGATAGTAAATATTCCGACGGACATAGACCCTTATCTCTACAAGCAGTATTTTGTTTAGAAGATAGATTGTGCGTAATATTCATACTTGCAATGCCACGGAATATAATCTACTGCTGCTCTAGTTTAGCTCGTCGATGTTGCCAGCAACATACTTACGTATTACGGGGGCCCATAGTAAATAGGACCTACGGTACAGACAAAAACCTATATATTTACATATTCTTACTAACAATATTTGGTCCTATTTACTATGGTCCCCCGTAATAGTATTGATAGGTTGTACCGGTGTGCATGAAGGTCGTAGATATGAGCGTATTTGGGTGGAATTTCAACCATATTTCGATCCGCATTTTGTTGTGTGTGTTCTTCATTCTTTCTACCCGTGAACATCCAGCCCAACCAGTGTCCGTGCCGATTCTTCAATCCTAGAGAGGTACAAGTTCTGTGGTCACAAAACTACGCCACAGAGATACCACATTGTTACGTAAGCATTAAGCACAGTCGACAATGTAATGTCATGTTCATAATACCTGGTACTGGATATGGCAGGCACGACATACATATTCCAGGAAAGAGGGAAACCGAAAGAAAACAAAGAAAACAAAAACAGAGAAAAAAATAAACAAATCGAAAGAGAGAAAGGCAAGAAGAAAAAGAAACAAAAACTGTCGTGCCTCCCCGCAGGGGATGTGATGTGGCAGACACTTGAAAAAAAAAAGCGCGCTAAAGAAGAAAAAAAAAATACCACTCTACTTACAGAGTTAGACTATTAACAAGAACCAATTTAAAATAACAAAATAACAGGCAAACCGAAGCAAAAAACATCATCCAGGTAGAGCCGCAGCAGTTTGTGGTATGAGTGGCATAGCCAGATTCTCCTTACTAGTCCGCTTGAGACCTTGCTACCCTGTCTGCCGTCGCCGTCCTGCGTTCGTCAACTGTGCGCTGTCCCTCAGCGTCAGACAATACGAAACAAGCACAGCAGGCTCGTCATCCACCGACGCCACACGACTCCTTTCTTAAGGCTTACCAAAAGAAGAAAGGAAGAGAAAGAAATAAAATGACAGTCACAGAGGATCAAACGCAAAAAAAAAAGATCAAGGAAGATCACGTTCGTACCAGCTGCACCAGTTGGCGGCACGAGTAACATAGATAGGCATGTTCTACTTCCTAGTCGGCCTGGTGCCTTGCTACCCTGTCTGCCATCTCCTTCCTACTCTCGTCCACCGCGGTTTCCCTTCTACCCCTCCTGTTCACCTCCCTCCCCGCATTCCCTTGGTCGGGTTTCCTTCCACTCCTCTTAATACCCCCCCTCCCCACATTCCCTTGGACACCACCCACGGCGGATGCGCGGCGCTGCCTACTCAGCTGTGCCTTATCCTCGTGCCACCTCACCATGAACCGTTCGGCTGCTTCGAGGATCCCCTGGTACCACTTCTTCCCCCGCCTTTTTGGCTGTAGTGGACCACAGTTCGGTCTCAACTCCGAACACTAAGGGGGCAAGTTCCGTTGACCCTTCGGTGGCTCGGAACTCCCTAAGGTCTTCGATTATGCATCTATGCCAGGTCTTGAACTGCTCGCCAGGTCTCGGGTTCTCCCCACCAGCCATCGTCCCGAGCATTACCCGACTGGGTAATCGCTCCTTGCTTTGCCGTGCCACGGCCCCCCCAAAGAAGAGCCGCCGTTTGTGGATAGTCGTTTCGATGCTCTCACAACTTGTCATCTTGAGGGCCTTCGCGTACGAAAGGGTGGCGCGGTCAGGTTGAAGTCGGCGCTGGAAGCCAATGACCCGCAAAAGGACTTGGTGGTGAGCCGTTCGAAGCTTGACAAAGTGTTCCGCTCTGAGGTTCCACGTCACACACCCGTACAGCAGGGTCTCAATCACCTCGGCCGTCAACATTCGGACTTTTCGGCTAAGGGGGGCGGTCGTCCTATCATACAACTCCGGGCCGAACCGTTTGAGGCATGCCCGCATGAGACGGATCCGTCGGTTGATTTCGAGCGAAAGGTCAGTGCTTCGGACTCACATCATACAGGTAAATAGTCGGAGTGCATTTTGTTCTGCTCTCCTTTTCATATGCGCTGTATAGAGAACCTGGTAGACGTCTACAATAATGAATGCAATACTATACCATATTGCCAGTAAATCTTGTAACAGCTGGTATTCACATGAAGTATATTTCCTATCTCGCGTACGAAATGGCTAGCGAGTACGGAACGAAATAGAAATATCGCTCTTTCTCTGGCTTGCTGGCTGGGGAGTAGTTGTATTTTGTTAAGGTCTTAGTCCGTTGGGATAAAGGTAAAAGGTTAACCAATCGCCTCCCCAATCTGAGCCTGATAACACTCTCCCGGACCAGATATACGGGTCGACGCGTGACACCAACACGCGGTTCCAATTTCTGGGGATCCAGAAGTATTTTTTCAGATTCTTGACATGAGGAAATTCACTTTTCTTTAGAAAGCGATTTCATGGTGGACGTGAGATTCGAAATCACGACCAACGACCCATGTTCTGCCGTCTTCGCCATTTGTTAAGGTCTTAGCCCGTTGGGATAAAGGTAAAAGGTTAACCAATATCATCTACCCAATTCAAGCCTCATAACAATTTACGGTAATTATACGTTGAAAAAGTTACCGCCGTGGGCTTGTCACTTTCTTACCTGACCTGGTCTATGGTTCCCACGAACAACGGGTGAACGGTCAGCATGTGATATGGTAGGATGCATGCGTATCGATGTACTGTAGAGTACACAGGCTAATATTATATATCGATCGACGGGTGGGGTTCCACACTCCTCTCTGACTTCGGCAACTGTACAACTAACAGTAGTAGTAGTATACCACTATTTACTTTGTCAAAACATACCGCGCGATTGTTTCGGCACGACGAGTTAAGCTTCGTACTCATCATTCCGCGTAAAAAATCATCGAGCAGAAGAGGAATGAGTGAAACAAAGTAAGTGCTGATCCCAAAGCGTAATGCGTTGGGCGAAACCTATATTTACCCACATCTCCAAGGAGGATAAAAAGGATACAAACAAAAAGGACGCAATACACCAAGCCTTTTGTTATATTAATAGTGGAACAGAAACAGACGGCGCGCATACCTGTATATATACTATTACGGGGGTAGTTAACGGGACCAAATTTTGATAGTAAAAATACGTGAATCTATAGGTTTTTATGTATACCATAGGTCCTATTAACTATGGACCCCCGTAATAGGTATATACCAAGTATGCACGAAGTATATTAAGGGAGAGATTCGACACCCTTCGTTTTTGCGAGACAAGGAACAAGTAAGTGTAAGCAAAACAAGAAAAAAAAGAGCAACTGACAGCTGTGTACTCTACACATCTTACTCTGCAAAATACGGAGATATCATGTCGCAAATTCATAGTTGATAGGTGGCGGCGGTCTCCCCCACCTATCCGATTTCGCAGGAGCACTACCGTAAGTACATGGCATCTTGAGTTTTCCCGAAAGCTCTTTTGCGGGGGACGTCACGTCTACTGGCCCTAAAATTCCACAAAGTTCCCCGGAGATACGGGGAGGTGACATACAAGTATACATTATTAGTATTGATTTTGCCCCAAGACAATTGTATCGTACGTGTTCCATTCCATCTTGAATACCAGTAGTAGTCCCTCTCATACCACTCGGAATCAATATCTAGCCCGTTTTCTCTTTTTAAGGGCTCCTACTTGCGCCTTCCCGTGACATACAAACTCGTACATGGTATTCCGTCTATGTTGTAGATATTTAGTCTACTTAGTAGCCCGAAACTGTGAATAAGATGTACGAGCGGGTAAAATCTCCCCCGCCCTCCTGGTAGATGGCGGTCACAGACGACGAAACAGGAAGGTATTATAAGGATTTTACCCAGCCCAGGATAATTATCCTGGGCTGGGTAATCGATCGATTTTTTACCCCTATAGCTAAGTAGGAACACCTTCACATTTGACGTCGTCGAGGACACGTGTGTGTTCGAATCTCACTTCGAATGCTTTTTTTATAGAAACGCTCGCGCGTACGGTCCCAAATATGTATATCTCCCTGGTTCCCCAGGAGTTGAAACCAAGCGGGTAGGTCAGGGTACGGCCGTAAACGGTACCGACGCCCCAAAGATCCCGCCGTTCAGAGGGGCGGAGAGTGTTATGAGGATTACCCTGGGCTAAGGATTACCCTGGACTGGGTAATCGATCGGTCTTATACCCCTATAGCGCAGTAGGTAACACCTTCACAAAGGGTACATAAGATAAGCAAAATGCTTCTATGTAACCCATGAAATAACATGTAATGAGCGTCCAAGTGTTGGAAAGGCCTTTATTGAGAGTGGTTACAGTGCTCCGTCTCGAGTGGGATGCGTGCACGTCGATGATCAAACTACTAAGTCAAGCAACAAATGAGTATACGCCCCCCCCCCCCCCCCCCCCCCCCCCCCTCCTGTTCCCACTCACACGATCGTTTGCTACTCGGAGGAACTGGAATTTTTCGTGTTAAATGCACAGCAGGGTGGAGAGACTCCGCGTCGTTGCTTCGTATTATCATTGACGGGTGTAAACGATAATTAATGGTACATTGTGATCTTTGCATTTTTCGTCGACGAAATATTAGGTGCGTATACAATCCTCGTCGGGTTTTTTTTTCGTTCCTGTCGGGCGGAGCCCCAAACAGGTTCTCTCTTATGTGGTTGTGGTGTGGAGGACACACCGAGGTGGGTTGGTGTCTCGAGTCTTCACGGAACGGAGTGAGTCACCTGTGTTGACCTTGAACTTGTGTGTAATGAGGCGGTACAATCTAGGGGGAAGGGGGCCTGGTATCCACATTCCACTCATTTCTTGTCTTCGCCCTTGCTTCTCGCTCCCTCCTCTTAATAGTCGCTACTCAGATCCGGGGTCGCGTAGCAGGATCTTCTCCCCCCCTTTCTCGCTACGGTATGTATGATACGTGCGTTGAGCTTTTTTATCGCGCGGAGACTTTTAACTCTTTATTCCCTCGTCAACTCGCAATGAGTCGGTATGAATGTGTACCTGTATGTATTGTATGATACCTGGCATCCATCGTATATGTACCAGGTATATATATGTATACCATTTAATACTATTGACAGTGTATCAACATGTACGCTTTATCCTCTTCAATCTTCGGACTATTCGTCGCGTTGTAGATACGAGAGTGAGAGAGTCTCCTTCATATTTTATGCGGAGTAACATGTTCGGGTTGACCTTGGATAGATAGTTGTCTGATAGCTAAAATATACCTGGTATATATATTTGAGTTTACGTGCTTACATTTACCAGGTACATACTGGTGGTACAGGGCACAATCATACGGCCATTATAATACAATACTCCGTCCGCAGTATGAACTTCCCAGGTTATTGTTTATCTTGTTTCCGACATGTTGTTGAGTATTGGTGCGGTAAGAAGGCTGCGGTAGGATCCGGTACATTGGGAAAAATCGTCGTGCCGCTCGCGATTTTCCAACACCGCACGGGGATGAACCTTGTTCAGTTGGCCATGCCTTTCCATGACGTGCAGAGAGCAAGGAGCGAACGAGCTTGTTCAAGCCGGGAGTAGTTGTTTTTTTCCCCCCTAAAAAAAAACAAACGGCACAACAAACAAACAATGTAAACCACCAATACCACTAGTACGGGGGTCCATAGTTAATGGTACCAATTTTTGTTGATAAAAATAGGTATACATATATATTTATGTATACCATAGGTCCTATTAACTATGGACCCCCGTAATACTGCGATTTTCCGATACTGTATGACCGACTGTTATTACTTTTGATACTGGCTGGTACCGGCAAGAAATACCTGGTGCCTGGCAGCTGAAGATTCTAAATATGATTGCTTTATAGTAATACGTTTGCCATCTGACAATGCGTAGCGCTTTTGTATTTTTTCATATGTAGACCACCCGTGCTCCTGCTCCCCTGCTAGACTCTTGGCGATGCCGCGGTTGGAATTCGGAGAAGCGCGACACGCCGCCCGCGAGATGTCATGCCTTATCTGCTAAAAAAAGGCGCTCCTTGTTAATTTCCTCGCCATGAATCTTCGTTATCCTTGTCCTGAATCCTGCATCCTCCCCCCCCCCCAATGGAACTCATTGCCAGCTGTGGTCGATGAATGCTGGTGCCCTCTACCTCAAGGCGCCCAAAGCTTTCCACCCCAAAGAAGGTGGATTGATTTATGGCTCCGCTGCCCGTCGAAAGTCAATTGTTCTGCTGTCCCGTCGATCGTAGTAGTGTTGGGGCGCTTACGCACGATAGAAGAAGTAGAGTAGCCGCATTTCACCACGATCAGCGCTGTGGCCTCCGCGCAGCAGGTATACCCTAGCTTGCGCGAGTCTGTGTGGATGCGTGGTGTCGAGTAGGATCGACATATCGTCGAAACTCCCGAGATGGGGGTGACCCCAAGACCTCCTCTCCCGCGATTTTCTGCAGGATGTCCACACTCTTACCGGCATGTTTCTGTAAGCGGTGACAGGCTCCCCGCTTTTCACTCTTGGTGAGGAACTCCAGGCCGCTTCAGATTGCGAGACATCGGGTGAGCCAGCGGGTGAACCAGCGGCTAGGAGAGTTGGTTCACCTTTGCTCCAGCGGGGGCAGATATATCCTCGCGTGTTGCGTTTCTATGCGCACTGCGTTACAGCTTGCTTGGGTACGTTGTCGTCACGAGTACTCTTCGACACATGGTTCCTCTGCCTGTGCGCATGAACTCCAGCGCCGGGGATGACTCGAGGGGGATAGGTTAGCCGCGCCCGACGGCAGGCGGAAGCTCCCGCCCAGGAGAGGCTGCTAGCGGGTCTTGCTCAATTGAGGCGGGCTTGCCGTCTCGGGAAGCTCGTCCAGGGCATGCAGCGATGTCGGCGGCGCGGCGTGGCGAACATGGGCATAATCAATTTTCCTGGCTGTGCAAAGGTTGGGCAATGCGGAGGGAGTAGTATTTATTATTGCGTCGTGCGCCTGCCACAGAGGGGGCGAGACGGCGAGGAGACTCTCTCTTGGGTAGGACCGTGTCTATCTGTCGTTGTATTCGGGACGGGGGGGGGGGGGGCACTCATGTCGCGCATGTGGTCGTGTAGTCCGAGTCGTATGACCATAGATCCTTTGGGGGGGAGGGTGGCACATTATGCATGGGGGATGAAAAAAAATGTATCGTGAGGTGTATCATACTATTATATACCTGGTACTCTGTAGGTTTGTTTGCGGTGCATGGCTGTGATTTTTCATGGTACACCATAGTACCACGTGAGCGATTGCAACGCGGGGGGGGGCGTGAGACGTTCTATTCGCATTCCTACAAATTGGAGTCCTAAACTGTAAATCCCATTATAAACCGATGCTTTTTTTTGGTGGGTCGGTGGAGAACAAAACGTTCTTTTCTTGTTGGTATTTCGCCGTCGTTGTTGTCGTCAGACTTCCTCAAGTACGTACGTAAGGTGTGGGATTGTCCACGCACCGTACCTTCCACGTAGATAATGTGAGGGGTCGAGAAGTTGATATGACTTACTACTCGCGTTTTTGCTTAAAAATGCACCCATCCCTCTCGTGCGAGCCCCATCGTGTACATCGCGGCCGCGAACCGAACCGAACCGAACCGTGTGGTGTATGTATGTTGATGTGCACCAACCAGTATACACATCATGCATGCAAACGAATGTGTGCATCTTGTGCGCATACATCGGGGGATTTCTTAGACGCGTTCGCCCGCAGGGACCACATCATGATTGCCTCTCTGCAACAACGTTGTTCGTTCGTGGCAGTTTAGTTCGCATAGTTTGGAACTTGTAGAACTTGTGTACGGGTACGACCTGCTTGGAGCATTATAGGTCGTAACCCGTACTCGCACCCTATATCCAGATATACGCAGAACTCTGGTACTGGTTCGTATTGCTTATTATTTGTTTGTGCTGTTTGTATGGTTGATTTACTATGGTATAGTAGTTGTTATACCACAGGATTTTTAGCATCCACCACGCGACAATTCTGATTATTATACTCGTACCATACAACATGTCTCCTGCCTCTCCCCCCTCCTTTATTGTAATACACACGGTTCTCTCCTACACCAGTAGGACTATGGAATTAATGGAATTACAGTATGCTGCAGTATATTCATATATGTATGTGCGACGTTTGCGTGAAGTTCAAAAGGCCAGCCACAGGCGAAACCTATTTGAGAACTCCATAACAATATTAATAGTAAAGTATGGTTGATGCGAGCGCTTGACGTATACTATTAATAATAATAATAGTGTCGTACGGAATACTGCTGCAAGCATACTGCTAGTACTACTATACTGCTGCTGTGTACAAGTAGAATGCGTATGCTGTAGACTATCATGATACCAGGTATGTATACCCTCCTACTATTTAATACCCTACGTACTATACAACCTACTACAACAACACCTTGTGCGGTCTTACACCGAACCCTACAACAACATTCTGCCTCAGATATACTGCAGTCTATACAGATGACATGTATGTATGTATGTATGTGTGTACTTGCACCGAATATCGCACGGGTATATATATATACTATTTACATACTATACCTGTCTGTGGTAGGTTGTTGTGTGTATGACCCGCCACTCGATGTGTCCGGCGCCGTAGCTCATAACTTTCACTTACTTACTTGTTATTATATGAATGTGTTCACCAACGTCTAGGCTGATACGGAAATAAATGTAGGAAGGAGCGCCGTATACAGCAGTTACGAGTATTAATATTACTATTATTATACTACTCCATCTTTTTTATGTCTACATATATATGTGCTCCTTCTCATTTATTTCGTCTCTCCGAGTTCGGAAAATAAAAAATTACTTTGACTTTTTCCTCAGCGATCTTCTGGACGAAAGCCGTGATGGTCGCAGGTGTTTTGTCCCTGTGTTCCCCCCCCCCGTACGTGCCTTTTCATTTTTGGTCGCGCATAGAGGGTTCAGAATTATTCCCACACTGCTCGTCGATTTTCATCGAATGAGAATGTTGCCAACTCGCGCTCTTGTCGCGCTTTCCGCTTCCCCATAATATTTTTTTTATGCAAGAAATAAAGGTCCCTTCGTACGAGCATGCAATCGGTGAGAGACTCGAACCTACGAAACATCTTGACACGTAGGCACGCGGACCACCTATTAATATACTACCAAGTCGTATAGTATAAATGAGTCATGCAAGAAATAACTGGTGCCTGTGGTACAACATATATATTATATATATATATTATATATATATATATATAAATTGACATCATCATCACCCCAGACAGCAGGAAGGCGTGTTCCTCTCTGTCTGTGTGTTCACGATGACTACCACCGTGCGTTTCGTACGGTGCTTAGAAACTATATATATATGTACGTGCTTTCTTAGTTTCTTATAAAATATATGTGTTGTATAATAATAGTAGTTGAGAAGATGTATATATATTTATATATACCCGTTGCCATGTTTATTGTTATCAATACAAAGTATTTTGTGATACGAGTACTTTATTTACTGTTTGTTGTAGTTCAGTTTGCACATTGATTTCATGATTATTTCATCTTCTTTGTGTGCGCCCTCTTCGTCACGACGTGTGTTTTTGGGCAGCCGAATTTCGATTTTGTTTTTTATTATGGGTTTTTTCTGATCTTCCTATTATTTTAATAGGACTCCAGCACACCTTTCTTTTGTGTGAGCACGGACTCCTTCGCAGTTAATCTGAGAACAACATATATATATTTTGTATCTACAACATGGTTTATCGTGGGCAATGGGTATTATTGTTGGGTGCACGACCCCTCCCTCCCTCTGGGTTCTGGATCCCGAGTTCCGGGTACATAGCGCACACACACACATAAAACGTAGTCAAGGGGTCCCTTGTCGCGGATCTTCAAGCGGTCAACTTTTTGAGCCGCGCTTCTACGAACGATACCACACAAACACGATTAATAATAAGTAGTCAAGGAATGAGAATTGATGATGAGATCTTCCTCGAAGACGCTTCTTTTTCTATACGCTTCCACGTTCCACGGCGGCGCGCGGGGTGGATACGATGCGTCGCTCTTCGGAGCACTTGCACCTCCACTACTCTGCTTGTCTTCTACTATTACCTGACCTGACTTTCTTTCTCTGTGGGGTGCTTTCGCTTGTGTGCGGCTAGTGCATGCAGCTAGCAAGCACTCTCGTACGTACATATATATAGCCGGTCACCCGTCGCGCAAGACCAAGACCCTTTGTCTTCCCTGCTCCCTACACAACAATACAATCCATATTGAATCGGTAAAATCCAATAATAATCGGTGGTACAATCTACCAGGTATAATGGTATAATACAATGGCAGCGATTCTCGTTCTATGATTGGTCAAAAATAAATAATGAAAATTATTCTTCATCTTCGGATATCATGAAACATCACGACGCATTCAATGATATTCAATGGTTGAACGTCCCGCTTGTGCACGGGGTCAGCTTTCCGAAAGATTCCGACTCACTTACCTATTGAGAATCGACCAATCAAATCCCCGCAATAGTGTTCCCGTGCCCCTCTTCGACAATAACGCGTACGTACTCGGGAATTGTTGAGGATGTTCGAGTACGGGAGTAGCCCAATCAACTGACGTGGACAACGAAAATTTTGGACAACTTTCGCGGACAACTTTTTGCTATACCCCAGCTACGAGTACCTCTTCAAACTTCTTCCACCATCACAACTATTCCTCGTCCGGCCCCTGGTCACTCCCTACAAGCAAGTCCTGACCACCACCACCGTCACCACTGCTCTCTAATCCTTTGTCATCTCTCCGTATATTCCCCGCGATTCCGATCGAGCCCAGCAGCAGCACCCAACTACAATAGTAGTCGCCTGTTCAAGATAAATCGAGATCAAACAACACCAGCAGCAGCAGCAGCAGCAAGCAAGTGCGCAGCAGCACACTCCACAGCTGCAGCAGCACCGTATATCTGCGGCAGGCGTCTCTCGTGCATAGCTTCTCCGACGTTGCAAGCAAACCATGAGGTCTGGAGGCTTGCTAGTTGGCGTGGCCAGCCTAAGGCACACGACGCAGCAACCCGCCCTGTCCGGGCGGGAGTGTCGGATGCGCTGTGCGGCGAAGACCTGGGGGCTCGCGGCGCCGCGTACCTGTCCGGCTTCAGGATCGTGCGAGACGTCAGAAGCGCAACGCGGCACGCCGAGTACCGTGTCGTACTGGTGAACGCGAGGTACGAGAAGTGGCATCGCTTCTCCGAGATCAAGGCCCTGGCGGGCCTGCTTGCGATATCGGGGGACTCTATGCCCGACGCGAGCCGTGAGGCCTGGAACATCGTGCGAGCCTGTAAGGCCCCCAAGCGCCGGGTCCTCGACCCCTCCCACCTCAGCCGAAAGTGCCTCGCGATCGAGATGTTCCTGAGCTCACTGCTGGAAAAGCTGTGCGCATTCGAGCTGGCCGGGCTTTTGATGCAGGTACCCGGTTCGACGCGTGCCGCGGCCCCGACCAAGAGCTGGGCGCCTTCGTCGTACCTCGGACCTGCGCTCGCCACGTGCAGCACGGCCGGGCTGGAGATGCACAACAAGTGGTGAAATGGGCTTTTGTTGATGAATCCTTATGATCCTGTTCCAGTAAGGTGCTTTTTGGTTGATGATCGCTTCGTTTGTTGAGCTTCTTACAGACAGGTCCCGCAACCACGACTACTCCCTACCCTTTTTGCTCGCCACAGCACCTGTTTAGCATAGGCAGCATCCGCCTGAGACGGCCTCTTTTTCTATTGGGTGCCGGTTTGCTGGGCATGGTCACAGCGCGCGGTTATCGTAGCATCGATGTTCGGGGGGGAGGTTGTTTCTAGTAGGACTTCTTCCCCCGCCAGGGGCTCAAGATGCGGTCGATCGTTTCCTTTTGTTGTTGCGTTCGTTCGCGTTTTCCCTAGCTCCTCGCTGCGCGCTGTGTGTTTCGCTGTGTTTTCTGGTCAAACACCACGCTTGACGCAAATATAAGAACGTTTAGATACTAATCTGAATAACCAAACGGTCCTTACAATTCCGTGCAGAGCGCCGATTGACACATTTTTTTTACTTTGCACTTGCATTCCGCAACCGCCCCCCCGCCTCGATTACATATCATGGCGATTTTTTTTTAACTTGTTTTTGTTGTGTCCTTTGGGTGGCAATGGAACCACAAAAAAACACGTGTTTGGTTTTGCCCTCGAGTCAGAGTTATTAACGCCTGGCCATCTGTGTGATGTGTCCAGCAGGCATCTGGCTAACCGCCGTAGTCGCTATCGTTATTACTGTAGTAGCTGATGTACCACCAGGTAGTCACTACTGTAGAGCTCGTAGTTTGTATAAACTTAAGATCGTTTGCGACAATTTCTGTTGGCTGGCTAAGGAAGCCGGTCGATGGAAGCGCTCGTATGCATGTGCTGCTGCGCATCCGTCTTCGGTTGGAGTTCGGTTGGAGTTCTAACACGCAGAAAGAACAGAAGGAAGGGAAGGGAGGAGTGGAGGGAGGCACGGCCGTGGGTGTATTTTCACTTCTTGTTTTTATTTTGAGCGCAGTTTTTTTTTCGGCTGGGCTCGCGGAGAGGTGCACTTGACGGTGGGTGGGGGGCGGAAGTGCGCTATTTGTTCGTCGACGAAAAAAAGCCGAGCGCATACATAGAGGCGTAGACTACATAGAGGATGTCGCGCGTAACATTAACAGGTGGATGTCGTATGAAAAGTGATGTATTTTGTTTTGATATTAAAGGAGATATTTTGGTTGAAGGCGGGCGGTTTGGGACGCAGGGAGCGTGTCGAAATTTCCGGATAATGAATTAATAACATCGGGCGTGTCTGGTGTAGGGTAGGTCCGATTTGTTGTCCCCGCTCTCTCCTAAAACCGTAACTTTCTGGTAAGTTGCATAAACAAGCGAAGTAAATAGGTAGCACCAAGTGGCCGTGCCTTTTCTGCGAGTCGGCCTCTCGTCCCTTGTATAAAGTGCGACGGTGACGACGACCCGGAACCAGATCGTTGACGGCGTACATGAGTGTTCGTTAGCGCCCACGCGAGGCGCCGGCTGAACCCCCCCTCCCCCCTTGAGTTTTTTTTTTGTGTTCTAAGTGATTTTTTTAGAGGCGAGGCATCACATCACGCGGTGCGATGTGACAACCGAATTAGACTTTTTAACGGCGCGTGTTCTCGGTACTGCACCGTAAGAAAAGAGACTGTTAGAAAAGGCTACGCAACAACAGCGCGTTGTGCTTGCTTGTCTTGCCCCCTTGGCTCTTCCCTTGGCCCATGCTGTGATATTCTAATTTTCAGCGGTCTCGGGATCATCGCCCTTTTGAGCAGTGAGTGAGTTTGCTTTTGGACGATATGGTTTTGTCGCTGTTAGTTGTGTGCCACCTGTCTAAAGACTGCGGTGCCACTGCTTGCAGTACTGCCGTAGAAGCAAGTCCCCATAGCGCTGCCGTGGGAGGGAGTGTCGGCTAAAAGCTAGATCTAGGGCTGTAGAGCTCAAAGTACGAGTCTGGGGCGGCGGGAACTTCCGCGCCAAATTAGACAGCTTGTTTTCTCTGGGGAGGCCATGACTGGATCCGCAAACTCGTGCGAGTATCATAGCATGAACTACTGTTATGATGATTGGGTGCTGTCTGGTATCGGAGTATAGACGGCAGCAAAAAGTTGGTGGGTTGCACCCGCCTTAGATGTGCGTTTTTTTTTTCGTGGCTTCGCTTTCAATTTTGTTCGTTTTTTTTTTTTTTCCCTGCCCCTTTTAGATTCCGTGCGTTTTTTTTTTCTCGTGGCTATACTTTTGATGTCAGTCGTACCTTGTAGACGTGGTTTATCTTACTCGAGTTAATACCTGGTAGTGATTTTTTTTGTCGGTGTTTCTGCATGGATGACTGCCGTGCTTCCGTTCGCGGTGTTGAGCGCGGCTTCTGGTGTGCTTTAGTTGGTTGAGTGGAAGCAAAAAAGCAAAAGAAACAAACGTAATCGTACTTTTTTTCATATTCATCGTGCAGACCATGCTGTGATACAAGTACTGCATCGGAAGAAAGTCTCGTGAATTTCCTGCTCTTTTCTTGGTGGTGCCCCGCACGACGCCGCCCAGGCTAATTTCTTGCACCACCAGGCCTTCACGAGATGTTTTTCATTATGACTTGCTTGTACTGCTTTTCGAAGTGTGTAGCCTTCGCAGATGCATGATGACGACTGCGCTATTACTCCCGTCACTCCGCATCTACTGCTGTTACATCTCGACGAGTAGAAATAATCGTTCAACATGAACACACGCACAACGTCCGGCAAAATGATGTGCTCAACGATCTGGCAGCCGTCAGTAAAGCTGACTCCCCGAAGTCCCCACCGCCGGGGTTGGGGGTCTGTCACGCCTGTTCTGCTTTTCCTCGCCCCGCGGCTACTTCTGTGTGTGGGGTTGATATTGTTTCTTGAACTCACGGAGGGCACTCACTCGTAGACTATGCCAGAAAATGAGCGATCAACCCGCTTGATCCGACGAAGTCTTCAAAGTCATCAAATGCACCAATAAAGTCGATCTCCTTCTCGTCTTCTCCTGGAGCTCAAAACACACTCCACGCGCGTGCGACGAACATCTCATTAGTTTTTCCTTCTTTCGGTCTGATTGCATGCTTCACAGTCCACTCCGTTTCTCCCCGCCAAGTGCTCGCGGCGGCGTCCCGCCTTTCGTTTGCGATTTGGGCCCATATGCCATATGGCGTTACCATGCGTGAAAGCCGGTGTATTTGAGGCAGTCGACTACGGGTACGCATTCAATGGTTGGTTGCTACGTCGTCAGTGATGGGGTTGGAGAACGAACGGTGCATGCCAATTTCCAACGAACGGTAACCGTGGATCCGTTAGAATGTTTGAATAGTCTCGTGTCTAGTCTCGTGACATCTGGCACAAAAGTTCAACACTCAAAATGAAGGGCCCCCCTTTTGAGCCCTCGGTGAATGAAGCCAGAGATCCTGTAGGAAAGTCGAACTCAGAGATGCGTACGTATTATTAATAGAGGAAACCTGGAGCCGGAGATCCGCGATGCCCTGGCTTATACTGACAGCAGCTCATATCTCCTCAGCGTATTTCTGAACAGCTATACTCTGTACGCACTCGTTGGACTATACGCGTACACCTTTCTCGTACGCATACTGGAATATTTTTATACATACATACCTGGTACAAGTATATCAGATATGGAACGAATGGCATTCTGTCCGCTGCCCCTCTATTGTTTTGTTTTTGTTCGTTGTAACGTTCCGCACAAAACCTTGCCGGCATTGCGACATTGCAGCCTTGCCGCAAAAAACGTGCGCACGATGCCCACCTCAGACGCATGGCCCCAGATTACTTGGTCGCTGCAGTGTGGTCAAGAAGAAAAAAGTCGAACGCACTGATATTGCAATAGCACTGCTATGTTCCCATCATACTCTACAAGTGGTAAGTAGCTATTTCGGACGCTCTTCACCTCGTACCGGAAACGAAAATACAAGTTGTATGTATGTATGTATGTATGTATGTATGTATGTATGCGCATTCTCTTGACGCCCGAGACAAAACGCACACGATCAAAGGCGGTCAAAATCGATCAGTGTTGTTCCGGTTGCTACCGTACTTGCTGCGCTGGCTCACAAAGAAACAGGGTTGGGCGTAGCCGACGCGCGACTTCCTGCTGTACTACTTGTCTATTTACCTGGACGTTGCGCGATCTTGTCATGCTGGCATCAATAACAATGAAAACATTCTCTTTGTCAGCACTTCCCCCTTTTGCCCAGCTTACCGAGCGTGATATATACCAGGCGCGGGGGAGGTGGCATGCACACACACGCATCGTCTCCTTGCCTGAACCCCATACTCTATCATACCTACCTGCGGTACTCGACAAGGGCGCCCCCTACCTTGGACACCATAGTTTGGAGCGAAACGAAGCCCAAGGGGGGAAAATCATCTACGCATACGTACCCAGACGTCTCATCAGCATCTCCTCATCCGAACCGCATGACATTGCGAAGTACCCGCGGTCCTCGCCGCACGCGCCCCCCATCTTGAGCAACTTGGCGCAAAACAAAAATCACGGCCAAGTTTTTTGAGCTTCCGCGGCTGTGGCCGCGCTCATCCAACAAGAAGCGAGTACCCTCTCCCCAGTTGCGGCGTTGTGATATATAGCAAGTGTCCCCTCATCATACCTGGCAGGCGCTGTCGCCGGCCTAGATGATATGGTTCACTCACCCCTTCGCTCAGAAGGCATTCGGCGAGCAAGCAAGCAATGAATACAAGAAACTACAACATCCAAGCATCCACTGTCGTTGAGTGCCAGGTATGTGTTACAGTAGCATTGGCAGCGTGCGATTGGTAGCACATTTACCAGGCATATACCCATTTTTTACGGGCATTCTGTTCGCTTCTTCTTTAACGGCCTAGAACGAAAGCATCGAGCATGTATCAACAAAACGATGTAAGCGCCGAAAACATTGATTGACACAACACCAACGGTATAATTTATTTTGTCCGCGTCTCACGCTATATTACACTTACTTAGGTTTACAATGTTTGCCAGGTGTTGTTGTTGTGGTTCGTTGTGGTTTCACACTCTTTTCAGTAGTTACTAGTGGTGCGGTTGTATACGAAATGAACCGACTATTAACAGTCTCGATACTCATCATGTTGGCAAGGTGCGTGACAACTCGGCGTGTGTCCTACATGGAATACCAGGTGTGGCTTCGTGACTCTCCTATGCGGTGGTGGCTTCCTGACTCTCCTATTAGAGCAAGTAGCTGTTAGATATGCTACAGTGGGGTCAACAGCGCGACATCGTTGGGTTAACCTTCGAAATGCAGCCCCGTTTGGGAGACAAAATACTTGGAATTTGAGTGGTTTGTCCCCAACGTGGAACTGTGCAGTCCCAAAAACAAATTCGGTCCTACATCTACTACTGACTGTATGTAGTAGTCCATGTATCATATGACTATTTGTTTGTTTTTACCTTAAACGTAACACCAGCGTAGATAATTTGAAACCGTCAACGTCTAGAACATGTGTCTCTGCTCTTCGATTTTGCAGACTGGGAACACTTCGACCGCATGCCACGGGCGGATATGGGTTGATGAAGAAGAGAGCAAAAAAGAGGGCGGGTTCACCCCTGAGTTCTTTTTTGCATCTAATGTGTTATGATTCGAAGTGACGCGTGTTGTTGTTTGCGTCAATCGCAATCATCGCGGGGCCAGCACGATCCGTTATTCGAACGTGTCGCCCTTTGGAGCTCTCGATCACGACAACCGCGTGGAAAAAATATCCCACACTAAACTGCTGTAGTTCCAAGTGATTCGCCCCTCCCAAAATTGAGTGCAGATACATACGTATAGTTCTAGAAGGGGGCGGAGTGGAGTAGATTCAAGGTTGCCTGGTATTCGTTTTGCTGCGTCCTGTGCGTATTAAATCGTGTGGTTTTTCCTCCGTGTGGAGATTAACTCTTTTAGGACTGTAGTCCCGTTTTAGGGACAAACCGCTCACATTCTAAGTAATTTTCCCCCAAAACAGAACTGCGGTCCTGAAAGGGTTAACCCTCTTGGAACATAGGGTTACCTTCTAATCGGGAAGAGCTTTTCCCCCCATAATTTTTTTTTCCATACTTTTTTCGCGCAAATGTTCATGTTTCCAGATTTTCCTTATCTTTTTTTTTTCCTAATTCGTATATAATATATATCATATGTGAAATGAACTTTTCTGATTTTTTTTTTTTTTGCTCCTGGAGAATGTCACAAATTATTGTGACAGAACGCCTCCGTATCTTGACACTTAATGGCCAGTTGTTTCCAGAATTCCTGAAAAAAAGCTCTCTGATAAGAATGCTAAGGGCTTATTGACGATAAAAAGTGAGTACTACAGCAACGGCCACTGCGCGATTGGGGGGGGTATACAAGTTGGTGTCCGAGTTGCAATGCAAAGGAGTCGCACGGCACATGCGCAAAACGTGATCCAACCCGTATACTGCTGCTGTGGGCGCTCCTGCTGCTCGTAGACGGTTGATATCACCAAACAAAATGCTCGTTATTTTGGTCGCTATATCTCGGGGTCTCAACCACACACAACTCACGAGGTATCTATCGTAACATTCAAATACAGCAGGAAGGGGAAGGACCCATTTGGTTTGATCAGTACTATGCACCACTGAGTGCTTCGTCCACCACTCACTGCGTGTGTGTTAGTACCGCGAGATTCCAGCATCAACCTCGAAACTAGAGAACGGGCTAAACACGTGAGTGATTGAGTGAGCACTCGTAGCTTGTGAGTGGGAGCTTGCGAGTGAGTGTTGACATCTTCGCACTGTAGACTGTGAAACGTCTCGAACGCATCAAGCAGCGTTCTGTCGAACCATCCGAACATCCACATACTACCCCTTGCAGGTACTAAAGGATGTGTGATACCAAGTCTGACACGATGTGGCAGTGGCGCGGGTAGACAAACGACCAGCTACGATTCGTACCAGCATCAACAGACTGCACCCCAATAACACCTTCTGCAACCGCACCTTGAACCTCGGACCACACCACCGTGTATATATGTTTTATACTGCTGTCTGATGTATGCGTCATACTTGTGATACGTACACCGTATCAAGATGATGGCATATCCATATGATAGGACCTATATATAGGCTGACGTATTGCAGCAAGCGGATTGCGTCGTCGTGGCCAGATGAAAATGCAAAAAACATCTCCTTCAGGACGAGGATCGGAAATCTCCAATTTTGTGTGGGTGACACCTACGAATACCCATCACATGTGACACGTGGCGCACACAGGCAACAAACGACGATATTCCGAATAAATGCAGCTCCCATATACTTGGTCGGTAAGCAACAGACTACCTGGTGCAGCAGCCAGCCGTGAGACCGAACTGGTTCGGTTCTAAGCCGCCACGTATCTTACCATTGCGATACTTCATTTTTTTTGTCAAGTTGAGGAGTACCAGGCATCATTACCAAGGCTACGAGTACATGTATCACACATACCTGCTATATACTGTACGTTCGTATACCAGTATGATAAAAAAATGCCACCGAAGCTTGACGTCCCTGTGTCCGTGATATCAAGTTCCACCTCTCGCTCAGAGAGCTACCAGGCATTTACGTGCGAGCACCGCACAACAGAGCGACGGAATTGATTTCTGTCTGGGATTAACCCTGCGAGCCCCATGCAGCTCGAACAGCAAAACGCCGTCATGTGGGACGCTTCACCGCCCCCCCTTAACACGTGTTGCAAGACATCTCGTTAAAAGCTCAGCAGAATCAGTCAGCGGACATTCTCGCTCCAAACTCACTCATGTGTTCTGAAAAGCACTCACAAATTTATACCCCGCGAGGAACGGCATTCCCGCCGTCGGATAACACAAAGGCACCACCACGGGCAGATATAGTATCGTACTCGATGACTAATACAAGTATGGAGCACAAAAAATACCACGCGTTGATTGCTTCTTCCAACACCACAGGCTCATGTGAAAAAGCTCAGCACAACCACTTGCTAAAATTAGTCGGCCTTCCCCCGACGCCCCCCCCCCCCCCCCCCCCTTCCCCCCCGCCTCCCGACTCTACATAGCCCTCTCCTGGATCTAGTTGTGGTCTCCCTGTCCGGCCTTGTAGTCATATTCTCCCCCCGCGCCGCCGCCCCCGCGATGACGAGCTCCTTCTCCAACAGCGCCGACATCTCCTGCAGGGGGAGGTCTGAGCCCTTGGGGTTTTTCTTGCAAAGGTCCAGGAGAGGCAGCTGCAGCGCCTGGCTCCAAGAGAAGCTTAGATTCCAGGGGGAGTTGCCCTTGGCCTTTTTTGGAGAGGGGGGTGGTGTTCGTTGTTGACGAAAAAAAAAACGGGCGGATGGGAGGGGCAGGGAGTTGGCATGAGACACTCGTATGTGCGAAGGGCGAAAAGCTGGAGGTTCCAAGCTCTCGGTGCGTGGGTGTTACTATTACGGGGGTCCATAGTTAATAGGACCTACGAGTATGGTATAAATAACAACCTATATGTTGACCTATTTTGGATAACAATATTTGGTCCTATTTACTATGGTTCTCCGTAATAGACAATTTCTCATTCTTATGCAGTGCGGTTGGCTTGGATGTAGGTGCACCAACTCTTTGCGGTCAGTTTGGCGTATCCGGTATATACGAACAGGTTGATTGACTGGCCTACATTAAAGTCACGCGACTATTAATAATATAGGCCAGTGCTACGTAACCGACAGAACATGACATGCAACAATACAAATACAGATACTTCCGTATGTAACGCCAATTACCCAAAAAGCTTATCAAAATGTGCAACTCCCTGCAACCTAGCACGAAGCAATGCTGTCCGCACTACGAGTATAACTATTACTACTGTAACATGACGAACACGGGTTGTGTCACTGCTGTTGAGGTTGGCTTGTCAACCCTGTTAGAAAACGACACCCACGTTTTAGGGGACAATGTCACACCTCGGACAAATAGACAATCAATTTCCACTTTACGATCTAAATCTTTCAGGGCAGATAGATTCCTGATCCGTATGATCTGTATAATCTAGCTCATGTTGCCGGGTGGGAGCCGTACAATCTGCATGATCTGAACGACCTGCTTCCTGGGTTGGATCTGAAGCGTACATATCCTTCACAACATATCACGACGGAAGGTAAGGATCTAGATGATCTATCTGTAGATTATCTGTCCAACCTCAACTATTTAGAACTAGAGTAGGAATCTTTTATTGAGTAGCGTAAGGGCTAGGAGCGTATTGGCCGAGTTTGCACCGCTTCAGACCACAATGGACCTCGAGAGGTTACGATATGCCAACAAAACACAGGGATTTTTGCTAAACTCTTTAGTTCCCGTCGAAACTCACTATCGCCCAGGCCGAGGGGGCTCCCAAAAAACACCCTCGACCAACATTCCATTTTTTTCATATTTGGCCTTTTTGGCTAGGGGGCGGGTACCAGGCAACCATTCCCTCCCCCTAAAATCCTACTTTTCGTACATTAATTCCTACAATAACAAATCAGAGGCTTTCGTGGGCGAAATAACAGGTTTGAAGCCGAAAAAATGCGACAGGACTCTTCCCTACACCCGTGCCGACGAGCACACCGCGGTGCACAAACTCACACAACCGACCTATGAGCTCTGCGGAAGGTGCAGCAGCAGGTACAGTAGCACCTTTCACTATGCAGGCTTGGCTGGATAGCCACTGCCACAAGAGCCAAGACTGTGAAGATCACGCATGGATCTGTCGATGTGGAGAAAATTTTGGGGACGGCTTGACTATCAGCTTCAACGTGGCAAAGGGGAAGTGGTCGGGAGAACAGTTGTGCATCTCGGGTCCATAGTCAACTCAAGGTTGATAACTACCTGTGGTACAACTCAGACTATCCTGCTGTGATCACCGAACAACGAGCGGTTGACGGTTTTTGCATAGCCGGTTCTCTATGAGGACAAACGAGAAAGTGCATCGTTGACGTAGCGCAAGGAGGTCTTGTTGTTTGGAGTGCTGGTGTCGGCTATACTTCGAAGTATATAGTCTTGGGTTCGTACTTCTGTTCAGGTGTGTTAATCCGGGTCAAGGCTAGGACACATATAACAACGAGACAACTTCTAAACTGGCATCGACTTGCATTGACCGGCATTCATCATGGAAGAGGTGCGCGAAGTTCGGCAACTCTGTATCTTCTCTGATTCCATCAAAATTGGCAGCTGATGTTCCTGCATGGTCCAGCTCTGCCATTTCTAGCTCAAAGACCTGCAAAGACCATAACCTTGCTTACGTTCTGGTTCCGGTTTGCGCTCGCTGACGTCACATACATATCACGCAAGAGTATCGCACTATTAATAAGTCACACGGCAGTTTAGATGGTGTGGTATTGTTTCTTCTCTATGCATTGTGCGATTGTCTGCCACATCTCCTTCGGGGGGGCACAAAACTCATTTTTAGTTTTTTTTTTTCGATTCGTTTTTTTTTCTTTTCTTTCAATTTTTCTCTCTTTCAACGCACGCTTGAATGCATATGTCGTGCCTGCTGTATCCAGTACGATAACATGGCATCGCCTCATCCACTCTGCTTACTGAATACCAATGTAGTATCGACATGTCGTAGTTGTGTGACCACACAGCTTGTAACTCTCTAGGATTGCAGAATCAGCAAAGACACTGGGTGTGCTGGATGTCGACGGGTAGAAAGAGCGGTTTAATGTGAAGAAACACACACGGCAGCAGGCTGCAAAAGGCATACATTTGCCTATTCTCAATCATCACGATCGACGTGAGATCGAATGAAAACAACCAAGCCGCGCTAGCTGTACTATACGAAGCACAAGAGTTTGGGCAAGGTAACGCTCAGAGCTTGGCAACGCGTGTCAGCGAAAGGACTTTCAGAAAGAAAAAGTCGAGCTTTTTTTCTTCGGCCCGCCAGGAGGGGGGGGTTTACTCGATACCTGGTATCATGCATGGCCAGGGAGTGTTGGTCAGGGATTTTTCTTTTATGGGCTCCCCTGCCCAGGCACGTGATACGAAACATTTGGAGAAAAAAAAACGAACAATGGGACCCCATCACGGCATATGCCTCGAGATTCCTGGCAAACGATGCCTGCAGGACGAAGATATGATACGGACTCGTCTTCCCTAAGAGGAAAATATGCAGCAAAAAAAGGCACTCTCGAAAGATGGACTGACGCGCCAACGCGAAAAGCAGTTTCGCCATCGTGCCGACCGGGTCAGCTTTCTCCCCACATTAGCAATCCGATCAGAACTGCACCTACGTTTTAGGTGACAAACGACTTGGAAATAGTGTAGGGTAATTTTTGCTGTATTATAGCATACCTTGTACCTCGTAAGGGTTAACGATACCAGGTGCCAGTGTTACGTTGTGTCTGGTACGGTTTCTCGAATCATCCTCCGATACGCTACTCGCTATAGAGCGTTCCACCAAATGCTCACAAGGGCTATTAATTTAGTATTCTGGCGCAGTCCGTCCTTGATCAGGCAATATATAAAAAAGGTTGGGCGACATGTCCTCAGACAACACACCACACCCGGTGCAAAGGAAACTTCCACTTGACAACTATCAATAGGGTTAGGGTTAGCTACGAAAGTCAAGGGATGAAAATATCGTCCAGCCGTACCCCATGTCAGGGCTAAAGCCAGTGACGTAAGCCAAAGCCAACGCACAATCTGCAACAGCCCGCGCTGTTTTGACCAGCCCAAAAATATAGACGGAGCTCCGATATCACTCATATCAACCCACAAACGCATTGCATAGCACAAAGCGTCTTATTTGGAGCATGAACAGTGTCAACGTTCTACAATCGTCACTCAGCACTATCATAGTCGTACAAGTGTATGAACGAAAACATTTCGAGAGTCTCTCTATCCTGGCACACTTCAGCGCTCGCACACGCGAAACCTCAACACAGAACGAGCAAAGCACGACACGGATTCACTAATTCCGGGGATATAACCACGCAAAATGTATCAGAGCAATTCATAGAACGTACACCACGCCCAGGTACAGGTACAAACCCGGACCGCACGCGCCGCACCTGGTTGATGGCGCACAGCCTGGCCGCCGCGTCCTCCAACGTCTGCCCCCCGCTGAGGAAGTTAACTCCCGGCATCGCCGCCGGCATCACCCGGCGCAGGGTGGTCACCGTGGCTTCTCCGATCTCCTTCGCCGTGGACTTTCCCTTGCACCCACGCCCTGGGTTCACCATGTTGGGCTTGAGCGTCGCGCCCTCCATGAAAACACCGTGGTCCAGCATGGCCTTGTAAAGGTGCGCCTGGACCTTAACGTTGACGCGGATGGCCGTCTCGAGGTCGTAGTCGCCGTTAAGGCTGATGTCGGGCTCGACGATTGGCACGAGGCCCTCGTCCTGGCAGATGAGGGCGTACCTGCGGTTTTGATTTGTTTCGCGCGGGATAGGGTGGGGAAGAAGAGCTTATCATCTGGAAAGGGGGTGTTGGGTCTCGGAGTCCCCGGCTGTTCGAGAGAACATAGCGGGTTGTACTGTTGTACGAATACGGCGGTATGGGTATCATGCTCGTACATCCTTATTGCGTCGCTCGGAAGGCTTGTCGTGGGATGGCACAAACTGACATGCTTGCACACAACAGATGTCTATGTTTACAGGTTCACCCTACGAGAGTATATGCTCTAACTGGCTCCTCTCACCCAGTCTTCCTTCGGTGGAGCCGAATGGTTTTATCGTATCACTAACGAGGCGACCAGCGCTCGCAAGGTCGTAAGACCAACACCTTGCTCGAGCGCCTCAAGCGCACATCGACGTGAACTTTCGGCTGGCGACAGAATGCTAGATACTAGGCACCAGTAACAATATGATCCTATTGCTTGTTGCTTGTTTAGGCATATCGTAGCTCTATAATTCTATATGAGTACATCCTGCTGTGGTAAGTTTATCAAAGTTGTAGGTTTCGTCCGTGAGAGTACAGTAGTGCTCCTTTTACTACTGCCAAAATGATCCACTTCTAATCAGGAGTGGTTTAACCTCAAAACGTGTGTGCGTATTCTTCGCATTAAACCGTTCTTTCTACCCGTCGACATCCAGCACAACCAGTGTCCGTGCCGATTCTTCAATCCTATATAAAGAGATACAAGTTCTGTGGTCACAAAACTACGCCACAGAGATACTACGTTGCCACGTATGCAGCAAGCACAGTGAACAATGCAATGACATGTCATCATACTGGATACGACAGGCACGACATACACATTCTATGAAATAGAGAAACGAAAGGAAACAAGGAAAAAACAAAAACAAAGACGAATCGAAAGAGAAAAAGAAGAAATAAAAAATAGAAGAAACAAACTGTCGTGCCCCCCAGCAGGGGATGTGGCAGACACTTGAAAAGAACGAGCTGGAAAAAGAAATAAAAAGAAGAAAGCACCACTATAGTTGTAAACAGAGTAAGACTAAGAACCAAGGGAAAATAACAGGCAAACCAAAGCACAAAGCACCCTCCAGGTAGCGGCAGCAGTTTCAGGTACGAGTAGCATAGCCAGGTTCTCTCTGCTAGTCCGCCATATACCTTGCTACCCTATATGCCGTCTCCGACCTGCGTTCGTCAACTATGCCCCGCCCCTCGGTGTCAGACAATACGAAACAAGCAAAGCAGGCTCGTCATACACCCACGCCACACGACTCCTTTAATAAGGCTCATCAACAGAAGAAGAAAGAGAAAGAAATAAATCAGGCAGCTGAAAAGGAGTTCGTTCCCCAACGGTAGCTATGGACGGGCGGTACAACGTACCCTGCCTGGTAGTCTACAACAGTACAACTTGCAATCAGGGCTTTTCGCGGGTCAGGTCAAACCTCACGGGTCGGGTCGGGTCGGGTCGGGTCAGCTGACCCGACCCGACCCGCGAGATTTTGAAAGCATCTTGACCCGACCCGACCCGACCGGCGAGATTTTAAAAGTTGTTGACCCGACCCGACCCGTGAGATTTGAAAATATCCTGACCCGACCCGACCCGACCCGCGAGATTTAAAAACCTCCTGACCCGACCCGACCCGACCCGTCACCTTCGGATTGACCCGTGAGACACGGGTTTTATGCGGGTCGGGTCACCTTGACCCGCGAGACTATTTATCTTGACCCGCAGGTCCGACCTGCGGATCCGGCCCGTGGGTCGACACTTCAAAAACAATTAAATATCCATTTTTGTGCCCACAAGCGATATGTGGCCTGGCTGTAGTGGGTATAAATGGGTGCGGGCATGCGTATATGGATTTGGCAGTGTTTTAATGTTTGAATAAGATACCAAAGGAGTATTATTGAGTATTCGTACGAGAAAGTCTTTGGGTAAGAGAGCGGGAAGTGCTTTGAGTGTCGGATCCGCGGGCCGGATGCGCGGGTCCGACCCGCGGACTAGCAGAAAAGAACTCGCGGGTCACGCTGGGCCGACCCGCGAGTGACCCGTTTTTCTCGCGGGTCATGACCTGACCCGACCCGTGAGCTTTTTATCACCTCTTGACCCGACCCGATCCGACCCGTGAGATTTGAAAAACTCTTGACCCGACCCGACCCGACCCGTGAGATTTGGAAACCTCTTGACCCGACCCGAGACCCGACCCGTGAGATTTTGAACACTTTCTGACGCGACCCGACTCGACCCGTGACATTTTGAACACCCCGTGACCCGACCCGCGTGTCGGGTCATGACCCGCGAAAAGCCCTGCTTACAGTTACTACCAGGTCTCTGGTACGTACGGCACGTACCAGGTATATACTGCGAGTACTGCTGTATCGAGGTACCTGGTAGTACATGAACCTGGATGTGCAACAGCAGTACTTGTAGTACCTGTGGTACCTGTTGATACGTACGAAATGTGGATCGTGGATATACGCTTCACAATCCACACTCCACGACTTTCAACGGTTAATACAGACAGCACACACCTGGCAAGGTCGTCCATGTTCGTCTGGATGGCCAGGGCCGAGATGTCGCCGTCCTCGCCGATCACCAGCGGGCTGCGCCACTTGGCAAAACGGCACCCCGCCGCATAGTACTCCTTGCAACGCACGGCGAGCGAGTCGAGGCCCTGCATGACGGTCTCCCCTGGCTTGCACCCGGGCAGCTCATACACCTTCAGGTGCGGCTTGACGCCGGGGACGATGCCGCGGCTCGTCAGGAGCTCGGGGAACAGCACCCCGTCGTCCGTCTTTTGGTAGACCGTCTCGGGGTCAAGGATCGCTCCGGATAGGAACTGGTCGCCGTTTGCGACGGTGAAGAGCATCTGTCGGTACTGGCGGCGGTTCTCTTCGGTGTTGGTGATGCCGACCTTCTCGAAGCGGTCTCCGATGGTGCCCGGGCCCTCGTCGCAAGCGGTCAGGCCCTTGCCCGACTGCGACATGGCCGCGGCGGTGGCCACGAGCTCGGCCTTGCGCTCGGCCGAGAGGTGGTGCCCGCCGTGCATGCTCAAGCCTGCTGCCACCGCGGTCCTGCTGCCGTGTGCGTACGTACTACCGGCGCTGTTCGAAGAAAAAGATGGGAGAGCGCGGGGGGAGACGAAAGCGTTCGCGGTCGACGTGGAGACCACGATAGCCGACAGGACGGAGAGTAGGGACGGCATAGTACACCAACTACTCCTGAGACCACGAAGAAAGTGGAAAGTTCCTTGTGCAAGTTCAGCTATGCTGGTCTGTCGCTCGCGAATGCTCATGATCATGAGCTCCCCTTTTTTCCGGAGCAAGAAAACTATTCTACTGTGGAACTCCTGCCGCTCTCAATTTTATTTTTTGTGTTTTGTTCAGCTCGTTTGGTTTTTGAACGAAGTAAATAACTCACCTTTTATACGTAGAAGCGCTATATCCAGGAATCGTTCGACGCCAAAGAAGGACGCGTGCGGTGAATCAAGAGATCGAAACGACGACCCTTGAATACAGGCGCTCACAGAGGATAACCTGTACTGCTGCGGGGCAAGGGCGCAAGGGCAGGGAGGGAGAAGAGAGAGTAGGTGAGGTGCAGAGTACTCTCTCGGAGCAACTTTACGAACGGAAGATTTATTTTCCCGGAAGGTGTCTCTTCGCGAAGCAAGGAGCGGAGCGTAAGGGGAAAAAAGAAGCGATAGAATATTCTACATGCGGAGCAAAAGTGCTAGGGTCGACAAAAAACATGAGCCACCTCGCCCACCTTGCTTTTGGATGGGTAGGGCACACTAGCGCACTCGACCACACCTCCGGTCGGACTGCTTTCTCTGCTACACTGCACTACTCTCCACTTCCATGTACAGGCAAGCTGGTCTCCTCTCCTTCGTTCTTCTCAGGGCCTCCTCTCTCCTCCTCCCCCTTCGTGGAAGTGAGCAAGCCTTATCTTACAATCCGTACCGATACAGGTACAATGAGCAATCGACTCTCATGCCGACTTGGACGAAAATATAATAAACGTTTTATACTACTATTAAAAAAAAACATCAATTATATTACCGTCCAAATGTGTTTTTTTTTTCTCGAAAATGGCACAGCGTTTTCGCTGCGAAATGAACCACCTCACCACACAGGCAGGTTTTTCAAACGAAAAATGGTTCAGATGCTGTCTCTCGTGAGATACCAGTATGATATTAACAGCAGTGCCACCGGCGTTCTTGTGCCGTGTGCCCGCCACTCTCGCCCCGCGTGCTCTCCAGGTTTCACAGCAAGCCACAGCTCCACACTCGCCGCCAAGATGTCTGCGAACGCTCAGAGCACACTGGACGAGGTGGGGACCGAGAAACCGAGTGTACTGCTGCTGTGTGCTCGTAGCCGTCTCACACTGGCTACTTGTTGTACAACAGCTTGCCTTTTCCTCGAAAAATAGCACCGAAATCCGAAATAATAGTGCAGGACGGGCAAAGCGCGCGGCGACTTGGTATAACGGCGGCATCTGTCCGGAATATCAAATATCGGCCGCAAAAGGGCAAGGGCGTCCTATTTTGAATGGTTTCGAGTACTTGTTATTACGGGGGACCATAGTTAATAGGACCTATGATATACTTAAAACCTATATATTTACCTATTTTTGCTAACAATATTTAGTCCTATTTACTACGGTCCCCCCGTAATATGAACAGGCTTTATACTGCTGTGTAGTCCTATGTTGAATACCAGGTGGTTTCGAGTACTTGCCATGATAAACAGGCTTTAAAAAAGATGGAGAGCATACGAGTAGTCATACATCGCACAGCAGTGCCGCGTGTGACCAAACTGCGTTGGTTATATCCAAGCCGCTAGGACAGTTGTCCTACAGCAGTACTAATATTAATAGTACATACCGTAGAGAGCGTTGAGTTGGCACAGCCGGTGGGTGCGATCGTTTTTCAGGGCTCTCGATTTTTCCAGAACGGGGTGGCTACTAAGAATACCGAACAAGGGAGACGTTTTCGGAAAGAAAGGGGGGCGGCCGATGTCCGTGTGTTGTGTGATGTTGACGTGGGGTGGCGCGAATTATCTACATTTATCGCTACAAGGAAAGTATCCACTCTGTCCCTTAATATAATAACCTTTTATATTGAATACTAATATATACGGTCCTTATATTTCGGTACTTCGTGGTATACGGGTATGATGTTCGGCTTTTATTACTGCTGTAGTACTTGTAGCACCCTTTTACCCTTGCCTAGGAAAACGAGCGCTGAAAAACGATCGCACCTCTCTGTGCGAACTCAACGCGCTTTACGGTACATACAGCAGCCACTCTACAAGTATATATCGACACTCAGCGGTTTTATTCGCCTCTAATTCCAAGCACGTAGTTTGTCTCAAAAATACGCGGGTCAGACACTCGACGGTGTTAGGGTCTTAGTTAGGGTCTCACTATTAATAGTCCGTTGGGCTACGTACTGACAAAAAGTTTCCCAATCGCCTACCCAACCTAAGCCTTATCACACCCTCTCCCCCTGGAACGGACCGGATATACGGGTCGCGACGCGTGTCACCAACACGTGGTTACAATTTCCGGGGATCCAGAAGTATTTTTGAGTTCTTGACATGAGGAAAGTCGCTTTCTTTAAAAACGTCTTTGCATGGTGGACGTGACAATCGAACTCACTCCCAACGACCCATGTGCTGCCGATGACGCCATTTGTTAAGGACTTAGTCCCTTAGGCTATTGGTAAAAGGTTAACCAATGGTCTACCCATTTTAAGTCTTGTAACACTCTCCCCCCCTCCAGAACAGCGGGGTCCTTGGTCTTCGTAAGGGGCCGTACTTACCTACAGCAGTAGTCAGGTGTTCTTGACAACCTTTGGGGACCCAGGAAGAGTGCTTTCTCAGATTCTTGACATGAAGGAAATTCGCTTTTCTTCAAAAAGCGTTTTCACGGTGGACGTGAGGTTCGAACTCACGACCAGCGATCCGTGTCCTGCTGTCGACGCCGTCTTAGTCCGTTGGGCTACTGGCAAAAGTCGCCTACCCAAACCAAGCCTTGTACAACACCGGCCTCACGTCCGTCGTTCCATGACTTATATAAAGGCATGCGTCCGTTATTCTTTCTCTTTTCCTGTATCCCACTTTGGGCCGGAATATAAGGGCCGTTTAAACATTAATATTAGTACTGAGCGGTGTTTCCATTTACGTCGTAAGTGGTAATCATTGTACCAGTATGATAAGTGCTTTACAACCCGCTCCTCGCCGCTCCTTTGTGTCTCTCGGTGACTGATTGTTGTGGCTTTGGTACACTAATCCAAGGCGCTTCGCGCTCGCTCGCGAGGAAGAATGGAACGCATCAAATGGTCTAACAATTAGGTACAAACAGGCGACTTGCAATGTGCCAAGAGCTCCATGCTCCATCCAGGAAAACGATCCGGACGCCGCGTGCGTGTACATACGTACGTACCTAATTTTTTCTTTTGATATGTACGAAAGAGCAAGCACAGCACGGCATAGCACCGCAAAACACTAAAAATGAAAACGAAAATTTGAACAAGAATAAAAATCCCCGTCCCCTCTGATGAAATCATTTCCCGGCTCGTTGGAACACCTTGCGCCGGTCTAATAAAAAAACACCAGAACTCTTCTCAGCCTCGGACGCTGCCCGCCTCTCTCGCCACCACCTCGGCACCAATTCGGTCCGGGTAAGGCTTTCCCCCCTCTCTGCCACAGCGAGCCCCGTCGCCCGCCTTGAGCGAAGCCCGGTGCTCACCGTGGCCCTCGTTCGCGAGCTCGGCCACGTTGGTGCTCAGACTGCTGAGCTCTCTCTGTGAACATTCAACTTGTTCGCAAAAATGAGCACCGCTTGAATGTTCTTTTGCAGACCCAAACGACCCTTGAATTTTCTGTCCAACCCCGCACCAGGAGGCCAGACAGAGCCTATTCATGCTTCCCTCATGTCTCTTAGGACACGCGGTGCATATCCATGAAATCGGCGACCGCACTCCTTCCAATCCCCCCTCTACCCGCCAGCGCCCGCTGACACCCGCGACGGCGCCGGGCTCGCCCGCGGTGCCGTGCTCTGGGTATACGCACGCACACAAAACAATAGAAGAAAAAAGGAAGCAATGCTCTCGCCGGTAAGTAGTAATAGGAGGCGGTGTCCAAGTGGGAGCTCTCAGATGCCAGGGATGTACCAGCCGAGCACGCTCTGGAGAAAGATACCTGTAAGTAAGTCTATACAAGGCGCTTCGCTCCGCGGGCGGCCTACGCCGCCCGCTACGCTCGCTCAGGAAGGAAAGTACATCAAATTATGCGAAGCGGACAGAGGTCCATGATTGAATATAGTTTTTTTTTCATGATTGATTGTAGTTGCAAACTGGCGACTTGATAATGCCAAGAGTCCCGCCGCCATGCTTGAGCAGAAAACAGCTCAAACGCCACATGTGCTCCGCGTCGCGGGCGGTTTTCCGCTACGCTCGCTCACATGTCGTACGTACGTACGTATATACCCCAGGTAGGGTACTTATTTCCTTATTTCGATATGCTCTATGTCTGTACTCGTATTTACGAAAGATAAAGCACGGCACGGCACAGCAGCACCGCAGAAACAACGAAAATGAAACCGAAAATTTCGGAAAGAAAAGAAATCCCCGTCCCCTCTCGTGTAATAATTTCCTGCCTGATTGGAACACCTTACACCGGTCATAAAGAACAAGAGAAAAAAAATGAACAGCAGAGCTTCTCTCTCAGCCTCATACGCCGCCCGCCCCTCTCGCGACCACCTCGCCACCGATTCAGTCCGGGTAAAGCTTTCCTCCCTCTCTTCCACAGTGAGCCCCGTCGCCCGCCTTGCGTGAAGCCCGATGCTCACCGTGGACCTCGTTCGCAGCTCGACAATGTTGGTGCTCAGACTGCGTAGTTCTCTCGGTGAATTTCATATTGGTCGCAAAAATAAGCACCAATTGATTTTATTTTGCTTATCAAAACGACCCTTATATACTCATACATAACATAACCGGAACCACATCCGGACCCCAGACAGAGCCCATTCGTGTCTCGAGGCACACGCGACGCCCAGCCACGAAAACGGCGACCGCGCTCCTTGCACCCCCCCCCTCTACTCGCCACCACCCGCTGACACCCGTGACGGTGCCGCGCTCGCCCGCGGAACCGTGCTCGGAGTACACGCACGCACACGAAACGAAAGAAGAAAAAAGGAAAGAAGGACTGAAAGTGCCAAAAGAAACGGAGAAAACGAAGACCCGCTGGAAAGGTCCAGCAGGTCATAAAAGGAGGCGATTTCCAAGTGGGAGCTCTGAGAGGCCAGGGGTGTACCAACCGAGCACGCTCAGAGAGTGAGATATCTACAAGTAGTTCTATAGCGAGCGTCATCTTTTCCTACCCCCGTCTAAACATCTAAACTCTCCACGCATCGGACAGATCACCTAGCCTTCACTAAAAACTCTACTGCTGTAGATATTTCATGGCAAGAATATTCCTGGTATGTATGATCTATCATGTCGTCGTGTGGGAGCCGAATAATCTACATGATCTATTATAAGCACACGTCCCCTGAGTTGGATCTGTACTGTGTACAGACAGATCCTTGCCCAGCATTAATCCTAACGGCAGGCGAGGAAGGATCCAGATGATCTATACAGTAGATAGATCGTGATCTACCTGTCCGGCGTGTGCAACTTTTGGGACCCAGGTATATATACATACGTAGCGATATCCCCTTTGTCCGTTTGTGCTATCGTGCAGAAGTAAATGTATGGCAAGTGAAGCATCATGCTGCGTGCGTGTCGAAGAGACCCCCTTGCATTGTTTTCATAGCTCTGGCACACCCCCGCCCCTGCCCCCCTATACGACTTGGGCCAAACATGACATGAGTACACCCCCCCTCCCCCCTATACCACAGCAGCCCGAGCTGTGTGCTTCGATGTTGTTCTTGTCCTCATATTAACTCTTAAATCAAGGAGTCCGTGGTCACACAAGGGTGCTGGAGCCGTAGGAAGATCCGAAGAACCATAAGAAATAAAAATTCGGCTGGGGAGCATGACGCGTTCCACCTAAAAATACTGCACGAAGAAGGCGCGCACATGAAATGACATCAATGTGCAAACTGAATCAACATGGCCGCGGGTATCCGCTCAACTACAGCGTAGAGTTCTCCACAACCCCACAACTAATCAACTCGTGGCTACTGACTACAGCGGTTGCTGTCTGGATTGCTGCCTACGCCATACGAAACGCACGATAGTCGTGAACGCAGAGAGGAACATGCCTGCTGTCTGCGGTGCTGTCAGAAGACGACTCGCGGACATGCAGTGAAAAAGAGCAATCAAATAAAAAACCACCGTACAAATATCAGAGACCACCATGTCTTCCCGGACTGTTTGACTAAAGGTGTAGCACAGCTATGACACCACACCCCTCATAGTTGCGAGGGTCATTCCCCATGAAGGGTATGCAACTCGCCAACACTACAAAGACCAATGACGAAAAAACAGGTACCAGGTACATACTACTGCCTCGTAAAAAAATCAGAAAAAATACGACGACTGCTGCTGTCGCGATGGTGTGCGCGCCGGTCGTGGGTCTCTGTGTGCCGTTCTGCAGCCGTTTTCCATGGCCGCTTCACCGCCTTAGCCCAATCGGCCCGCTCCTTCGCACGTGCTCTCGTTGCCGCTTCCTTCCAGTCGTTTCCCCTTCTCCCCCGTCCCCAAAACAAAATGCTCCGAGGACTTGCGGTTCTGATCTGAAAAACAAAATTTCTCGCGCAGGGTGAGTTTAGTCCGTCTCTTCCCCGCTCGTTGACGCTCTATCTCCCTCCTCCGTCGCCGAATCAAGCCTCCTGCCGGCGCAGTTAGACTGTGCCGTAGTTTGGCCTGTGGTGGCGCCTGCCTCTGCGCACGGACAACCCGATTGAGCATGTTGCTGCTCCGCCGCTACTGCCTAAAAACGACTCGCGAATCGTAGGTGTCCGTGCCTGACGCACCACGTATGACCCAGCTCTACTTCCACGCCTAAGCCTTGCGGCCACACGCAGTAGCAAGAAGGTATCACTCCTTGAGGGTGAATCCGACCTTGCACTCCCCAGAAAGACCTACCCCACTCGCTACAAGCCAGACTGGGCATGTCTCGCAGCATGAATTGCAGAGGCAGCTAGGGTATCGCGGGTTCGTGCTGACCTATGATGTAATATCGTCATTTTTTTTCAACATCTATTCCCCTTTAGGCATGCGTTGGAGGGGCTGCTGGTACCTGGTATATAGTGATGGATACCGACACCGTACCGCACCGGAATTACCGTAAAACGGTGTCGGTATAGGCATACCGAACTGCTAAAAAAAGTTGATATTGCCAAAAAAAAATCCAAAGAAACACTGGAGCCTCTAAGGACCTCCGTTCTTTTTTCTGTAGGACATATGTTATTCTGCCCTAGCTCCAAACGTTTCGACGGAGCCAAATTTTGGCAGAGCAGACATGAGCTCCTTGGTGCACTCCCGTGAGTGTGCCAAAGCGATAGCACTTTCCGTGTCCTCCTTCGACGCGTACCTCGTCGCTGAAGTTTGAAGATGTGGTGACAGGCACTTGAATCTTCGGTTTCTCGTACTGCAGCCAACTTTTTTTTTTCTGCTGTTGAACGAGAAGGAGGAACTATGCCCCGTATTCCGTATGAAGTTGCACCGTACTAGGTACCAGGTACCTCTTACTGCGGACACGATTATCGGGGCTGTCGACAAAACACCGGGACAATTCCGATACACACACCGTCATTCGATCTTGCGGAATACCGAGAAATACCGAAACATAATACCGGCGTTCGATTTTCTGGAATACCAGAAAATGCCGGAAAAATACCGTGCCTAGTCTCGAGCAGACGGCACTTTACAAAATACCGTCCGTCCTTTTTTCGACGACGGTATCCATCACTGCTAGTATATAACAACCCCATCAAAACTGCATCCACATTTTTTTTTTTTTTGTGGGGAGGGGCACGACACCACATACTTAGAGATGAAATAATTTGGAAAATCCCTGCCCCGCCGCCCCGTTTTTTTTCGCTGTTGTCTTGATGGGTCGGTTCTCTCAAAGGTGGACAAGGACGGCCACGTCAAGCGCTCGCCGAGCACCTTCCGCGACACGGTCAGCGCCACCAACCCGGTCTTCAAGCCGGGTGCGTATAATCGTGCGCCCTCACAGTTCCGGGATTGCGTGAGTATTGACGATCCGGTTTTCAAGCCCGGTGAGCCTGGGGAGTACGTGCGTTTCGCTCGCCACGTGTACAGAATACGCGCGTTCTGTTACTCCGTGGTCGGGGGGGTGACGTCGATGGTAGCTGAGTTTCAGGATTGGGGAGACGACGATTTTCAGTTATGTGGCATGAGTGTTTACGGCGCGTAGGACTATACTACCAGGTATTCAATATCTGCTTCGACGGATGATGTTGAGCGCGTTTGACGTTTTTACTTGCCCTCTAGTATGTATTTTACGTGCGCTTTATCGAAACTTGTAATTTAGGTCGAGCGGCACGACCTCGACCGCTCGTCGTTCTTGTCAGATATCGCGACACACGCGCCCAGGATTCTTGACGGGAACCCGCACGTATTGATGTCGGATGTTGACGCTCCCACTAGCCTTTTCAAATCATTGCTACGACATCCCGTATCGGCATGCATGTGTGTCGCTTGCTTCACTCCACCAGTTTCCTCGCGTTTCTACGTCTCGGCTTTTTTTTTGTTTCGTTCATTTTTTGTCATCCTATCATCCCATTTATATTTTTCTTCTTCCTTCTACTCCAGCTCCCTCAGTTCCCTCCCTAGTTGTAACTCAGATCTGGGGCCACAAAGCAGACTCTTCTCCCCCCTACCCATTACGGTGCGTGCCATTTTCCTATATCGGGAAGAGGTTCAATTTCTTCCCTCGTCGACTCGCGTCTAATTGTGCCTACATACACGCATGCAACGTTCAATCCTTGAATTTGGTCATATCTTGCATCAGCATCGTGGTCGATCTTTTTCGTCCCCCCCTTCCACTGAGGCCTCCCGGCGTTCCTTCGAAACCCTGACACGCCCCCTTTCGCGCGCAGAGGCCGGCCGCTACCACCTGTACGTCTGCTACGCATGCCCGTGGTCTCAGCGCGCACTGATCGCATGGGTAAGAAAAACAATCCAGAACTCTGATTCTGCTGTTTGTTTATATAATCCCAAGTAGTTCTTGTGGAGTGGGGTCGATCATATATATGGGGTGATGCCGGCGCGCCTTCGTGCAAATGCGGCAAGTCGCGGTGATATTTCTTGCTGTTGAGGTAGCAGATCAGATACTTCTGCAACTCTTTGGCGACGACTGGAGGGGCTTGAACGGCGGGTCGGTCGCCTGGGACCAACTGACTGCTGCTCTCTGGGCTGTGGAAGCTTGCCACTTGAGACAGGGACCGCTTGACAAAGAAGCGGGCTTTAGACGACGGTGCTTTACAAGCTGTTGTACGCAGGTCCTGCACAGCATCTCACAGCGGTAGGTTGGGATCTACTGTAGATGATCTCGACCGTGATCTGCCCGGGTGTTTGCAATGTTCGCCCGCTTGCGCGTCATCGTGGGGGTAGCCAAACGGGCATACTCGCTTCCCACGCGTTTCACCGCGCGTATTCGGTGCTGTGTTGGCCCGTCTGTAGTCATCACTCAGCTATATACTTGAAAGCCTTCACGCTTCGGACAGACATATCATGATCTATCTATCTACAGATAGATCATTTAGTCCGTCACCTGCCGTTGTGAGGAGGTTGTGCAGGATCTGCATCGTACTGATCCAACCCAGGAAACATGTGCTACTGTACAGTAGTAGATCCATGCAGATTATACGGGTCCCATCCGGCAACATGAGCTAGATCATACAAGATCGAGAATAGATCTATCGGCCTTAAAGGATCTAGACCATGAACTGTCTGCTTGAGAATCGATGATGACATTTCCGAGGTGTTAGAGCTTTGGCGTCCTTTTTTCCTCGCTGGCCGTTTCGGTGACGACAAACGAGCACACACGGGCATTTTTTTCTCTTATTATTGATATAATATCTCCTGAAAAAAAAAGTGCCTGGTATCGTTTGACTAAGACCGTGTAATCGAACCTGTGCGAACACATGTATATGTGAGAGATCTGTCGCTTTCTGCCGAGAATCCAAGAAACATCAGAGCCGCCGACGTTGTAGTTAATTTTCTAACGTCACAAACCGTTTTGTTTCGATGTTGTCGTTGTTATCCGTGCGACAAAACTTGAATCAATGTGCGCAGTCCATGAAGGGGCTTCAGGGCGTCATCGGCATGTCCGCAACGCACCCGACGTGGCAGAAGACCCGCCCCGACGACGACAACGACCAGTGAGTTGCTCGTCCAATGGGTGCTGCACCAATGTTTTTTTTTTGTGTGTGTCTCGTATGGGTGTGAGGGGAGGGCGGCAGGAAGGGGGTTCGCCACCAGCATGTCTTGAGGTTGGCTGTTGGACTTCCGTGCGCCTGGTATTGCGCGCAAATTTAAGCGTATTTGACCCGACATCGCATCGGGCAGGGTATGAGATGTGTTGTTTGGTTTGTTTTCAGAAAATGTAGGCGGTGCTATCGTGTTGGAGAGCTTCGTCGCTCTATGTGCCCAAGAGAGTACGATCTGTCAGGTGCCAGGTAAGCAATAAACTACGCCCTCCACCAACCTGCCGCCCCATCTAGGGTACAGAGCGGCTTGCGTTGCTGGGTCTTCCTCTGATTCCCTCTGAAACACGCACCTACGCCTTTTGCTGTTGCTGTTGCTGCTGCTGCGCACGAAACGACTTGAGTGGCGCAACGGCAACACCCGAAGCATCGACGGAAGACTAAGAAGATCGGCAATCATATCGTAGACAACGACGAGGCCATGAAGTTGGCGCAGTCGACGTCAAAATGAACATTTTTACCCAAGACTCACAGCACCGGGTACACCCCTGCCGCAGCATCCTCCTGCGAACCCTTACCACTTCCCTCCCATTGATTGCCCCGCTGGTGCCTCGCCGTCTGCTCGACTTACAACAGACACTACGGGTGGGTGTTCGCCAAGCCGGATGACCCTCCTTTCCTTGCCCCAGGCGGGCACGGCCGTGTTGCATCCGGTGCCACGATCCCTGACCCGCTCCACGGCTTCAAGACGGTGCGCGACATCTACGACATGGCTGTGGGAGAAGGCGAACTGAAGAAGTACACGGTTCCCCTGCTATGGGACGAGAAGGTTCGTGCGTCTTATTAACCCTTTTGACTTTTGATTATACGTACAGTAGTATAGCAACAAGAAGAAGAAAAAAAATGAGAAGGACGGAGGGGTGTTTTTTTTATTAAAGTGGTATCTAGTAAGGCTTTGTCGTTCGTCCGGATTTCCTCTTTTTTTTTCTCCCGTGCAGCACGAACGTGTTGCCTGCGTATAACGAAAACCACCGCCTTCTCTTTTCTACTCGGGTCCTGGCGTGCAGACCAAAAAAGTGGTCAACAATGAGTCGTCGGAGATCATGCAGATCCTGAACTCGGCCTTTAATGACGTCGAAGGCGTCGGCAACCCGAGTTTGAACCTCGAGCCGAAGGCCGGCAAGGAGGAGGCGTTCGCGAAGGAGGTGGACGGGTGGATGTACGACGAGGTTTGCAACGGTGTCTACAAGGCTGGCTTCGCGAAGACGCAGGAGGCCTACGAGCATGCGGTGACCAGCCTCTTCAAGCACCTGGAAATGTGGGTTTTATACTGAAGAGGTTCCTGTTTTGTTGTGTGTGGGGGGCGGGTCTACTGAGAGAGTTTTGAGGGGGCGAGGGGCGGCTGGTTGCTTTGTTCTGAATGACGAGAGTGTTTTTCGCAGCGATGGTATCCTTGGCATGGCTTGCAGGATGTAGCGTTTGTTTTGTTGTCTCTCCAAGGCATTGTTGTCGGGTCCAGACACTTGTACTCTCGGCAGTTTGTTGTGTTCTCCCATTCTTTTTGTCGCCTGGAAATATCTGATTTCGTCTAGACGTGCTATTAATACTTACCCCGATCCCGCCTTCCGTTGGTAGAAACATAACGTTCTCCTTCGTTGCTTCCGCGCCTCTCTCTTTCTCGGTTTCCCTTCGGTGCTAACCATCTGTTCATCTATCTATCTGTCTCTCTCTCTCCTCTCCCCTCTCCATCTCTCTACGTATTTCTCTGTTGTTTGTCTGTCCGTCATGTCTGTTTCTCTCTCTGTCCCTTTCTGTCTCCCTTTGCCTCTATTTCTCTCTGTGTGTCCTCTGTTTCTCTCTCTTACCCCCCTTCCTCTCTTACTTTTGTGTGTTCCCTTCTCTGGGTGGCCTATGGCAACATATCTGCTTGACACAACACACAATACACACACGAACGAACAAACGAACATACACACGCGCGCACACAGGCTAGAGGAGGTCCTGTCGACGCGCCGCTACCTCGCCGGAGACAGGGTGACCCTCTCCGACGTGAGGGTCTTCCCATCCCTGGCCCGTTTCGACGAGGTCTACAACGTGTACTTCAAGTGCAACAAGAAGCGGCTCGTGGACTTCCCCAACATCCTCAACTACCTCCGCGACCTGTACCAGACCTACCCGGAGGGCTTCGCGTCCACCACGGAAATGGACCACATCAGGGTGCGTACGATATTTTCAGTACAGCAGGATCCGGCGTCTATCGATAGCGAAGCTGTTGGTTGCAAGGGATATTCTACTATTAATAGCCTATACTACTCAGTCAGCTTCTAACCACAACAGCAGATTGTGCTCGTGTTTTTTTTTTTAAAGCTGATACCGTACGTATGTTTTGTGCGCTCTTGGTTTACACATGTGCGTGCCTGCCAAGTGCGGTCCGTATGCGGCGGAAATTTTCCTCTGTTTTTTTTTCTTTTAGCACAGTCGCTCGATCTGTCGGTGGGATGCACCCCGCTATAGATTTTTCCGCTCTCGTTACAATTATTTGTTTATCGCTGTTGTTTCAGGTGTGTGTCTATGTGTCGAAACATTTCCGAAATAGCGGTACATAAGAGGGGGAGAGCTGTACCTGTGTTTGTTGTTCAGCGCAGACCGGCTGAATCGTGAGTGCGCTTAGTTTTTTCCATCCAGCGCGCGTCACCGATCCCTTACCGTACTTCCCGGCGCGGCGACGTGGAAACCCATCTCTGGCCTGTGCTCAAAACGAAATACCGTCTCCGATATCATTCGTTCGCTCCGAGTTATCAACCCGTCGCGATCGCTTGTCCACAAACCGATCTCTGTCGATGTATAACACACTCTGGCGATTTCGCTGGCTCTCCATCAACATTTTTTTGTCTTCTTGCTGCTCCCCCCCCTCTTTGTCCCCCCGCTCTACGCCCCTCCCCCCCGAGACAGAAGCACTACTACACTTCTCACCCGGCGCTGAACACCTACGCCATCATTCCGATCGGGCCAGACTTTCTGTCGGCCCTGAAGGAGCCGCACAACCGCGACAGGGCCTTCTAAGGCAAATATGCACGGGGTCACCAGGACGATACGGGGATGGCGCAGTCGTTTCGATGATGGTTTTTGATCACGAGATTAGTTTCAAGGATAAAGCAGACAGTAGGCACAGCTGCATGCATGTAGATTGGTTGGGTTTTTTTTTTGTTCTAGGTTTTATATATCTGAGCATTTAGAAGATCTATTAATAGAGAGGTTAAAGGAACGTCGGTTTCACGGGCGTTTTTTCGTTTTTACGAGTTTCTCTGTCGTCTGTGTTGCTGCCACCCGGTGTCGGTCACAGAGGCTACGACTACAGTATGTACAAGGTGTGGCGTATTCTGGCCTTTGAGCGTGCTTTTCCTTCGTGAGCTTGCTGTGTGATTTGCCGCACTGTGCGGCATGTTGCTATTTGCCGCACAGTTCGGCGCTCGAGGAACAACATTATGTACCGTAGCGTGTCTCGGGACAGCTGAAATGGTGCCAGTAACCGTAGCCGCATCTATCTATCTGCGGGAAGCTACGCTCTGACGTGCATATTGTCACGCGATAAAAACCGTGTAGGTTGATGTGGAGACGTATGATCCCAACCCCTCTTGACTGCTGTTAGATTTTCTCGCGTACCTGCCTCACTGCAAGGTTCGCCTGTAAGGCTTGTCTGTCTTGCAGGCAAATCCGACGGGGCAAGTGGACCCTCATCATGAGCGTAGTTTAGAGGTCTGTCTTGTTCTTGTTTTTGATTATTTTTGCGGCCCTGGCGAGATGCATGTTGTCTGTGCAAGCACGCAGGCCACCCTACACTTGGTGGCTGTGAAGCTGTATGCATAGAAAGCTTTGAGGGACAGTGGTGGAAAAGGAATTTGTCCCTGGACTGTACGTAGCCAATAATGAGCCGAAGACAAATCACATACCAGCTATCTGAATACTGTGCCGACACACGTCGTTGGCGCCTGCGGTTGGTGCACTGCGCGTTACACTCTGAGAGACGAGGTTGCATCTGATACCCGACTCGGTTTCGCCGAACGGGCTATTTTGTGGCGGAGAGAGTGGGCTCACCGTGCACGGCACATCAGCACTGGGCACTGTGTTGTGGATGCTTGCCCGGAGGCCTCTGTTTCAATGTAATCGTCAGCTACTGTAGATGCTGCTATTAATAAGGTTATAATCCAAGCCGCACAAGAAGAAGAAGGCTATCGGCAGTAGTGGTCGAGACACAGAGGGTACATAAAGTACCGGTGGTACATGACTTGCGCATGCATTTTCTGTCGTGGGCGAGAGCGCAACGCAATGAACTCCTCCCAAACAGTAGTAGTGTATACGTAAAGAGTGGATAACATTATGGAGTAGAAATAAAATACATTGAACAATTTGAAGTCGCCCAGCAAAATATTACCAGACATATTGAAAGAACAGAGCGCGGCCTTCGCCGCACCACTCTGGCCGAGATTATAAGGTGTGCTTGATGTTCATACCAGATTCCGAACGGGTATTATATTCCAGACCAGAGTGGTGGTAGATGTTTATACGTGCAATGCGGTACAAGTAGGCTATATCATGAGACTTGACCGATACGTTAAAGTTTTGTTCTCGAGGCAGATCTTGAAAATAAAAACAAAAAGTCCATGGGCGCCGCGGAGCACACTGCTGCCGCGAAATACAGGATTACACGAGTCGTTCGAGTAAAGAGTGGATTCTTTTCGAGCCGAGAGAGATGACGCTTTTGCTACTCAGTTCGAGGTGAAAACTGTTTTTTTTTAGTGTTAAAAAATACATGCAAGCGAAAGACGCTTAGGAAGGGCGACCGCTCACAATGTTGCCTCCATTCGCTATTGTACGCATGCATGTCCTGCGGCAAGATCACCACGAAGACAGGTGTACCCTATTCTGGAACAAACTAAACAAGGGCCTCGACGGCTTTCCACAGTGGGCTTGATTGACAGCAAAGCCAAGCAAGATCGGCCATCCACACAGCATGTCAAGTACTAATAGTACCACAAACAACACCCGAATTTATATGTTACCTTCCTGTACACGAAGTGAATACCACAGCAACAATAATGGTCCCCCTCGCCTTTGCGCCTACGTTCATATACAGGAACTCCCTGAACGACGACTGGAGTGCTTTGCCCTCGTGCTGTTGGGGTGGTGTCTTACGTTCTGAAATCCTCACAAATAGGGTTAACCCGTTTCCCACTGCATAAACAGGCCGACTCTACAGTAATTCCGAAGTGGTTTTTCCCCAAACGTGGGTGCGGTTCTTCGCTAAAAGGGGCTAACCAGGAATAGGGGGGAGATGGCCATGACGTCAGCACAACCCCGCTTAGGCAGTCGACGGTGTCCGGATCAACCGGGCTTGCCGCCGCCTGCTCTGACGGCTCGTGCAAAGGCCTCCAGAGCTTCCGCGTCGTGCCCCCCCCTTGCCTGGACGATCAGTCGATCGATGGTGGTGGCGGTGGTGAAAAGGGATTGGGGTTTGATTGGCTTGATTAGTTTTACTGATTTTGATTGTCTCAGAGGTGAAGGCTGTTGCAAGATATCTCTCCGACATAGGTGCAACGTGACATGTCGATTGCTTCTGTTGTGTTGAAAAGCTGACGCCTCTTCAAATATTCGCTATCGCCAGTTGACCCACGAAGTGCTCACTTCAAAAACAATTTACGGGTTATTGTGCAATGGTTGCCGGTTTCAACCACAACAACAATTGACGAGAAGACAACCAAACATACGGGAGCGGACGGCAACATACTTGTGCAGAAAACAGTATCGTTAGCCATGTTTGAATACAAGGCACCGTGTGAAGGAAAAAAAGACATCACGATTCTGCGCATACGTGATACAGAGCTTACAATAAGAGGGTGCTGGTCGAAGTGCAATAACACACGGCATTTTTTCAAGGACAAGAGGAAGTGTTGATCGAAGTGCCATGGGTACCTTCGGGACAACCAGAAACGACCACCATGTCGGCCGCGTCACACCCCGTGCGCTCTGTGGAGTTCGGTGGCGTCGGGCGAGGCTAGTACTGTGGTAAGGGGTCATGTGGGAATCCCTGGGGCTGTCCCTTCCTTCCCCACGTGTTTACTCCGCACCATGGAAAATACGCTAAGAAACATAAGTACAGGATCGCCCACACCATGGGACACCATGATACAGGACGAGAATAGCTTCACTTAGTCTACCTGGTAGGTATGTAGACGACGCGGTAGCTTCTCTCACAGATTCACTTGCTTGCGGGTGATATTGACAACATGCGGCAAGCCTTTCTTTCCTGATGCTCATGAGATACACCCTTAGCTGTCATTCACCCTCCTAGCACCCCCCTAGCCTTCTCGGCTCTAGCCTTTGCCCTTGTTTCGTCGTAACTCAAATCCGAGCTATCAAAGCAGCCCCCCCCCCCCGCCTTCCCCCCTCCCCCTTTTCCCCCCCCCTCCCCCCCCTCCCCCTTTTTCCCCCCCCCCCCCCCCCCCCCCCTCCCCCCCCCCCCCCCGCTCCCGATTCCCCCTTCCCCCCCCCCCTCCTCTGGTCGGTAAAAACCCGGCGTACTCCATCCCGGCATTGTTGGCATGCGAGAGTCTATATTCATACGACTACGGCCATGTATGAGAATGAGTACACCCCCTCCCCCCTTCGCCTGCACACCTAGCCGATGGAACTTGTGCATCGGGCTTAGCTTACATTTTTTTTTTAAACTGGTAGGCGGGCGAGGTGTAGAACTTCCCATTTGGAGAGACTCAGAAAAGTTGGGCGTTTTAGTAACCTTGCCGTACACAACACGCAAAAAGAAATCGGACAAGTAAACCTGCACAGGCAAGAGAGTTCATCGGTGCCATACCTGCAATAGGCTGCCGAGTTTGAAGTGCACCGCCGCCAAATTTTCATCCACGGATATCGCCCTCTCGTACGACCTCTGCGCGCGCGTGTCCTGTGGTTGATGTGGACCCGCCGGGGCGGCGGCACCCACCAGCATGTATTTGTTGGATGCATACGCAGAATGCCGCAAGGGGATTTTGTCAGTTGTCTATGAGACGCTACGACGAGTGATCGAGCTGTACGTAGCCATCGAACGTTGGTGCTTGTGTGGTGTGCGTAAAAAACAAAAGTAACTGCTGGTTGTGCCTCCTTTCTTGCGTGTGTAGTACAGCAACACTGCGAACATCCCGTAATCTGTCCTTTCTCTCTACCAGTTGCCCCGTTGACTACTCGAGTCAGGGAGCGGCGGTAACGCAAGGCGAACGTTCGTTGCTTTTAATTTTTGAGTCGTTTTGTACGCACAAAGCTTTTTCACCACTTTACACCTGGTCACGACCATTTAACTACATACGAAGTACCTGGTAACAGGTACAGCATGAGGTTCCTTCTTCGACACCAAAACGCTACAGATGCGGCCGCGGGAGAAGGGGGGAGGGGGGAGGGGCGGTGATACAATCACTGCCGGAGAGGATTAACTCCGCATTGAATGCTATCGGCGCCACGTGAACGGAAAACAGGCTCCGTCTATTCAATCACCACGATGCGTTTGTATTGACGCGCGATAAATTTGACAGAGGAATTCCTCCGTGTTCCACTGCAACGCCAAAGGACGGGGGCGGGGGGTGTATTCATGTCATGCACGGCCGCACTTTCTATTCGCGACTGATTCCCTCTATCCTTTCCGGTTTCTACCATGGAAATCGGCCGCACCTGTCCTAGTTCCCTCTGAGCGTCTCCGAGCTGCACGAGCCCTCTCGCCTGAGACGTGGACGTTCTCCCACGTCCTCCTTCTCGTCCTCCTGAGGTCGTGTTGTCTGCATTTTCCCCGTCGAACCACCTCGTAAACGCCTCCGCGGCATCGGCGTGTTTGCTCTGCTCGGCTTTCACCTGTCCGAGGCCGTACCACGCCGGCCAATGGGATTCGTCCCTTGCTAGTGCCTGTACACGAGAAAGCGCAGGAGGGTCACAAGGGCGTGTTGTGGAAGATGTGTACCCATGGCTGCGCGTGTCTTACCCAGCTGGAAAATTTAGCGGCGAAAAGGGCAGCGACGAAACCACAAGTTCAGCAGTAATAGAAATTGGTGTACGGTATGATGACGTGAAGGTGGCTTTATACTGTGTAGTGCTCGGTGTGCCGCTGCTGAGAAGGGGGGCGCTTCGAACGACTTGTACAGCGCTAAGAGACAAACACCAAGAGGTCTCCTGTGAGTTTTCCCGTATGCGTTTCGCTCGCCGACATACCGGGATTCGGAGCGGAGAGGAGAGGATTTCATCACAAAGTTGCAGCTGTGGCGGCAAGGAATATCCCGTGGTTAGATCATCGGCAGGCGTGCTCTACTTTATTCGCACAACTTTCATTCACGTCGTCGAGTAACATGTCCCCCCATCTCGGCAGCGTGAGCAACTAACGCTCGTATTAGATGAGAGTTTCGTTCATCGCCCTCACCAAACAACATTTTGCGCATTCTGTTATAAGTTGGGTTCCTTGGTCGTCACAGATCATACAACGGTTACTTGATCGTTCACAGATCACACGACGGCTACTTGGTTGGTCACAAATCATACGAAAGCAACCGCGCTCTTGCCCTCCAACTGCCGCCCTACCCTCGCGCGTGCACTCTCTCCTCCTGCCCGTCCCCCTCCAATAGTGCTGACTCAAACCCGTCATGTCTTACCCCCTCGAAATAAAAAGCCGCGCCGTCAAGGTCCCCTCTCCGGTGGAGGTTTCCAGCTTGCCCGCAAAGAGCTTCGGCGCTAGCTGCGTCGACAGCCGAAGCCTCCTGGAAACATAGTAACGCCGCATCGGTGTTCTCCCTGTCTTCTAAGAGCCGACCCATGTTGCAGAGGGCGCGCGAGTGGGATGACGGCGTCGAGATTGCGTCCTTGTTTCGAGCACGAAGTTGGGGTTCGGAGAAGGAGTGGGAGAGAAGGAGTCAAGGTGGGTCGGTGAACGACAAGAAAAGTATGGAACACAATACGGCTCATGGGATGCCGAAACCCTCTCACAATGCTGGAAGGGAGGGGAGTAGCGTGTTGAGTGTCGCCGTGAAGGGCTACGACCGAAGAGGACAACAACGTCACAGGAAAGGAGCGGAACACGAGAGGGGAGCAGCATCACGTGCTGGACCTACGCTCGAAACGCAAACCGGGGGCTTGTTGCATACACCGCTGATGGTTCGCGGAGAAGCGCTCGACGAACGGATACCCGGCACAAATCGGAACCATTACCCGACCCGGGTAACGGGTATCCGGCGGGTATAGCGGGTACCCACCACAAACTAGCGGGTACCTGGGGATCGATTACCCGGGTACTGTTGACGGGTACTCGGAATACTATTGCGGTGATTGAATTTCTTATACGGCGGTTCTCGCACTCCTTAAGTGGCGCAAACAATGGAGAATATAGCATAGACTGAGGTCGGATGTCCGAAGTGCAAAAATACCAGATATTTGGTACCAGGTACAGTCGATTTTATCACAGAAACAGAACCCCAGCGGTCCACACAAAGCCTACTGGTCCCCATTGCTGACTACATATCGTGTACACAGCATAACCGTGTGTGTAAATTGGACTAAGCTGGTGCATGCAACGTCAAAACTGAAATTTAGGGGACGGTGGAACTTTAGCCACACCCGTATCATATATTGTGCCAGGTATTATACAAACTGGTATCAAACCAAGGGGGTGAACGATGTTGTGGACAACACAACCGAGAGAACTATTGCTGCTGTCTTGCGCCCACGACTGCAAAGCGCCGCAAAACAAAGAAAAGCCAGAGTAGTGCATATTTTCAAGAACATACCTGAAACTTGGATAAATATGGAACACGGCACCCGACGTGTTGGTTGTTGCCTTTGGTGTGAGGGAGCCGACCGGGACAGGTTAATGCAAGGGCACACATGATGGTAGAATACAAACAGGTTTATATTATCGGCGCGATGCTCCGCAAAAGTGAAGGCACAAGGCATATTGAATGCCACAGCAGGGAGAATCTTGCCCGTGACATACCGGTAACCGCCTCGTACACAGACACACGGCATCCTCTCCCTTCCCGCCCTCGTCTACAGAAATATAAACACTAAACGTAAAATGCTACACGTATGTCAGAAAGAGAGCTGTATGTTACAGCTCTGCTCTCAGGGAGAATCACGACCGTGACACAACCCTCTCGTACACAGACACACGGCATCTTCCCCCTCCCCGCCCTCCTGTAGAAAAATGTAAACACAAATAGTAAAAAAACAAAAATGAATCATTCAATGATACACACACCCTATATCAGAAAGAGAGAGAACTGTATGTTACAGCTCTGCATTGAAAACCAGAGGAAAGCAAGTGTCGGCACATGAGACAAGACAAATTTGATCCTACGACTCGAGGAAAAGTCAAAAGTCACGAATCAACCATGTGGCCGCTTGGCCGTTCGTTGTCTTTTTTTACCGCTTATAATCTGCAGCTCAACGAATAGGAGGAATTACCCTCTGCGGCCTTGTGAGAAAGCTAAACGGGTACCCGTTTGCCAAATACCGGCGGGTATTACCTGCGGATATCTAAATGGGTACCCGTTTGCCAAATACCCGCGGGTATTTCAATACCCACGGGTATTTTGGCATTACCGGATTCGGCAACGGGTATACCCGTGGTGGATATTTCGCCGGGTACCCAGGTATTTTTGAGACGGGATGCAGCTCTACTCTTTGAGCCGGCCCGCACCTCTGAGAGGTGCCATCTTTAAGTGGTAACAACAGGAGGTATTTGCTCGTTTCCCCTCTCCTCCTCCTCCTCTTCCTCCTCTTCCTCCTCCTGCTTCTTCTGTGTCCCCTTCTCAACCGTTTAGTACTGGTGTGCGTTGTCCTGATATGCACTCGTGCTACTATGTACTATGCGTACTATACGGCCATCGTTGTTTGGGATCAGCCGCACGGATGCTATAACGTTAGCGTTGACCATAAACTGCGTACATCCTACGCCATTGTGCAAGCTGTCTTCACTCAAGAATTTGTAATCCTCGTCTTGAGCGACGCGCGGCAAGCTACGGCTCACCTCAAGCATTCGGAACGCCTTGGCAACGGCATCAGACAGGAGCTGCGGCGAGTAGTGCGCTACGGCGTCCAGGTCTCGACGCCGGAGCGCCAGAACCCGAACCATTTCCTGCGAGTGGATGTGACGGAAGGACACGCGACAGCGTCTACCATCACGATTATTTTTGTTGTCGGAAATTCGGCGCGCCAGGAAAGGGAACGCACCAATCTCGCCAGTCCGTGCGTCCCAAGTAATCTGAAAGTATCATCCCCCTCGTCTTGGGGTACGCCACTGGCACCGCGTAGCGGACTATCTTATCCCCCCCGCGTCACGCGGCACGCATAGCCCTCTCAGAGATCGACCATGCGCATATACATATGCATCGCGTTCACGTTAATGCCCCACATACTTACCTCGGACAAAGCTCGAGCGATCGGCGCCGGCGGTGCCCCGTTTCTTGTCCCCAAATCTTCACGGTTGTCATTAGTACCCGCTGCTGCCTCCCCCGCCGCCGCCGACACCTTCGTCGCCGGCGACGCCACTGCCCCTGCTAGAGAAGGCAAAAACCTTCGTTCGAACGAGCCGAACCACTCGGTTGCCATCACCAGTACGTCCGAACGGATTTGTGGTTCGTCTGACTCGTCGTCGCCTGACTGAAGGTTAACCCGGAGGGGTGGGGAGGAGGGGCGAATTTCGGGGTGGGTCAGGCAAATGGAGTCGCGGTGCAGCAGGTGAAGAGAAAACCGTTCAGCGTGTGAACTAGTGCGGTAGGATAGCAAATCGATTCCTTGAGGTATCAGAAGATATAATTGTGTTGTGTTCCTCTCGCGTGCCATCGAAAACTATAACTTTCGTTGGCTGGAAACACTCTGGTCCCGATCGAAACAACCGCTCCATCCAATCCCATCCACGGCCATACGTTCTCCCTACGGAACCTTCACCCTGAGCACGGCTCGCTCCACGCCTCCTTCGCGAGAAACCTTGTCCATTTCGCAGTAACAACTTGGCGGGACACGCGACGTTCGGGATATTTCGGAGACTCCGATATGGCATCAGCGGCCGCGCAGTCGCGCAACACGTCAACATAAACAAGCCCCCCCCCCCCCATCCCCACCCCGCCGACATCAACATTCGTTCCTCATGAACTCTCCCTGTCTTACGTCAGCCTCTCCATCGAACTCCGCTTGATCCACCACCGGACGTCTGCCCTCTGAAATCGCCGCTTGACGACGCACTTGCCCCCCTATCTCACAGGCTCCACCGTGATACTTTTTAACGGGTCCACGACTGTCCCAACCTCCGCTCGGTCCAGACTTTCTCCTTGTAGTTCGCGGGAGAGATCGATCGGCACCCCCCTCTGGGAATTTTGTTCGAATCAAAGAAGCATCTTGATGAGACGGAGAGGGACCGTCCGCTATCGGGGGGATCGAAAATCCCACCGCGGAGCGCGGACGTGGCCGAGATTCTGCGCTTTGTACGCCTGCCTGTCGATGTGCTAAACAATTTGACGACGGGAGCCGCTCGGTCTCGCGGCCTGTCGAACATGTGTGTTTGGCGGAGGAAAAGAAGAAGGTAAGCTTTGTCTTGCGCGTGTAAAGGAACTACGAAGATAAAAGAGTACTTGCATCACGAGCGAAAATTGATGTCCGGTTGTGACTGACTGCATACATACGGTCAACTTACGAGCGGAAAAAAAAGTGAGCCTAAAACCTGCCGCCAACAACGTCTACGTTCGGCAGTGTAGCTTGGTGTGGACCTATCGAGCGCTGCTACTCATCTTGCCTCCTGCGGTTAGCGTCTAACAGAATAGCACGTAATCCTATAAATGCCGTATAGCACGCAGGAGAGCACCCTCCCTGGGATGATTTTCTGAGCTGATGTTCTCCAAAAACAATACCTCAAGGGGGGCACACCCAGCGAAAATTATGCCCTTTAAAAACAAGTGGTCGGTATCTTCCCATGGAGGCATCGTTCGGTATCTGCACTCCCCCCGAATTCGAAAATATCAGCTTGGAACTTCGCCCGAGCGTGTGTGCTATGTAACTTGTGTGTTATACGGGTAGCTAGCTCAGGCCCACGATCTTGTCGCAAAGCCAGAGCTGCTTGCTCGTGTGCTCCACAGACGCACCCTTAAGCCCGCGCTCTCGGAGATCATCGGCGCTCTTAACACCTCCACCATCGCCCGTGTTGGCACGACGCCACGGGTAGTCTTCACCTTTTGGCGGATCTGGCTCCTCAAACGACGTCCGCCGCCCCGCCACCACTGTTAGACTCCTCGCCGATCCGCACAGCGCCTCCTTCCCACCGCCCCCTCCCCAGGCGCTTATTTCTATACGTTTCTCGTCTTTGTCGTCCTCCCCGGTCGCTTTGTCGGCTACCGCGTCGTTGACACAAGTACTACTGCCATTTGCAGCGGGCGAGAATGCAAACGGGGTCCCTTGGGCGTTTGAGGCCAATCGCCCGTTTCCGTCGCGTCTTCCTTCCTCACTCTCGTCCCCCCGAAGCTCTCCCTCGACCACAAAAAAAATCGCGGCCCGTGCCCTCTCTCGAGCATGTAGGGTGGCCTCCGGTGGCACTATTCATTCTACCTCCTTCACTCTCTCTCCGGGCGCCTTCCGGAGTTCCGATTTTGAGGATGAAGTTGTGCGTCATGCTGACGTCCCGTTCCTGGTAGTTAGGGGAGGGGGGGGTTGTGGAGGGCACCGGGTGTGGCAAGTGACAACGTGATATAGTGTCTCGCCGTCGATGGAGCGCGGGTAAGTTTGCTGAATGCTACTAAATACGGAAGAACATAGTAATCAGGCCCAAATCTGCTTAGTAAAAGTGCTGGAATATACCTGGTATAGATTTTGTACATATGATGGGGCTTGATTACTATGGTCCACCGTAGGACCGTCTCGTTATACGATAGTGCCAAAGGACTAGCGGCCGAATCCTCCCGCGGTTGATGGGCTGAAGCCAGCCGAAGGATCAATATCTACGCCTGACATGTTCGTGCGAAATTGAGTAGGATCTCATCCCCTGCGCGTGCTCGCGTTGGTAAGACATACGGTAAAAAAATACCTTTTCAAACAGAGGTGACTGCAGATACGGTGCGTGCGGTGGGTTCAGACGGATTCAGGTGTAGTGCTTTGTCAGTTGGGCAGCCGCTTACAATCCTTAGAGCCTGTGCAGTTGCGTCCTGAAAATAAATTGATCGCAGAGAAATCACATTGGTAGTGGTCGAAAATGGTGTTGGCGCCCGCAGTTTTCCTATTGGTCAATATTTTATATGCTGGAAACATTCGATTGGATGAAAATGCCTGGTCGGCCGGTGTGAACATCCAGGGTCACGATTTTACTTCTCGGAATCAAATAAAAAAATCGCAATGGACCGTTGATGATGACCCTCTACTGTATTCTTTTGTTCCGACCAGAATAAACCGCGCCAGATCCTTCGGTATCCTGTATCACGGTGGTCCGACGGTAGTGCCCTAAGGGTCAATGCAAGCGGTAACAAATCTCACCAACGCGCAAGCTTCTGGCACTTTCGTAGCAACGATTTCGAGCGCTTTTGGCGTTGCCCGGATGCATCGCTCTGCCGCGGCGTCTGAGCAACGCCCAACGTCGTCGCCCACGAACAGTTTCTTCCCCAAACTGAAAGCGCTGCCCCGTTCGGTGCTTTGTTCCGTTTCGATCGTTGCCGGGTCACTCTCCCCACCACCGCTGCTGCTTGTACTCTTGGGCGGCGGTGGCCGTGGCCGATAACAGCGGAAATATCCGGATGCCAAGGGCGATGCTGGGGAGGGCACATCGGAGCCATCGTCGTGGTCATTAGCGGTGCATGCCTGGCCCATCTTACGGCTTCTATCGCACGCCACACCACCACCACCACCACCACCATGGTACACGCGGCAGCCGGAGGCGGACACGGAGCCCTCTCCCCGAGGCCGGCCCTCGGGCTCTTTGGGCGACACGAAGCACACCATGGCGAGGTAAAGGAAGTCAGACAGTGATATCCGCCTTCTTCTGTCATGGTTCGGTCGGGCCACGCCCGGAGGAAGTCTCGCCATCTGGCTTGGACGCGTCGGGGAGGCGGAGGAACGGCAAAGGTCTCGACAAGGGAGAGAGATCCACGGCGGATTGAATATCAAAACAAAAACCGTCTTGTTATCGCCCATGGTATCGAGCCACACACGACGAAAACGAGGGGTTGACGGGCAGCGACAGCATAGGCAGAGACAGAAAGGAGCAGCGACAACTCAGGCCAGCGATAGCAGGCGGTGTAACGCGAAGAGCGGCAATTTCTTCATAGTAGCAGGCTAATGATGTCGGCCATGTCGCCGACACTAGGGAGGCCGGCTAACGCCAACTAACAAATATTGGAGATATCAGCAGTAGCTGCCGTGCGTTGAAACTCGTCACACTGAGAGGTGCCAAAGTGAGGCGCAATTTCCGCAACCTTACTCTTCTCCATGCGCACGTGGTGGTTCTCGCCTGCATCTCAACGGTGGCGATGAGGTCCCTGAAGTGCAAGACGGACTTGTCTAAAAATACCTCTTTCGCCACTCGCACGCAGTCTGGGAGGGTCATCCATACCGTTTGGGTCGCCTGGTATGTGTACCACGACAAAGAATCACGATAGCGGGATAGACACCGTGCCGCAAGGGTTGTGAGTCAACATTGCTTGCGACAGCCACAGGAGCTGCTGAGTGCGATCGACACATAGGCGGGAACAACACGGGTGAACACAGTATTGAACCTCCTCTTTTCGTAGGGAACACGTGCTACGCCTATAAAGAGCGTCTTGACTATTCCCAGTCCCTTTATCCGTTTCTACGTACTGTGGCGAAAATTACCGTGTAAATCGACACTCACAGGGTAATTCGACAGTCCCCGTTGGCCGTCTCTTCCCTGTAGCGGCAGCCGATATAACATACCCAAAGCGAAAACACAACTGCAAGAACCCATGCATTCTCCCGTTCGAGTTGCATTTTATCGCCGTTATATCGCCCAAAAACGCCTCATCGACGGAAACCCGGCCCCGTCTCGACACGCAGTCGCTCACCGCCTTCTGTTTCGCGCACACTCGAGCCACTCGGTGCGCCTCCGCTCTCAAGTCGCTTCCACGCGTGCGGGGGAGCAGCAAAGGGTCCAACGAGGCACAAAGGGCCGGGGAAAAAAAATGTGAATATGGCGTGAGGCAGTATGCCAGGGGTTGGTGTCAAGTAGCCACCCCCACAAGGGTTAAGCACAAAGGTCAAGACCCTGGAGGACCAGGGCGAAATCGAGATGCGCACATGGTAACCCCACCAAGAAAAAACACATTTATTTTATCGCGCTTGCACTTCTCGTGTCGAAAAGTCGTGCCAGTACTGTGCAGACCAGTGTGGATGTAAAAGATGAACGTGACACGACTCCATTGAAAAGATTTGCCGTTTACGTCGAGGAAAAGCAAAGAGCAACTTTTGCTGCCTCCTGCCTGCACAGAGCTCTGGGTACGTTGCGTATTTACATCGCGATCGCAGTCTCACAGAAAAAAGTACAGCTCCTCCGAACCGTAGAACTCTTCCAGGAATCGCGCGAACACTTCCACCTCAGGATTTTGCGAACGATAAAACTGCACGTTGCAAACAAGGTCCAGACATACCTGCGGAATACCCATTCGATGGTTGGGAGTCGATTGAACGCACAGTATTCATATTGAAGGTGAGAGCCCTGAACCGGCAAGGAGGGTACCTGCCGACAACATACGCTTTTGAGCAAGGGGCATCGGCTTTCCGCCCGACAATTCTGATGCAGTGTATACCGAGGTGCGGCAACAATGGGACAATGTTGGCTAGGCGTTGATATCCCTTTCCACCCAAATATGTCAAGCTGTCTGCCTTACTACGTAAAGCAAGAAGCAGATACCGTTGAAATAGATATTAGACGACCTTTTGTGAATGCTTGGTGCAACACAGTATACAACGTCCATCTACCAGTGTCAAATAGCCTTTTGATGACGTACCTGATACATCACATCATGATCCCTTGTGAGTGCTTGTGAGGTACCTGGGTACATAAGCTGGACAAAGCACGGGGTTAATCTATGACCCATAATTTACTTGTCGAAGTCTTACCGAGCGAACCATGTGCACGATGCCATGTCTGTTCTTGACGTGTTGATACGCGAATGCCGGGAAGGAGGCGTGTTTGCGTAAACCGGCGTCCAGATTGAAGAAATCTTCTTCCGCGGCGAAGTTAGCCTGTTCCGCGCGCCGTCTGAAAGATTGAAGACAACGAAGACATACCTTCAGCCCGCGAATCGGACGTTATTAATCAAAGAGACATCGACAATGTGTTTGAGGTTTTCGGCCCCAAACAGGCACCGTTGCGCACAATGGAAACCAGCCGTGGTCTACAGCACTTTGCATGACGGGTAAAGTACAAGCCACACCTAATCCGCGCGTGTGTTTCAGTGAGACACCAAAATAAACAAAAACAAGTGCAGATTCCCTCGCCTGCTACTATCAGTGTCACCAGCTCTCAACTTTTTTTCAAACGTTGCGACTGTTGTCTTGGTCTTTTACACATGGGCAACATCAAGTTGTGCGTTTGTGCGTGGCAGGCATTGTATGCGAGCAGCCGTTATCCAGATTTTGATCCCCGATATCGTCCCTTCCTCGCCTGGCATCGTATATCCCGTCCATGAGCTTTAGGACCCAACCGATGCTTTTCACGCGCGGTTCCAGATCATCCGTTGAGACCAAGATTGACATCAACCTTGGGTACGGCGACAGACCTGAGGCCTTTCCAGCTACAGGTTGACCCCGATTTGGATTTCCACCTCCTTTCTCGAGCTGCAAAGCAAAACATAAAAAGAAAGACGGACATGTATGTATACGATGCTATATACTGATGTAAAACAAGTTGAGTATTATGCGGTTGCCTCTGATCGCCCGACGTGCAACCGAGATACATATGTACGAGCCTCGGTCGGGCGATTTTAAACGAAGTCAACACCTCAAACCCGCTCGACGAGCAGTTGTCGCTCATCATGCATAGCTGCTTCTGAACTTAGTAAGCATACTTAGCAAACATCATTAGGAGACACAGACGCGGACGTTCGATTTCGTCAGATCAGTCAGCATACAGAAGGCGTCTATTTCAAGTTCTGTGAGATGTACGCGTGATATTTGCATGTCGGCCTGGACGGTATACTTTCACGAGGAGGGTGAAAAACGGCTCCCATCAAACCGTGCGAGTAGTCAAATACTGCTGTACTGCCCAATCACATGCAAGACGCTCGCCGAAATCGAGCGAGTTTTCTCGGCGTCATGCCTGTCCGTTGCAATAGTCGAGATGCCCGCTGTTAAGCATGTCCATCAACAGCCTCCTGCTGTCGGGCTCCTGGCGTGGCGTGCCTTTCTGCTACCTCGATTGGAGCTGGACGTACTGCTGTACTTTTGTAGTGATTCAGCCAGCACCGAGAATCGTCCTCGATGTGATCACACGCTGTCGCTTGATGATGGCGATTAACGACCATCGGCTGTGAGACCCGGACGTCTAGCAAGCTCCCACTCGCCCTCCAATTACTTTTGTCATCAGCTTGCAGGAGCTGCTCTTCTACCTTGTTGTACAGTAACTGCTGTTACAATACCTGTAGAGCTACGTACAGACAAAGCAGCGTACAGTGTGATGCAAGCAAGCGAGCACATCTGGGATTCGTTTTACAAGCATTCGCGTTGTATCAGCATTGCGCATGCTTGTCGTCGAGTACGTTCACACGTTACACGTGCCACGTTATTATGTACCTGGTGTTTTGCCTCAAACACCAAAAAACCTAAACACCAATGTGGTGTGAGCCGTGAATCAACGTGAACCAACGTGAACCAACCCAACTCACGTGTACGCACGGGCGGTTCGAAGAGAGTAATGCAAACGACCTAAGAGCTTGAACGGGTCCCCCGTGTCTTGCTGCCCACATCCACCCGCAGATTTTTGGTGCACTTTCGTCTTCGTGCCGCCTTTGGCCGCCACTGGCTACTGATGGACAAATAACACCGCCGTGGTCGTCGGCCATTACGATGTTTTATGTGTACTGTATCAAGTATCAAGATATGAAGATATCAAGATCAGACCAGTTTTATCGGTCGGTTTCCCCTCTTCTCTCGTGAACCGCAACATAGGAGTTCCAATTGGCGGAGGCCTCTTGTGTTCGAATTTGAATTTCTGCAATTGGAAAAAAATGGGTGTTGGGTTTTGGGGCAGAGAGCGGTGAGTGTCCGTGCAAGCTGTCCACTTTCCACGCCTCAACGTGGGTGGCTCCGCTGATCACGGCTCTGCCGACCCTTCGGGTTCTATACCGTTGCTCCAGTTAGCGGAAAGCTCGAGGAAGTCCCTTCTCGTTGACAGCAAGCGAAAAAAATGGGGGATGAAATCGACTTCGATGATCTTCTCGCCGACGCGGAGCAAGAAGCCGATATGTACGACGACTCCAGGGACGACTACGACAGGGAGGCTGAGATGGCCATGGAAGCGGAGGTGGGCATGCGATGTCCGCTGCACTCTGTCGACCGTCGTACCTCTAGTCAACTCGCTGAAGGAAATACAGAATATAGGTTGCCCTGCTGGTAAATCACAGACATTCTCTTTTCTCTCTCTTCGACGAAGCAACGCCCAGTCTGTCTCGCGAGGGACGCTTGTGTGTGCTGACCCGGCGCGAATCTAACAACCCAACTGCTGCTGTGGCTGGTACTGCTATAGGTGCTTCAGTGTCGTTGTTCCAATCAGGACCGGAAGCCTGGTAGCCAGCAAAGATCTCGCAGCGATTCGCACTCAGGAGCAGGCACGGCCGCCATGCTCGCACGTCGCGCCTATTTTTGGTGCATGCAATCCGGAGGACCGACTTTCCTTTCTATGGTCGACATAAAACGTAGATACAGCAGCAGCTCAGCCGCCGCCTAGCCGCTACTTCGCAACCGCAGCCGGAGCAGCAGTTACAGCGCGCAAATAAGGTTGTTAATCGAGTATACAAGATCTGGACCCCCGGGAGGCTCCCTACTCACCTGATTCACGTCCACAAACGCGAACCCAATCGTTCATGTCAATGCCTCACTGCTACCTGGTGCCTGTACCAAATACCCGTTACGTATCCACTATGAACGTAAATGTAAGGACCGGGCGTATAAATATCAAGACCAAATAGTTCTTACATTTTCGTACGTGTTGGTCTTACATGTTGATAACTCACCATGATACACATACGTACCACTGGTATTATATCATGTGTTGCCTCCCGCCAAAAATCAAAGGAAACACGATATACAAGGTCTGCTGCTACTGCTTCGTATAGACTCATGGACTATCTACAGCGGCAGCAGACTCTACCAGGGACTGCTGTAGACTGGCCGGCTAATAGGACACTCATAGCCCGAGTCGAGTAACTGCGTATTCGTGCTGGTACTGCTATTAATAGTATACCTGGTGGGTGGTAAAATATTCGTATGCTATTAATAATAGTGACAACGACGGAAGGAACAAACAAACAAACGAGAGACATTTATTATTCAGCTCTCCTTTTTGTTTACAGACAGGCAAGACTGAATCAGCACGTATACGTACGTATACACCATGTACCTGGTACTGCTTTTATACGGACAGTAGGAATCTGGCCATGCATGTTGGATGCTGGATGTCGTTGGGTATCAACAATATGGAGCGAACGGAATCATGTGGACGACAACATCAACACATCTATGCAGCAGACAGCAGGAGACAACATAACACACAACAGCGTTTACCCTATCTACATCTACCTTCGGGTTTCGACTATAATACCGGTATACCCGTACCTCGGATTTGAACTTACCCATAGAAATCTACGAGAATGTACGAGGTATAGTCCACGACAGGTATAGTCCACGACACGATAATGTACGAGGTATAGTCCACGACACGATAATACTGTTTTATACCAGGTATTAAACTACTGCTGTATGGTATACCGGTAGAAATGTTTCCCACCGCTCGGACAGATCATCGATTCCCACTTGATGATCTAGATCCTTCAAGGAAGATCTCTTCCCGATCTTGTATGATCTACTGCAGGTCATGTTGCCGGGTGGGACCCGTATATATAATCTGCATGATCTATTAGTATCATAGCACATGTTTTCTGGACTGGATCTGTACTATGCAGATCATGCTCAACCTCACAACGGCAGGAGAGGAACTAGATCATCTACAGCAGATAGATAGATAGGTAGATCATGATCTGTCTGTCCGAGGTGTGAAATGTACCATCAATACCAGGTATCACATCATATCATACGTACCATGTGCGAAGTAAGACCGATAATAATGCTGCTTTCGCGGCTAAACGATAACGACAGGCCTCCACAAGAACACCCGATGCTGGCGCCACGCACCTTCGCGGCGTCGGAATAGTGCCGCTGCCAGGGGTAACGGCAGGGTCTACAGCGGCCGCGGCGGCAGTGGGGGGGGGGGGGGGGGGGCTGGGCCGGGGGGGGGGCCGGAGTAAATCCGTCTTCGACCGCTGCCTTCGGTAGGAGCCACTGCCCCAGCCCCCCGCCTCTGGAGCAGCGCTTGGGCTTGTCTCCCCGAGAGGCGGGCGTCTCTGGCGGTTACGGTGGTGCTGGTGTTGGTTCAGGTGCTAGTGGCGTGGACGAGATTATGAAGGCCCTCAACAGCGATGGGTTGAGGTGCGTGGTGTTTGACGTGATGTGTGGTCAGGCAGACTGTGTTTCGGCGACCGCTGCAACTAGTTGTATGTCCTACCGCCTACCTGGTACCAGACAGAAGACTTGTAGACGACTTTCAGTCAGTCGAGTTACGGCCCTCTACGGTGTTTGGAGTTTAGAGGTACGGAATGCCTGCTATAAGTAGAATGAAGTGCACGGCGACGAACGATCGATTTCCTTGCCGAAGCTCAGTCGGTAGGACAGCAGTAGAAGCAGCCGTGCACAGTTCGGAGTACTGGGTGCTATTAATATGGCCGTAGACCCGTTATACCTACTCGTATGCACCGTACGATATTATTGAAACTGCCGCCACCACCGATGCTAAACGATGCCCTCCCCGAATCGTACCCTCCCTGTCCCCCTCCCGTTTGTCTCCTGTGCCGTTCGTTGTGGTGTGTCTGCGCGACGCCAGCCCGCTGCACCCGGTGCTGAAGGAGAGCTCGGACGGCAGTCGCTGGAGTGGGGGCCGGATGGCAAAGGGGAAGGCGAAATCACCATCCGCTCGCCGAGGTGGCTCAAGCAGTGGTGTTTGCAATAGGGGTTCCCGATCGGAAGGGGAGGTGAGAGGAGAGGCGAGGAGTGGAGAGGAGGGAAGGGAAGGGATAGGAGAAGTACAGTAGGAGTAGGTAGTGGTGGTATTTATTGTAGTAGTAGTGGCAGTAGTAGTAGTAGTAATAATAGCATTGTAGTAATTCAGTAGTAGCAGTAGTAGCAGTAGAGCTGTAGCAACAGCAACAACAGTACTGGTAGTAGCAGTAGTAGCAATAGCTAGGGGCGGTTCGTGCTGTGCCAATATTCCACGGTGTTTTCTCCGTGCAGCAGCACACTGCGTGCTCAGCATGCATGCCGCTATACACATGCATACACGAGGGGCGGCAACCGTCATCCTTTCCCACCACCAAAACGCCTCTCGTGTTCAATTTGGATTCTTGGCATACTTGCCGCGACGTTTTTTTTAAATCCTCCGGCGGATGGGTATAAAGAAAACCGCGACCAACGTCTGTCTCTTAGCGCGTCCGCCTCGAAGACGGCATACCTACGTATATACTTCGTATATATACAGTGGTGGTCCCTCTATAGTGCCGGTGTGAATGCGCCAGCCAATAATATCGGCACTATAGCGGTAACCGGCACTAATTACTCCGCACACTACCACCTCTGTGCCAAGGGATTCCTTAGGCACTTTTTTCGGGCAACTGGCGCTATAGAAGGACCACTTCTGTATATTAATCAGTTAGAATAGCAGTCGCCAGACCAACCGAAGCGCACGTTACGTAAAGTACTACAGCACCCGTCGCGGGTAAAGTCAAAACATACAGGCGGGCAGACAGACAGGCAGACATCCAGTCGAGCGTACGATCGAGTAGAGACACAGACCTAACAGATCGACGGAAAGCCAGACCGACCGACCGACCGACCGACCAGCAAGACAGACAGACAGACAGACGGACGGACGGACGGACGGAAACAGAGCTGCCTACCTTACTCTACCCCCTTACCCCCCCCCCTTACCAGGTAGGTACCTGGTATTAACCTATCCTTGAGGTGACTGGCATCGGTGCACCTGCATCATATCGGGTGCGGCGGTAGCGGAAGCTCCGATCCTACCACATTCTCCTCGATCAAACCCGACAAACAGTAGCTAGGCATGTCCCGGATTCTGCCGCGGACTTCGATGAGCTCCCGACTTTCCAACCGGTTGACCTAGAGTTGGATTTTGTTTCTGCAACGAAAGGGGTGAGGCCTTGAGACCTTTATAACCCTTTAGTGCTGCAACCACCTTTTTTGGGGACCAACTGCTTGGAATTAGTGTAGGATTGTTTTTTCTTTGTAGCTGTAAAGGGTTAAGGCCGACCCATCCGATTTTTACCGCGGTTTTCGCACGCAGGCCTCGCCTCGGGCGACAGCTTCGTCGTCTTCGTCGTTGGGGTCCTCGTGTGTCTGGACAGCGGGCGCGAAGAGGATCGACACGCGGGGGATGGTGCTGGGGCGGCCCTCAATGGAAGGCGACAGCATCCCGTTCATGGAGGTGACTTATTTTCGTGTCAAGTCTGGTTGTAAAATGTAAGGTACATTTGTACCTTCTGTCGCCATCTGAAGGTACCTCGTGGTTGCGATCAGACTGGTATTGCGTTAGTATAGCAGCAGTGGACCGACGTCAGGGAGGAAGGCCTGAACGCTTGCCGGTTTTCGGCCCGTTGAATTGTTTGGTTCGCTTGTCCTTTTGTTCCATGTTTTCTGTTTTGTATGACTGGTTTTCATTATTTCTTTCGTTCCAATGTTTCGTATCTTGTCGTTTCGTTCGTTCCATGGGTTCGTTGTTTCGTCCGTTCGAAAGCGGATGCTTCCATTGCTGCTGCTGCTGTTGTCTGAGTTTCGGCAGCGTTTTCAGGTTGTCGGGTTCATTATTTGTTTTGAGTTTTTTTGTTTTTTTTTTTCGGAGGCTTTAGAACAGGCAGGAAAGGTAGCGCGACCGGCAAAGCCACCCCTCACTTTCTGACACCTTTGAAGAACACCAAAGCACTGCCGCACGTGCATCGACCGCGGTCACTCACTCTCTTGAAACGAGCGGCGCGTGTGCGGCTTATGCAAGGTGACCTCTTCCGCTCGTTACGCCGCGGGCAGCAGAACACCTGACTCGTTTTTGCCGGGTAGGCATTTCCTGTTTCCTCCTACCCTATTCCCTTTTATAGGCAGGGGTGTCCCCTCCCCTCCCCCTCCTACGGCCTCCCGCCTCCCTCTTCATCACCCCCCCCCTGACGCCGCCCCTTACCTTCCTCTCTTCCATCTTGCGGTCACTTTTTTCTCTATCTCTCCTCCCCCCTACTCCCCTTCCCTCCCCTCCCTAAACGACAAGACGGGTGGACGCATGATGCACCTACGAGTGCGCGCGGCTCCCGTTGCCTCCCCCCTCTCCTCAATAGCAACTTCCTTGGGCACCACCCCCGCTGCGGGTGGCCTCCTCCGCACGCCCATGGAAACCCTAATGGAGAGGGTAACGGAGCGGCGGGTAATCGAGAGGAGCCTGGTCACGGCCGCCGAAGAGCGCGAAACAGCCGCAGCAGCCGTGGCGGTGGCGGCGACAGGAGGGGGCGAACGGGGAGAAGGGGTCTCTGTGGGGGAAGGCGGTAGCGGAGCGGGGACGGGGGTAGCGAGAGGGAGAGGCGCGGCGGGTTCGGGTAGTCTTGGTGGCGCCAGCGGCGGCGACGGCGGTGATAGTGGTGGTGGTGGAAAGGGTAAGGGTAAAGTGGGCGTCGGCGGGGCGCTGTGGGTGGACAAGTACGCACCCGATAGCTTCAGAGACCTGCTGAGCGACGAACGCATCAACAGGGAGGTGCTAAGGGCTGTCAAGGCGTGGGACCCGTTCGTCTTCAAGAGGGAGGTGAGTCTCGCAATGGGGGGGAATCAGCAGGAGGGGGGGGAGGAGGAGAGGGGGGTGGGTGTAGGAGAAAGAGAAAGGGGGGGGGGAGAGGGAGCAGAAGGAGGGGGGGTGTACTCATTACTATGTATGGTCGTAGTCGTATGACCATACACCCCCGCATCCCACCAATGCCGGGGCGGAGCACGTCGGGTTTTCACCGACCAGGCAGACATTGCTCACACCAAGCGCGAAGCGCCGTGAGGTGTTGGGCGAGTCGCATGAAGGGCGAGCTGCATCCTACTAAGAACCTCTAATGAGGCAGGTTTTCTTGCATATGGACGACACCATCAATGAATTGGTTAATTTTGTGGTGTGGCCACTTCCAGAGGCAGCAATGTGTTACTATGTGATTGCCTCGTGGGTGCCTTACCATCGACACACTACGTGATGTGATCATCCCCCTTGTCCGGAGTTAAGGTTCTCCCCGCACAATACTGATCTAACTCGACCGCCAGCCGTGGTGAGCGCAAAAAAAAAAAAAAAACGAGAACTTAAAAAACGGTGCCCTGGTTGTCTAGCTCACGCAGTGACAGGCGTGTTTTACAGCGTCGTCGTCGCCAACAGACGCCAACCCAACCTATTTCTCTCCCCTTCCCCCCCTCCCTCTAGTAGTCCTATATTATATACCTGGTATATACCAGGTATATACCAGGTATATAATATAGGACTACTAGAGGGAGGGGGGGAAGGGGACCAGGTATATACCAGGTATATAATATAGGACTACTAGAGGGAGGGGGGGAAGGGGAGAGAAAGAAGGGAGGCGGAAAAAGGATGAGTTCACCTTGCAGTGCGTCGTATGGTGGTTTGGCAGTTGTGAAAGGAAATGGGCGCGCCGGAGAAGGCGATCTGTCAGCGGAAAGGGGGAAGGGTGTGGGGAGGAGGAGGAGGGCGTGGGAGGTATTCATGTCATGCATGGCCGTAGTCGTATGAACATACACTCTCGCATCCCTATATGTGCCGGGACAGACCACGTCGTGTTTTCACGGACCGCGCAGACACTGCTTGCACCAAGCGCGAAGCGACATGATGCTCGGGGGGGGTGTACACATGTCATGCATGGCCGTAATCGTAACGACCGTAAACCCTCGTATCATCCCTACACTGCCGATAGGACGGGGGTTGGACTTTGGCACGTTGTTCTGTTCGGGGTTGTCCGCCCGGAGGAACGGCGTCGCCCTGCGAGTGTACTCCTCCTCCTACGCTGATTGTTTGTGTCTGTCTTTGTTTTGCTGCTGTTATGTACTGCAGACGAAGTCACCTGGTTAACATATTTCCTTGTATGGAGGACAGCGGCACCGCGGAATCGTAACGTCACAGCGCCCATTCTAACCCCCCCCCCCACGACTACGGCCATGCATGATATCGAGTACCCCCCCCCCCCCCCCCCTCCCGGTGTTATGGTCATACGACTGCGGCCATACCTTATAATGAGTGCACCCCCCCCCCCCCCCCCCCCCCCCCGGTGGCTCTCTTAGGAGTAGGAACGGGTCTCCGTCTCAAAAGGGATCCGTGGTCAATGGTCAAATGATTAAGGCGAGCAGCAAATCAGTACGCCCCCCCCTCCCAGCCCCGCCCCCCGCCCCCCCTCCCTCTCTGCGTCTGACTTTCCCTTGCTTTTATCCTCCCTCACCAGCCCTCACTCCTTCCGCGCCGCCCCCGGTGCGTCCTCGGGCCTGATCTTTCTCTGCTTGCCCCATGGGCCGTTTTTCTTCTGTTCTTCTCGGTCTCTCCCCTCTCGTTTGCGTGGCCGCTTGTGTTGTCTTTCGGACCACCTTCGCCGCCGCTGCCGCCACCGCCGCTGCTGTCGCCGCCGCCGCCGCCGCCGTGGGTTGTTCGGTCGACGCGGAGCAGCCGGCCAAAAGTGCTGGTCCTGGTGGCGCTTCGGTGAAGAAGACGGACGGGGGAGGGATGCCGTCGCTCGCTTCGAGCGAGGAGGCATCGGCGGATAAGAGGCCGGAGGCGCGGGTGAGGGAGGATGGGGGGGAGTTGTTGAGGGCCGGACGGAGGGAGGGAGGGAGGGAAGGAGGGAGGGAGGGAGAAAGAGATGTTTTTAAGAGAGCGAGCGAGAGTCCAATATTTAGCTGCAGCTGTAGTAGCACTTGATGTGGTGTGCTTCATTCACGTTTACGAGAGTGGTTACGTACGTAGTTGTCCTTCGTCCCCCTCCTTGCTTCAAATGTTTCTTCGACAAGTCCTGTCATTTTCCCGATAGCTCAACGGTGCCCCCCCCCCCCCCCCCCCCCCCCCTCCCCCTGCTACCCTCCCCGCACCCCCCCTCCCTCTCCCTCCCTACTGAGCCCCCCCCCCTAACCATAACCCCACCGCCCCCAGGCTTCCCCATGGAGGAGTTTGATACACTAGGGTATAGCGAGAAAACGATCTCTATCCTAGGAGATAGATAGTGGCTACAGGCGGCGAAACAAGGAGGGGATAAGATTAGCTTTTTTTCCCATGTACTATATGGAAACGACGTAATGAGCGCCCAAATGCTGGAGGTGTCTCCTTTCGGAGTAGGAACGGTGCTCCGTCTGGAAAGGGATGCCTGGTCAATGGTCAAATGACGAAGGCAAGCAACAGATGAGTACGCAACTCCTCTGCTATGCCCCCTAACCCTCGCCCCCCCCTCTACCCCCTTTCCATTCCTCCCGCCCACCACCACCACCTATCCCATCCCTTTTTTATTCTCTACCAATACTTGCCTTTTTTTTCTACAGATAATCATGCTCTGCGGGCCTCCAGGCTTAGGGAAGACTACGCTGGCGCAGGTGGTAGCTCGACATGCCGGGTACCGCGTGTACGAGATCAACGCTAGCGACGAGCGCACGGCATCGGTGCTGAGACAGCGCGTGATGGAGGCGATGGAGGGAAACACCCTTCGGGCGGACAAGCGGCCCAACCTCATCGTCCTCGACGAGGTAGGTTTTTAGTTATGGCGGGGGGAGGGGTGGTGTACTCGATCTCATATATGGCCTTAGTCGTATGACCATAGACCCTTGCATCCCTACAATGCCGGGACGGAGCACATCGGGGGGGGGGGGGGGGCTGTAAATGGATATGATAAATACTACTACTCTGTTTTTCGTTGGGTCCGTGGTCGTTGGTTATAGGGCCCACCGATGCTTTAACCACTAATCACATATAAACAGATATTCTGTATAACACAGTTACAAAATTAGCATGGCATACCTCCCCCTCCATCGAGAAAACGATCGCTATTCTATCAATAGGAGATAGATGACGGCCACAAGCGGCGAAACAGGAACGCGATAAGATTAGCGAAAAGTTTCTATGTAATATATGGAAACGAAAAATATTGAGCGCCCAACTGTTGGAGGTGTCTCTATTAGGAGTAAAAACGGTGTTCCGTCTGGAAAGGGATGCGTGGTCAATGGCCAAATGACTAAGGCAAGCAACAAATCAGTACGCCCCCCCCCCCCCCCCCCCCCCCGCCCCCCCCGCTCGCGCCCGAAACACGCCTACATACATATCATGGGCGCATTCAGGTGGATGGAGCGGACGGAAAAGCGGCCGCGCAGGTGTTGGTGGACATCGCCACCGCGCCCCTCGCGAGAGCGTCGAGTTCCTCCTCCCGCGGCAAGAAGGTCAAGCGGAAAGCGCTCACCAGGCCGCTGGTGAGTCCTTGCTTGCGCGGCTCCGCTTGAGGACGGCCTAGGGTGGAGTGGGGCGGGGTAGGGTGGGGTTGAGTAGCGCGGGGTTGGGTGGGATGGGGTGGGAAAGAGAAAGAGTTGGGGTTGAGATATGGAGGGAGAGAGGAGGCGGGCGGGAGGAGGGGGTTGAGCAGAAAGGAGAGGAAGAGAGGCGGGGGGAAGGTTGTGAGAGTTGGGGGGGGGGAGGGGGTTACTCAGTTGTTGCTTGCCTTAGTAATTTGTCCATTGACCACGCATCCCGTCTCGAAGAGTGGGGAGGGGGGGGGGTGGAGGGAGAGGCAGGAGAGGGCGAGGGGGCTGTGTTGCCTTCTTAGTATTCGATGGGTCCTTGAGATGTCGTCAATCATTGCTTGTCGGAGAGGCGACAGGTACTCCACCGACAACAACAGCAATTAGGATCTTGGAGCATACCTTGAGGCCACAGCAGTACTTAATAGCGTATGAGCATCCCATGACCTCGGAGATCTGGTAGGATCCTCCGTGAGATATCTCCGTGAGAAAATACATCCATTTTGTACGATAGTGTGGGCGAGTACCCGCGACCCACGTATGTAGGATATAAGAAATTGAGAGTATCGAGTCTTACCAGCCCCCACTTCATTTCCAAGTAGTTAGAGTATCCGAAACGTCGGTGCCGCTCTGAACTGACACCCTTGTTTTTGCCCCTTGTGCAATACCCACCTCAAAGAAGCTGACCAATGACCTCGATTCATTCGATGCTGCAATCCAAGGCAAAAAAAGCCCACCTCACAAGCGGTTCTTCGTGGTGGGATGCAGTTCATCCTCGATGCGACCCGCCCAACATCTCACGGTTCGCTTCGCGCTTGGTGCAAGCAATGTCTGCCTGGTCGGTGAAAACCCGACGTGCTCCGCCCCGGCATTGTATTTAGGGATGCGAGGGTCTATGGTCATGCAGCTACGGCCATGCATGACGTGAGTACAACGCCTCCCCGCCCTTCGGCCCCCTTCACGCCTCCTGTTTGATGGGGAACGACCTACTTTTTGTTTTTATTTTTTTATGGTTGGGCAGGTGTTGATCTGCAACGACCAGTGGACTCCGGCGCTGCGACCGATCCGAGCGCTGGCCCAGGTGTTCGTTTTCCGAGCGAAATCGTCCCCTTCGCGGCTTGTGCAGCGCCTCAAGGTATGCTGCTGTAGGTAGCCCTTGCGCCCTGTTTGTTTATTTTTTATTTTTTAACGATGACGTTATCTGTACGAGCACCAGGTATACTGGAAAATTATCACTTTTCCCAAACACCTGGTATAATACGACGTACTGGCAAAAAGTACCGTTTTTCCTACGTACTGGAAAAAAGGATCCTACTCTGATTACAAGTAGTTTTGTCCCTATGTGGAGTTTGTTACCTTTTTGTACCCCCAGCGGCCGTCTGGACTAAGTCGTGGTCACAGGTGTCGTTCTTTCTCAACCCAAGCATGTGTGGACTATATGCGTGCCTTCGTTTGTATTGCATAGAGGGTCCAGCATTCCCACTCTCTCGTTGATTCTCGTCGTTTTTTGTCAACTCGAGCTCTCGCGCTTAGTCGTTAGAATTTATAGCTCGAGGTCTTGTGGTTGTCGTCCGCTGGCTCTAGAGCCGCAGTGAACGTGCTGCTAATGCGGTCGACTAGAGGTGCAGACAGTAGAGGTACTGCAGAGGTCTGTAGACTATTACAGAGGACCATAGTAAATGGGACCAAATTTTGTTAGTAAAAATAGGTAAATATATAGGTTTTTGTGTGCATCACAGGTGTTATTTACTATGGTCCTCCGTAATAGAGGTACAAACCACTGTAGTAGAGGTCTGTAGAAGTACTGTACGGGTGCTGTGGAGGTACTGCTGTAGAGATACTGGAGAGGTACTTCAAAGGTACTGTACAGGTGCTGTACAGGTACTGCTCTAGAGGTACTGCAGAGGTACTGCAGAGGTACTGTACAGGTGCTGCTGTAGAGGTACTGGAGAGGTACTGAAGAGGAACTGGAGAGGTACTGAAGAGGTAGGTACTGTACAGTTACTACTGTAGAGGTACGGCTGTAGAGATACTGGAGAGGTACTGGAGAGGTACTGGAGAGGTACTGGAGATATACTGTACAGGTACAGTAGAAGTACTGGAGAGGTTTGCTGTAAAGATACCGAAGAGGTACTGTACGTGGAAGTGCTGCTGCTGTGTGTAGATGTACCGTGAATGCCCTGTACGTATATAGAAGTGCTGTAGAGGTACTCCTGTACGTAGAGGTAATGCTCGTCAAGCCGCCCATGACAAAAAAGATCCCAAGGGCATCTTCACCTCCCGGACAAACTTCAATGACTACCCTCCCCCGTCCCCCCCCACCCCCGCCTTGCACCTCCAGCTCTATCCCCAGCCCCCATCATACCCCCACGCCCGACCCCACTCCCCCCCCCCGCCCACCCTCTATCACTACCCAGGCCATCTGCATGTCGGAACATCTCTCGGTGAACACGGATGCGCTGACGCGTCTGGCGGACAAGTCCCACCTCGACGTGAGGTCTTGTCTCAACACTCTTCAGTTCGTGGCTCGGCGGGCGGCGTCGGCGGCGGGAGTAAGAAACGCCTCCGCGGCTTTGCTGACGGTGGTGGCGGAAGGGGTCAAGGACGAGCGGCGGGACCTGTTCGAAGGTACCAGTATGTACTGTGCTCTCTTCGTTGTCGCCTGTTTGTTTTGTTTTGTTTTTGGTGGTGGCTTATAGCAGTTGGCATGCGTGTACTAGTAGTAGTAGCTGTAGTAGTGTAGTAGTAATAGCTGTAGTATTGTAATACTAATAGTGGTGGTAGTAGTAGCTGTGGCAGTAGTCGCCATAGTACTACTGTAGTAGTAGTTGCAGCAGCAGCGATAGCAGTGGCAGAATCAGTATTACGGGGGACCATAGTAAATATGACCAAATATTGCTAGTAAAAATAGGTAAATGTATGCTGGTAGGTTTTTAAGTATACCATACCTGGTAGGTCCTATTAACTATGGACCCCCGTAATAGTATGTAGTATTAATAATAGATCGCGCGGAGACGGGTGCCACTTCGTGCGGTGCTAAGTAGGTTTCACTTGGTGGTGCTGTACCGTACCTGGTATTTGAGTGACGCCAACCACTCATCGCTTGTTTTTTTGTGTACGAGTATATGCGTGTACGTATTGCTTTTGCCTCTCGCTTACGTCCTCCGGTCATTCTCGACGATTTTTTTTCCGTCACTACTTTAACACAGACCCTTAACCCCTCCACCCCACCTCCCCAACCTTTACGTCTCGGCGATATTTGGATGACCTGCTTTGTTTCGTTGTCGCGCTCTTTCCTGCGCCTGGGCGTGCCTGCTCTTTGCTGCTACTGCTGCTACTACTATTGCTGCTGCTGATACTACTGCCGCTTCTACTGCTACTACTACTACTACTACTGCTGCTGATACTACTGCCACTACTACTACTACTACTACTACTACTACTACTACTCCTACTCCTACTGCTACTGTTACTACTGGTGGTGTTGTGTTGTGCTTCAGTTCTTCGATCGGTGTTCACGCGAAAGAAGTCGGGGACGAAGCGGCGCCTGTTTCTGGCGGGAGAGGGGGTGAGTCTCGAGAGTCTTTTTGCTGCAGTGTCGGGGTCGGTTCCTCGTGACCGAACCGTGACCATCGCGCGCTCTCGTGACGTCTTGTGTTGAAGCACTCTGTGCCGCTGCTGCTGTCGTCGTTGCTGTTGCTGTTGTCGCTGGTGTAAATGCGTTTTTTGCTGCTGCTGTTGTTGATAATGTTGTTGTGCAGTGGTGTTGTTCGCTGTTGTCATTGTTGTTTGTTGGTTGGCGATAACGTTGTCGCGGCCGTTTTCGGCTTTTTGCTTTTTTTTCCGTTGCTGTATGACATGTTCTGACCACGATCACCGACCACCATAATTCTGCCACAAGCTCCATTCCACCCCCACTCCGAGTCGTCGCCGGTTGTGCTCATGCCCCATCCCTCACGTCCACCTAGCACCTCTTGTTGCACTCCCGTTATCTCTCCTCCCTCTCCTCCTCCTCCTCCTCCTCCTCCTCCCCCTCCTACCCCCGCTCCTCCTTATCCGTCTCTCTCGATCGCTCGCCCGTCCACCCCCGTATGCTTCCCTCGCACCTTTTGCACCCCTCCCGCAACCAACACCTCCACGACACGATGGGATGGGATGGGATGGGATGATGCTCTCAGGGCTCGGGGGGAGTGCACATGGCCGAGAGGAAGGAGGCCGACGTGTACGAGGAGGTGCAGACGTTCAACGACCACGGCAAGGTGCTGTCGGGAGTTCACGAGAATTTCTTGGGCGTGCGCTACAATGACCCCACCCTGAGCAAGGTACGGTTCGGTTTTGGTTGGTTGGTTTGTCTGGTTGGGCTCGTTTCGGTTTTGGTTGGTTTGATTGTGTTCGGTTTCAGTTCGGCTCTGTGCGGTTCGGTTCGGTTCGGTTGGATTCGATTCGGTTTGTCAGTGTATGAGCGGCTGGGGTGTGCCGTGGTTGGGTTTAGCTTCCGGTCAGTGCCTGATCGTATCTTTGTGTCTGACTGAGTGCGCGTGCACGCACGCTCGAGTATTTCATTATCCGCACCGGCGCAAGTGGAATAGTTTTGTTGTCGCTCGTAGAGTCGCCCGCCCCCCAAACCGCCCCCCAGTAAGCCAACGTCCGCTCATGCGGGCCCTCGACCGATCGAAGCCGGAAAAAAAAACATATGACCCTCTTTACCCTGCCCTACCCTACCTTATCCAACTCTACCCACCCTCCAAACGATATGACGACCGAACAACGATCAAACAACAACCTAACGACGACCGAACAGCAACTAAATGACGCGGGCACGACGGCAACGAATGCCGACTGATTAACAACCGATCGATAAACCGAACTACGACCGAATATTGACCAAAGAACTATCGTCAACCGAATGTCGACCGAACGAGTACTGAAACGAAAACTACCCACGACCGAACGACTCTCAAAATGACGATCAAACAGCCTAATGGTATCTGAACGACGAACCAACCACGACCGAAAAAACAACCCGAAAGACGACCGAACAAGGGCCAAACGGCCACCGAAAGATCTGACCAAATCACATCCGAACGACCACCGACCGCCCCACGACTGAATAACCGAACCGTGCCGACCCTATAAATACAGGCAGCTGCGGCGATGGACTGGCTGGAGATGGCCGACCTCATGGACGCGCGAACGAGCCAAACCCAGGACTACTCCTTCTCGCGCTACGCTCCCCTCGCGGCGGCGGGCGTGCACTTCCTTTGCCGCTCGGACCAACGCGTGGCGATAACGCAGCCTAAGAAGGTGCGTGGGTTTGGTCGTGGGACGGGGGGGGGGGGGGGGGGGGGGGGGGTTAGGGTTTCGATTGGTTGTTGCATGTGTTGATCGTTCATTTGTTTGTCTGGTTGGTTGGTTGGTCTTAGTTGGACGGTTGGTTGGTCTTGGTTAGTTGGTTGGTTGGTTGATTGGTTACTTGGTTGGTTGGTTGGATGGTTGCTTCTTAATTCGAGTTTTGCTTCATCTGTCTTTTATCTTTTACGCCCCTCACCCCACGTCTCTCTGCTTCGCTTCCACCCGGTTCGTGTGGGATGGTACTAACAGCTTCAACGTGCGTTTTGTCCTTGTTCAATCCTCCGTCCCCCCCCCCCCCCCCCCGCGCTTCCATGCTGTCTAACTTTTTTTTTGTGGCGCACGCACCCGTTTTCAGGACTACGCGGCCCGAACTGCCAGAGCGGCCAAGAGCAACATCCTGCACAGCTTCGTTGACGGCCGGCAGCTAGGCGCGACGGGGCGGTCAACTCAGGTACGAAGATGCAGGAGGCGTGTTCTCGCTGCCGGCTAGCCGGGGGAGGGGGAAGGGGCCTCTATCCCCTGTTGGAGGCGCTAGCATGATACGGCGAAAACAAAAGAAGAGAAGAAGAGATTAACGGTGTGGTTATTTTACGGGTTATTTGGTGCTACATTGAGATGACAATATGCCACGTTTCCTGCTGCTGTTTAAAAACCCTTTTCGTGCTGTAGTACCGCAGTACCTGGTACCATTTTGGGGACACACCAGTCAAATTTTAAGTAGTTTGCCCCCAAAACGGGACTGCAGTACTAAAAGGGTTGATTGATTCTGCCGTTTTTTCGTTTTTTTCTTTGTTTCATTTTCATGTTTCATGTTTTCTTCTCCACCGGAGAGGTTTGGTTAACTGGTAGACAAGTTGGTGCTGACATTGGTGGTGGTTCTAGTGCTGAATGTGAAATTTGAGATGGTTTCATTGCGGGTGCTGGTGTCGGTGGTGGTGTTGGTGGAGTTGTTGTTGGTGATGGTTTTGGAAATGCCTTCCATGTCGGTAACCCCCGATATCTTGAGCTAATCCGTCCGCTCCGCTAATGCTGTTCCTATTGCTGCTGCTGCTGCTGTCGCCACCTCCGCTGCCCGTTTGTACTCCTCCTGGTCGCCCTTTGATCGTCGCACTGCTATCTGTGCGCGTTTTTTTCTTGTCGCGTTTGAGCAGGCGGTGGTGTTGGACATGCTGTCGCATCTTATGGACGTCTTGGCTCCCTCCCTCCGTCCGGTCAGTCCTTGCTGTCCTTTCTTTTTTAGGGTGTACTTTGAACCTGGTACGAAGTACCAGGTATTTCGTACCTGATACGAAGTATGTATATAGCCGTTGTGTCGCGTCTCGATGTCTTGCTGCTACATGCCATCCACCGACAAACGTCATATTTCGGGCTCCAGCAGTCCCCTCTCCCACCTTTCACTTCCCCTTCCCGGCTCTCCTGGCATCCCGATGCGAGGGTCGGTTTTGGTCATATCATAGATACGACTACGACCATCAATAACATTGGTACGCCCCCCTCCCCCAATTGTTGGAGGTGTCTATTACAGTAGGAGTAAGAACGGTGCTCCGTCTCGAATGGGATGCGTGGTCAATGGTCGAATGACTTAAGGCAAGCAACAAATGAGTACGCCCCCCCCCGTCCCCTCCGGACTCCCCTTCTCTCTCCTCCCACCCTCCCCCCCCCCCCTGACCCGCCTTCCTCCCCCCTCCCCTCCCTATCCCGCCTCCTTCCCCCCTCCCTTCCCCATTTCGACGACAACCCACCTCCCCCGCCCGCTACCTACAGCTCAACCCAGACCTGCTCAGCCAGCAGGAGCGCGACCGCTTCGTTGGCCTTGTGGGTGTCCTCCTGTCCTGCGGCCTGACCTTCGCACCGCAAACCGCGGCCATTGGCAACGGCACAGGCAACACGAGCAGGGCGCCGGGTTTCGGAGGGGCGGGAATGGCGCTTCCTGGGGGGTGGTGCAGGAGTTTGCGCTCGAGCCTGCCGTAGATCAGGTGCGCTATATTCGGGGGCGGAGGAAGTGGGGAAGGGGAGGGGGGGGGGGGGCATGGATCAACCCCGGCTGGGGGGGAGGGGGTGACGACTCCATCCCCGGGGGGGGGGGGGGGAGTGATTGATCAACCCCTCAGAGCGGGGGGGGGGGGTGTACTCATGCCATGCTTGGCTGCAGTTATACGACCATAGACCCTCGTATCGATACAATACCGGGGCGCCCCCCCCCCCCAGAGGCGGAGGGATGACTGGGCAACCCCACGGGGGAGGGGGGGGGGGGTTACGGATCAACCCGTGGGAGTAGGAGGACGGAGCAGGCAGGTGTAGGGGGTAGGGGGGGGGGGGGTGGGAGTCAGTTTCATTGGTAGGGCTCATTCGCGTCGTTTTTGAGATATGGTTACGTGGTAATACTGTACTGCTGTGTATATGTTCGAGTACGTGAGGTTGTTGGGAAGGACGTTCGGCCGATGATTGCTTTGCCAGCATAGTGAATGACGGCGCCGTGCGTACAGGTGGCATCATCCAGAGCGCGTGTCGTGCAACATCCTTTCGTTGCGGCTCGGACAGATTATCGATTCCTGCTTGATGACGGAGATGTTTCAAGGCAGATGGATCTTTTTCCAAATATTTTATGACCTAGCTCACGTTGCCAGAGAGGGGGGAACCCGTACATATATGCTCCGCATGATCTAGCACATGTTTCCTGGGGTCGGATCTGCCCTATAGAGCAGATCGTGCACAACCTCTCACAACGGCAGGCAAGGAACTAGATCATCTGGTAGATCATGATCTATCCGTCCGAGGTTTGCATGTGCTTTCGTTGCAGCTCGGGTACTCCATCTACGATGTACCCTACGTACGTACCCCCTGCGGGCTAGGTTGCTCTCTTCGTACGGACGACGCCGTAAGTAGTCGAAAATAAATGAAACAAATGAGAAAAGAAGACGACGACGTCTTCCCTCCGCCCGCTCTGAAGCCCCACAAAGGGGTTGTGTGGCACGAACTGATCACGTGTTGAACCTCCGTTTTTCTTTTTCCGTTTTCGCTCCTGCTTGTTTTCGTTTTTTTTTTTTCTCGGTGTCCGGCCTCTCAAAAAAAAAAAACGACGCAGCTGCTGAGGTACGAGGGCTACGATTTTGCGCACACCCGACGCTGGCGGCCCCCCTCCGGCCGATAATAGCGCACGAGGTCAACCTGGAGGCCATGCGACAGGCGGAGGTGAATACGCGGGATTACGCCGGGGGGTAGGGTATACTACAGTACACCGATATCTTCACTGCATACCCTACGCAGCCTATCAGCGACCTTAAAAATAAGAAAAAAAATGTCGTCGAGACCGTTCGTTCAGCATTTTTTTTTTGTTTTTTCGTGTTCTGTTTCTGAAAAATACGCAACGTCAAAACACGTTTTCCCTTTTTTTAGTTTTCTCGATTCGTCTTGTGATTTATCTCTTCTGCCACGTGTTCGTTCTCAATTTCCATCTTTCTTTTGGGTTCTTTGTTTCGCGTACCTCTTGGTTGAGAGAAAGTAAAAATGTTTCCGCGTTTGCCGACACACATCTCTCTCTATATATATAGCGGAGCGCGGTCGCCCTCGAACCCAAACTGGAACCCCGCGGGGAACGGTTGCTGCGACGGAACTTTCTGCCGCGCTGACTATTAATAGACAAATTATTACGGGGGACCATGATAAATACCAGGTAGGACCTACGGTACGCAAAAAAAACCCATATAGTTCCCTATTTTTACCAACAATATTTGGTCCTATTTATTATAGTCCCCCGTAATAGACTAACTAGTTGTTTTATTTTTTACGTACGTCCGTGCACCGTGCGGTGTGGGCCCTGTTCGGATGGATCGTTTTTTTCCCGTCTCACACCTCGCACCGCCCGACACTCCCCGCGCCCCCCCCCCCCCCCCCCCCCCCCCCCCCCCCGCCTCGGCCATAAAAACCTCGCGACCGCGACAGGCAGCGAAGCAAGCGCAGGGCAGTGCTGACACCAGCGCAGGGGCAGGTCCTTTCGCCGATGCTACCGGTGCCGCCGCCACCGGAACCGATGGAAAACCCGGGGGCGTTTCGCGTACATCCCCTTTCTACGTCGGCAAGAAGAGCGCCGGCGAAAATCTCACCGCTCCAGCAGCAGGAGCAGTTAGCTCCACACGCCCCTCCCCCCCCTCGGATTCAACGCCCGCGGCATCGTCGATGGCGGCCAATAAGAGAAAAGGTGGGCCAGGGGTGGACGCGGAGGAGGCGGGAGCTGGGAAGGGGGAAGGGGAGGGGGCGGGGAAGGGGTGAGGGTGGGGGTGGGGGTGGGGACCGAGGAAGCGGGAGGAAAGGCAGCGGAAACGGATACGAAAACGGGAAAGCTTTCGCCGTCAAAGAAGCTTCGTGGCGGCGGTCGCGCGGCGCATGTGATACCCTTCTGGAACCGCACGAATTGGATCCCCGGGAGAAAAGCCGATGCCGGCAAAGGCAAAGGCGAAGCGAAGGAAGACGAAGGAAAAGAAAAAGGCACCGCCCCTGAAGGCCGTAGGCGCGGGGGGGAGCAGCAGCAGCAGCAGCAGCAGGCGGGTGGGGGTGGGGGGGGTGGGCTCTCAGAGGAATCTAAGCGTCATACGCAGGAAGGGCCGGCGGCGGTGGTGCCGATTCGGTATCAATTCCGTGCCGGTTACACAAACGCTGTGCGCCGTCCCGTTCGCATGATGGACTTGCTATGACTTTAGGAAGTGGGGTGGTTCGGAGTTGAAGGACGCACCGGCTCACCGGCGGGCAGCTGGGGTAGTAGGGTATAGGTTAACTACTACCACTACTACTGCTGGGGTCGCGTGGAAGAACGTGTTTTCGTTTCATAGTTTCTTTGCTTTCTTTCTAGGCGTACGTACCTCTTTTTTATCTTTCTTTCTTCCTATTCTACCTTTTTTCTTTGTTGCGCTTTTAGTGTGTCTTGTCGCCCCTGCACCAGCCTGTCATTTATTGTTGGCGGGCTTTAATTGTGGGAGCGAGTTTTTTTTTTTTTCCGTCGAGTCGCATTATCGACATCGTGCCGTGTGGTGATGGCAGTGATTCAAGGAGCAGGGGGACGCACAGGTTTGATGATGCCTCGCGGGCTTCCCGTCATTGCGAACGTTTGTCGTAAAACCAGCGGGGATGGATCCGTGCGCTGTTAGTGTGTGTGTGTTTTATTTATATTTCGAGTCGTCCGTGCCTCGACGTATCATAAGGAACGATAGAAGACCAACCATAACCATAAAAAAAAAAAAATCGACGTGTACACCCTCCAGCCGGAAATCTGACGAGCTCAGCAGCTGACATGTTTTGTTGCTTCCAACGATCATACGCAATCCACGGGCCTTGTGGTGTCAGCGTCGCGGTTTTGTCTTCGCGTCATCCCTGGCGTTCTATTTTTTTTGGCACCTGATCCCCCGCGTTCTCATTCCTTGTATCCCAGGGTACGTATATAGTACAGTAGTATCCAAGCAGGGTGAAGAACGAAGCAACCAGTGTTTTTTTGTTTTTGCTTCGGAGGCGTTCTACGATAGAGTTTCGCCCTAATTTTTCTCGGGCTCCTCTGTCCCCCCAGGACATGTTGCGGAATTCAACGGGGACAAACGTATGAATACGGCTGATGCTACACGCATCTCGTACGTGTACGTACGCATCATGCCCAGCACTGTAGAGCACAAGTTACATACCAGGTACTCATCCATCCTTCAACTGGCGCCCGGCAAGGACGCCGTGGTGGCCCAGAAAGGTTTTCCTCCCAATTGTGATACCTCTTATCGTAGAGCGCCTATTCGGGTCATTCGCAACAAACACCTACGTACTGCTGTACATATCGATCGATCGTTTGAGAGTCCTGATTTTTAGTTCTTCTGCTTTCGTTCATCCTCCGCCAACCAAACAAACCTACCGACCGGTTTTCGAAGACCCGTGAATATACCTTCATCGTCGTTTTTTGGAGGATGACGTCCTCGTCAAAACAGCAGCAGCAGCAGCAGCAGCAGCAGCAGCAGCAGCAGTACGAGTACATACCACACGCGCATGCACTACGAGGTATTATTCCAGGTACATGCTACTCCTGCTTGTTGTCGGGACCCATTTCTACCGCCTGGCGCCCCGGTGTACAGCAGCGCAGCAGCATCAGCAGGGGCAGCAACCTTTAGTAAATCGGCACAGCAGCCACTTCACGCCGACTAATTAGCTCTGGGTTGTCCTGCTGCTTCTGCTGCTCTTGCTGCTGCAGTGGTTGTTGATGTGGACCAGTGTAGTTGTTGCCGTGGTTGTTGTGACTGTTTTTTTCTCACGCTGTTTCGCCAACACAACACATCAACGATGTAGTTCGTGTTCACGCCGTGTCCCGCAAGGTATCATGGCACCTTCTCCACCGCGGAGGTAGACCGGAGAGGGGGCAGGTGGAGGGTCAAAAGGCGAAAGCGCCCAGAAGGTTCAATTCAGCATTCTTGCAAAACTCTTCGAATATAAACGTCTTTGTTTTTGTTTCGCGTACGATCCCCACACGCTGTGTATCGCGCTTTCCCCCATTATTACCTACTAAAACTGATAGGACCTCTCTATCACACGTAAGCTACAGTACCTCTTATACTATATACTTCGAGGAAATGGTACGTATACATACAGCAGTGCTACCTCCTACGCAAACTAAACCCCCTAAAAAATTTAAGACACTTTCGATCGTACGTCGGGCCTTTGCCTCGTCGCCTTCATCACAAGTCACTATAACATACGGGGCGCAAAACACACCCAATCCTCGACAAAAGACACGGGCCCGCCTCACCGCCGAGAATCCGGACGAGAAATGTATTCAACTTCGTGCAAGGCTCAGCCCGCTGGCGCGGGCACCTCCCCTACAAAAACTCCTTCTTGCAGAAACCCCTACCTCTCCCCTGCTCCCTCTGACTCATCAGTGACACAATTTTGCCTCCTCCAACCCCGTCGACTATTCTAACGCTATTAATATCAATATTAAGATCAAAGTCCACCTTCCGCGCGATTAGCGAACAAGAGACTCCACGTACGGTGAAAATAGACTCGCTACCGCTCGCGACGCCGGCCCCTCTCTGGCTGCCCCCACCCCACCCCTCCCCCTCCAGCCGCAGCTCCCCTCCCCCCGCCAGCCACGGCCTCCCGCAGGACGGTCAAAATATCGGCGGGACCTTCATCGCCGGCGTGCCCCCCTCTGTCGCGGTAGCCATCACCACCATCGTCGCCGCCGCTTCGGGACGGCGCACCCACGCTACCACCGCTACCCCTCGCACGAGCAACAGCAGCAGCAGCAGCAGCAGCAGCAGCGGGAGAAGACATGTCGTGGAGCCTTAGGTGACGACCACCACTGGAAGCGCTCTTTGTGAGGCGATGCCGACCGCCGGGGCTGGTAGCGCCGACGCCCCCCGCCTTTCCCCCTCCCCTTTCCGCCGCCCCCTCTCCCACCCCCGCCACCACTCTCGCCACCACCTCCGGGCTACTGCGCCCCCTCCTGGTGCTGCTGCTGCCGCCACGACGGCCAAAAGGGTTAGCGTTGTCGCCGCTAACCCCCGACCCTCTCGCCCCTCGCCGACTCTCGGGCCTTGCCATTCCCATTGACATTATCGCCGTGGCCAATTCCAATTCCTCGACCCCCCCAGGCGGCCGCGGCTAGTAAGCGCGATGGCGGTGAAACCCGGCCGCTTGTTTTTCCTCCCCCGCTGGATCGGACCGAAACGATTTTTTTCGCGTTCGTTGTTGCTGTGGGGGTTGTTTTCGTCGCCGTAGTCGTTGTCGATGTTGCTGTCGTGGGCGTGGTCGTCACCCTCGTCGACTAGAACGCTTCGAGACATGGTCACGATCAGGTCGTGGTAGTGCCGGAAGCCCAGCTGGCGGTCGCGCACTTCCCTCAGAGCCTGGTGGTGGTAGTGGTGGTGGGGACGGGGAGGGTGGAGGGGGGGGGGGGGGGGGGGGGGGGGGGGGGGGGGGGGGGGGGGGGGGGGGGGGGGGGGGGGGGGGGGGGGGGGGGGGGGGGGGGGGGGGGGGGGGGGGGGGGGGGGGGGTGAGGGTGTATTGTCATGCATGGTCGAAATAGTATGGTCATATACCCTGGCATATCTGAAAACAGTACATTCTAGGACGGGGAAAGTCTCATTTCCACTGACCAGGGAGATATTCCTTGCCTGCACCAAAGCGCGAAGCGCCGCTAGGTGCTCGGCGTTTACCATGAAGGGGGAGAGATGTATCTTACTAAGAATCGCTTGTGAGGCGGACTTCGGCACCCTGTGCCTACTTTGACAGCGTCGAATGACTTCACGTTTTTTTCCGGTGTGTGGGGGCGGGGGTAGGTGCACTCGATAGGAGAGATGTACTCGATCTCATGCATGGCCGTAGTCGCATGCCCATAGACCCTCACATCCCTACAATGCCGGGACGGAGCATGTCGGGTTTTCACCCACCAGGCAGACAAAGCTGTACCAGGGGCGGGGGGGGGGGGGGGGGTGCTTGGGTGGGCGGTCGTTCGTTCGTTCGTTACTTCGTTCCTTCCTTCCTTCCTCCCTTCCTGCACACAAATAGGCGTCGTAAACATTTGTGCTCCGGGAAGGAGGGGTTACGGTGGGGGGGTGTGGGGGATGGGAGAGGTGCACCCCGCCCCCCCCCCTCTCCCCTCCCCCCCCTCCCCTCTGCACGCGGAAAACGACCAGAACAAGTAATGCAACCAAGCCCAAAACTCCTAAAAAATATTTACTGCGAAACCCATCCCGCGGTTTCACAGTAAGCGCCTCCCGTACCAGGTATATATCATACGTTCTTGCGAACAACTCCTAGAGAAGATAAAACGGGCAAAAACATGGTGTACGCAAACACTGCTTTCCCCGACGAAAACACCTTTCCGCAAAAATGTTACACACAATATTTTCACGTAATACGTAATCATTACCACTCTGTACGGAAATGCCCGAAACTTTTCGTGCTGATAGTAATACCCAAACGGTCCTTATATTTCCGGACATTGATTGGTACACAGAGTACAGATATACACGCACCGGCCCCATTCGGCGTAGCGTTCGCTTGGCCCTAGTTAGCGACGCTCGCGCGTCGTCTCGCTGGCGTGCGAGCCCCCTCGCGCTGCCCGAAAGGTTTTCCATAGCCTCCCGGAGGCGTTTGATCTCTTCCTTAACCGCCTCCTCTTTTCTCTTACGGATGAGGTGTAATATATTAGTAAAAAAATGTCGCCGATGAAAAAAACAGGGTTGGGACGGAAGGACGGAGGGGGGGGGGGGGGGGGGGGGGGGGGGGGGAGGGCGGGAGGGAGGAGGGAGGAGGAGTGAGGGAGGGAGGGGGGGAGGGGGGGAAGGGGCTGTCTTGTGGTGGGAGTTCCGTCGATTCACGAAGACCTGATGAAGTTGGCACGTATAGTCGTATTGAGCTCGCATGTAATCGCTACGTACGGGTAGACGTACAGCTCTTCGTGATGACGTCATGAACGGAATCGTTTCTTCGTGGCGTCGAATACTAGGAGGCACAAGGTTTCAAGTGGTGGTGGTGGTGGGGGGGGGGGGGAGGGAGGGCGTAGATCGATGCACAAGTGAAGCCAAGCCAAGCCCAGCCAAACGATTCTAAAGAACGAAAACTTGCGCACCCCGGAATTTGTTGCCGGAAGAATGTCTGATAGAGGCACTACCGCTACCGTAGGAATACACAAAAAAAACAGGTGAAATACCCGATTTCCGCACATACGAGTGTATGCGTGTCGGTTCCACAAGCCCTCCTCGACTCGAACCCCACCTCTGCTCCCCCCTCCCTGTCGGTCTCTTCCACCTTCCGCTGCATCAGCGCCGCCTCCTCGTCCGCGGCTTCCGCGTCCAGTCTCCGAAGCGCCGCCGCGGCTTGCCCGGCCACCACCACAAGCGCGGACATTTCCCTGAATGTGTAGCCGGGTGCTGCTGCGGAGCGGGACGGGTTGCCTCGGTCGATGTACTCCTCCCCGTCCTGCTGGCGACGCCTCCATGCCTTTGTTGTGCAAGAGAGAGAGAGAGAGGGGTGTTGGGTGTTGTGGAGAGGGTCAGGGGTCGGTTTCAGAGTCAGGGTAAAGTTACGGTTCCAGTCACGGTTCCAGTTACAGCTGCAGTTACAGATATGGTTTCGGGTGCAGTTACACGTACAGCTACGGTTACGGTTACGGTTTCAGTTACGGTTCTAGTTGCCGATATAGTTGCAGTTACAGTCACGGTTACACTTCCAGTTCCAGTTACACTTCCAGTTACACTTCCAGTTTCAGTTCCAGCTCCAGTTTTGGTGACAGTTCCACTTCCAGTTTTGGCGACAGTTACGGTACCAGCCACAGCTTCAGCTACAGCCACAGCTGCAACTACAAAAGCTGCGAAATGACGAACCTCCCAACACCGGAGGAGAAACTTGAGGGGCGTGTTCGCCCCCCCTCCTCATCCCCATCAAAACGCCTCATCCACCAACCCAACATAATAGAGGAACTCGGCCATCTACCCTCCGGACGACTACGGCAGAGCAGAGCGCAGCACGCTGCACCACGCCACACCGCATCACCCGCACCACATGACATCACACTACATACATCACACCAGACCACACCAAAAAATCGATTCACCTTCATCACTCCCACCATGGCTTGCCCTTCGTCCCCCTCGCCAACCGGAACGCACACTACGTCCCACATCCCATCTTCCCCCCTTCCTCCTCCTCCCCCTCCCCCCCCCCCCCCATCCCCTGCCACCCCCCCCCCCCCCCCCCCCCCTGCCTCTCCTCCGCCCCCAAGAGGACGCGAGGGCAAAGGCGACGGAGACCTAGACCTCGACCTGGACTCGCTCCACAAGGGTTTCCGAGGAAAACTCGAGGCCGAAAACCTGACCGGGGACGGCGACCGCGATTCATCGTCATCATCGGCGGGGAAAAAAGCCAGACGTGACCAGCCGCCGCCCCTTACGCCAACACCAGACCCACAGGAATCCCCATCACCACGGCCACCAGCCCCACCACCACTACCACTGCCACTGCCAGCGGTCGCGACGGCGGAGGCGGTAGCAGCAACAGCAGCAGCAGGGGGTGAGAGCCCACGGCGACCCCAGGAAGTCGGCGGCAGGGGAGCCGTAGACGCGCTGAGCGGGCCTGGGGACGGCGGGGGGGCAGCTCGATCACTCGAAGCCGTTAACCCCCCCCGGGCGGCAGAAGCACCAGCACCGCCACCGCTACCAATACCGCCACCGGTACCAGAGCCAAAGCGTCTGCTCTTCCAGCCCTCAGACGACGTTGACAGGCGCACACCAACAGCGCCCATGTAGGTGCCACCACTATAACTATTACCCGCGGCAGCGGTAGCACAGGGGGGGGCGGCGGTAGCAGCAGCAGCGGGGGGGGGGGTCCGGGAAGAAGGAGGCCGTAAAAATCGGCCGGGCCCGCAAGAGCGACGCCGTTGCGGTTGTAGCCGCTGCGGCCGCGGTGGGGGGGGAGTTGCGGCGGAGGAGGCCCGCCGTGCCGCGCTTGGAAGGGGATGCCGGTCGAGATGCAGCGGCCGACAAGCCCGACGCCGATCGGAAATGACGCCTCCAGTGGCTGCGCTTCCCCCTGCGATATTTTTTCAACCGTTGTGTAGCGCGGGGGGGGGGGGGGTGGGGTGGGGGCAAGAGGGCGTGAAATTTGTCCGATTTTTTCGTTGTTAGCTGCTCGTTACATCTACCGCCATCCCCCACCACGCCACAACTATCACGCACCAGCCCCCGCCATCACACGGCGCTATATCGTACCTACCTTCCGACGCTCGCTACTCCAAGACAACTATTGTCTTCCGCGAATTGGCGAGCAAAGCAGGAAGCAGCAATCATCGACTTCGACAAGACGGTCATGTATACACGACGCCAACAACGCACCGCACTGTTGAACTCCAAGCAAAACAACTCTCCTCCAGGCTTGCCGTCCAGCAAAAAGAGCCGTCCCGCGGACCCCGGAGCGGCGGACGACACAAACGCCTCCACAAGCTCGAACACCTGCGGAACCTGAAAAACGAAAAACGGGGGGATGAGCCAAAAGCAAGAGGGGGTGAGCGGCAGGAGGGGGCGGAGGTGGGAGAGGGGGGGGAAAGGTATGCGCATTTTTTTTTCAAGATGGCGCGGTACTGAAAGGTGGTGTGATTCTAGCGGGTGCTATGGGTCAACAACAATCCATACACACCCTGCCGTTGAAGCGAGGTACTCGTACAAACAACGAGGTACTCGTACAAACAGCAGTAAAATAATATACAGCGCTACGATAGCAGGCAGGCGCCCTTAACCCCTCTACACATCACACAAAGCACCGGTGTTTCTGAACATCACAAAGCACCGGTAAGAGACCCAAGCTCCAAGCTCCAAACCCCCTGCCCGATTTTTCCCACCCGTCAGACAGCCCCCAGCCCCATTCTCCGACAAACGCGACTTCTCGCTTCCCTTGATCTTCATCCCTCACCCCCCCCCCCCCCCCCCCCCCCCCTTCAACCCTCCCCCCCTTCCTCTTCAAGCCCTCACCGAGCTAGCCGCTGAAAACGTTGCCGCCGCTTCCACAGACAAGCGCGTCAACACCTCCAACGCGTCCGCCGCCCCCCTCGCCCCCGCCCCCGCACCTCCCCTCCCCTCTCCCCTTCCGCTCCCACCGCCACTCCCAAGCCAAGCCCCACTCTCCGCAAACCCACCAACACCGAAGCCACCACCAAAACCACCCCCAAAACCACCACCGTCATCGTCATCACCATCACCATCACCATCACCACCACAAGCGTTCCGCCTCCACACGCGCAGAGCCAGCCGCATCTCTGCCCTCCCAGAGCGCCTCCGGTCGGACACCGCTTCAAGGGCCTCCAGCGCCGCCGCCGCATCGTGGGCGGCTCGGGACTGGTCGTGCCAGCGGCGGAAAGCCTGTCCGGCCAGCTGGAGCGGGACCGCCCGGAGGCGGGAGAGGGCACGGTGCCGGATCGCGCCCGAGGCCCGCGCTTCCGCTCGCCAGCACGACAGGGCTTCTCGGAGGCAACGCCGTTTGGACCTTGGCGTGCAAGCGAGGAAAGGCGGGAAATGGAAAGGTTATGTACGGAGAGGGATAAGGGCAGCGGGGGGAGGGGGGGAGTGGAGGGGAGGGGAGAAGGAGGAGGAAGGAGGTGTCATCATTGTCATGCATGACCGTAGTCGTATGACCATCGTAGACCCTTGCATCCCTAACATGCCGGGACGGGGCATATATTGCTTGCACCAAGCGGGAAGCACCGTGAGGTGTTGGGCAAGTCGCATGAAGGGCGAGCTGCATCCTACTGGAGTGGAGGTGGGGGAAAGTGGGGGGGGGGGGGGGTGTACTCATTATCATGCATAGCTGTAGTCGTATGACCATAGACCCTCGCATCCCTACAATGCCGGGACAGAGCACGTCGGGTTTCCACCGACCAGGCAGATATTGCTTGCACCAAGCGCGAAGCGAGGTGAGGTGCTGGGCGAGTCGCATGAAGGGTGACCTGCATCCTACTAAGAGCCACTTTTGAGATGAATTTTCTTGCGTATGGATGACAGCGTCAATGAATGATCTCTTTTCTGGTGTGGCCACTTCCAGAGACAGCAATGGGTTTACTACTGTATGTAGCTGCCTCGTGGGTGCCTCACCATACACACACTACGTGATACGATCATCCCCCTTGTGCGGAATTAAGGTTTTCCCCGCACAAAATGATCTAACTCGACCGCCAGCCGTGGTGACCGCCGAAAAAAGAACCACAACAAAACGGTGCCGTGATTGTCTAGGTCACGCAGTGAGAGGCGTGTTTTACAGCGTCGTCGCCAACGCACGCCAACCCAACCTATTTATATATACCACATATAAAATA